>CM076570.1:1408794603-1409183680 GCA_034641835.2 Pinus albicaulis
CTATAGGTTCGGTGAAAGACCTTAACGACAACGCGAGCAGAGGGGGACCCGAAATTTTAAATATACCCAAAATTTTGGGTGGTGTTGTAGCGACTACAACAGAACCCCACAAAAGAAAAACAAAAAATAAATAATACTAAAAGTGTTCCAAATCTAAATGCCATTACTTGATAGATAGTTTCATTCTGTTAAATAAAATGAAGGTTGTGTGCAGCTTGTTCAAAATGCCAAAATCCTTACTCATTTTTTGATCATACAACTTAATCATGGTTAAACAAGTTTAAATTTTTGTAAATTATATTAGAGAATAAAGGTTAGCCAAACTGTTTAATCTTGGCTAATGTTAGTTAGGTAAAAAAATAATATTGATTCAAAGGTTTAAGTTGAATAGATGGAGAAATAAGTGGATAGAATATATTAGGTCTTTATTTTTCAAAGGAAGTAAAATAAGAGTCTGCAAGTATAAACACACGCTTAGGAATGAATAAAAAGCTTAGTTTTAGGATTAGGTGAAAAATTGAAGTTAAAAGGGAAAAATGTGATTAATTTTGCTTCAAGAGGTTTATTTGTGCATTTTATCCTAAGTTTGAAAACATTTTTTAAATGTGCTATAAGCCTAATGTTTGAATGTATAAAGGTTTTAATCCAAAGTTTCGCAATAAAGTGAAAGTCAGCAAAAATACAAAAGATCATTTGTCGCTTTTGACTAAGAAGCGCGCACCTTCCCTCCACCCGATTAACATCCTTGCTAGATCTATGGTCGACATTCCTTTTTAGCGCCCCCATGCCATCCTGCCTTTACCGCTTGGGGGGGAGGGGGTCCGGAAAGGTAGTTTTCCTCCTGCCAGTCCCATGTGACATTGTTTTCCCGCAACATTTCACACCCCCCCACCCGCCTCCTCCCCCCCCTCATGTTACCGCTTACCACTCTCACCTCCTTCGAAAATAACTCATCACCGTTCCATTCCCATTTCAATACCCATGCGCCTCCCTCCACTCATATTATGTCGTGTCGCTGTAACCGTTACCCAATCAAAACACTTCCTGGGGATTACTGTTAAATCATAAATTTTTCACGGGTAACTGTTTGAAATCCAATGGACCCGCACTTGTAACAAAAAATCTGCAAAAAAAAATTAAAACCTCTGACGCGTCACCATTTTTCATTTTTGCTACAAATTGTCTCAAATTCACCCTAATTTCTAGGTTTTCAAGTTCACATTGATGTTCCTCCATTGACCAAGCACTCGATCGAACGCAACAGAAAGCTAAATTTTCCTTCACTCTGTGACGAACCACGATAATATTCTTGATAAATAGTTATTGTTCCCCCTGTTTCTGTAATTTTTCATAATTAAAATCATGCATCCTAAGAAGAAAAACTAGGAAGAAACTGTTAACCCTCTGATCCATCCCCCTGTAGACTTGGACCATGTTCCTCTTACAGATCAAGACTACAAGATCTCTGAGACTCAATGTGAGTTCGATCCCTTCGAACTCTACTTCTGGCTTGAGGATAAATTAGTAGATAAAACTGATGAAATTGGACTCTGGGAGTCCAATCTCCCTCATTACATATTTCCCGAGACCCTTCATTCCCCTGACTTTGTTAGAAAATGTCAAGCCTGCTATGTCCTAAATCAGAGAGCAATCATAGCCCCTACTGGTGAAATTCTACTCACCATTACGGCTAAAAACATTGACCAGATGATGCAGGCCCCTCTTGTAGAAAACATCACTCCATTTTCCATAGAAGCCTTAACTGAATTTTATAAGAAGCTAGATTTTCCAAAAGAGCACATATTTTTGACCTCTTCTTGCCTCAAAACACCCAATTTCATAGAAATAATCCACCTTCTTCTATTTTCCCATATCAGGCCAAGAAAATTATTTCTATGTTATCCTGCCTCTTGGGCTATTATTCTGATCAATGTGTAGATGAACCTCTGTTAGGCTTCCTATCCATTTTTTATATAGATCACAAGCCTTCCATCATTTTCAATTTCAGTAAATTCTTGGCTGACAGTATTCATGATAAATTCTTGAACTTACCAACGAAGGAGTGTTCAAGTATACTTCAATTTTTGTTTATATGTTTATCTATTATCAGATAAACAGATTCAAGTTTGAATTGCAGAATTTAGATGAATAAGGGAATCAACAATCTATGATATTTTGGACTTCCCTAGTAATGAAAGATCAAGAGGAATTTACATTCAAGAAATATATTAAGAAGTTTATACATCCAACAATGAGTATGCTAACCAGTTGAGCGGAGTTGAGAATCAGTGAGGAAATAAAGAGGATTTTACATCTAACAGAACAAGAAAAAACTGGAGACTTGTACTTGTACCGGAATTATACTGAAATCAGAGTGTATGGGTGTGGATTTCCACCCTAAAAATTACCTAAATACCTCACCATGAGAGTATTTGCATTATAATACATAAGAAAAATGATAAACTTAGATGAAATCCACTTTGTTTCAACTAAGAAGAAATCGCAATTCATGATTAAGACATAGGTTGATTCTTTTGTGTGCAACAATAGAACAATAGGAGAAGAAGAAGACAAGCTTCTTAAGGAGATGAAGTTCATTTTGAGTTTTACATGGTCTGATGATCCTCTGGGTATAATTTCTAAACTAAGGGTGGAAAACAAAACCACTCCCTATAATCATACTTAGAGGCCAGAAATTGAAAGATATGTAAACCAATTGACTTGGACCAGAAATACTTTGCAGGAAGCTGAAGAACAACTGGTTTCTACTTCAACTTCATGGAATCTTATTCCTTAGGAGAAAAAAAGGAAAAGGCAGAGAGAAGAAGAGTCACATTCAGTGACAGATAGTGCAGGAAAAGAATTTAAGATTATGTACAAAAAGAGAACCAAGATGACTCCTAAAGTGGTTATAGAGAAGACTGTATAAGGAGAAGCTATGATAATCAAGGAAACACCATCTTCATCACAAGAAGGCATAAAATTTGTTGCATCTTCTACAGTGTCATGAATGTCACAATGTGAGAAAGATATAGTTCAAACTTCAAAGGTTTTTCAGGGAGAAAAGGAGAAGAGTATCTTTGATAGATACAGAGAAATCAAGCTTAAAAATGAAATTCTTAAGAACAACACTTATACAGAATTTTGGAAGCAGACTTCCAGTTCACAGAGTAGAACCTTATCATATTTTGATTTAGAGAAAGAGAGGATGCATTTGGCCTTCCTTGAGGCTCAAATTCCATATCCAAAAACAACATCAGATTATAAAAAGAAAACATTTTAGTTTGACACCAAAGACATCCATCTGATTGATCAAATGGAGATGCACAAGAAAACTCGTGAGATGATTGGTTCTACTTTAACAAATACCACAATGCTAGATTGGAGGTTTCTGTGGTGTATTTTTTCATAATTAAGACTCGGAATATCCACAGTAGTCATTTATATTCTACGTTTCGAGTCTAAATCAAGACTCATCCTCAGGTTGTCCTGATGATGAGTCTTGATTTAGACTCGAAACATAGATTAAAAATGACTACTGTGGATATTCTGAGTCTTACTTTTGAAATACCACAATGAATATGTCTAAATTACAGGTGTCACTTTCTAACATTCAATCTCATCTGAATATGGAGAAGATCTCTTCTCTGGCCAAGGACACCACGATGAAATCTTTGGAATATTTGATTGTGAGGATGGGCTATGATCTAGAAAATATAAAAATTTCAGAAGAGTTGATTAAGAATAGGAATGCTAACATTGCAGCCTTGTGGAAGCAACTAAAGTTTCTAGCAACTGAAGATCCACTGACTAAAGAAATTGAATAATTTGAGACACAAAAGGGAGACCTGATGAAATTTATCATGGAACAAAATGCTCAGGTTAGACAAATGGAGACACAGATGGAAAAAATGATTAAGGAGAAAGAGAATAATGCAAAGGTGGCCATGGTTCCTTTGGATGTTGTGCCCCTCATAGAAATCCCCATTATAGGAGTTGCAACAACAAAAACAACTTCAGATAAATCTGTAGATGTTGCTGAGAAATTGACAAAGGTTGTTGAAAACATGTCAATTCAGACTGAGGAGATAAATAAGTTGCAGGGGGAAGTCAAAGCTCTGCAAGATTAGAAAACCATAAGTGAAGCTTCACATTTGGCTGAAGCACAAAAATCTCAAAGGATGATAGACAGGTTACAAAAAGAAGAAAGAGAGTTAGCTATTAGCTAGACCTTGGCCCAAGCCAAGGAGAGTATATGGATGGAAATTCTAAATTCTATGAATGAGATTTGACTATGTATCCAATTTTGTTTTGAGCAGAAGGACATTATAAAAAAGAAACACAAGCAATTACAAAGATCAAAGAGAAGCTGGGTGCTGGCTTGAGGGGTCTTGACCCAGGTTCGGTGTGCAAGGTTTGCCAACAAACCCCTATACTACTGGCCCTTTCGGCAGTGACCTGCTTGCGCAGGCCAAAGTCTCACCCAAACTAGTATGGGTGGGTGCTGGAACTAGGTTTCCGCACCCCAAGAAAGGATGGGTAAGGCAAGCAGAACGACGCTAGATCCTGTGATTCCCAGATTACTTTGTTCTGCGCAGAGTTAATTAAGTCTCGATTTGCATCCACGTGCACTAGATCTATAGTTATATACTTTTTATAACATCAACACAACATTACATAAAAAAAACATAACAGATCTAGATCCAAGAACGCAGTACACATATATTTCGCAGCTTAAAGAAAGAAAATGCACAAGACAACAATTATCAGTAATTCACACAAAATTACTCACAGATTCAGCTCTCTAACAATATTTCGCATTCATTCATTCATCAATTCTTTCTTACAATTCCATTCCCAACTTGTGCACACAGTAGCAGGGTCCACACACAGCTAGTTGGCGTCCTTTCCCCAAAACCCAAACAGATAGCTTAAACCTCAAATCGCATCAATAGCTCATCATTTTCTTATCTTTTACAATACAAAATGCATCCCTATTTATAACAATCTAGCGTATACTTTCCTATGGTCCGCAACCCATGGTTTTCGGACCCCTAGTTTACCCTTTCACCCATTACAATGCTTTCGGGGCTTTGACCCACCCTAAAACCCCTGCACTAGACTAAATATAATAAAAAATATTCAAAATGGACCAGTTTCATAGCTTGTTAGGAGACCCCATTCCAACAGTCCCCCAACACAATCTTGTGACTCGTCCCGAGTCACTGCAATGGCGTGGCCTCTATTTGCGCGTGCAAGGTCGCCAGAGCGCGGATGAGCGGGGGGAGAACTTCCTAACTCTGGGTCGCAGCTCATTGCACAATGTTGACAAGTGTCAGGGAGGCAGGGCTGTCTGGAGCCGCGGTAACCCTTTCGAATAGCTAATGGAGGCACGCAATGGCGGACTGAGCATCTTCGAAAAGCTGGAGTGTGGTTTCAGCCCATGGTTTCAACCGTTTTTGGATGACATGCTTGTTGTGGTGAAGGTTCTCAAGCTTGTTCAAGATGGCTAGACGTTGCGCAGAGATGGTGGAGGATCTGACTTGATCCAGAGCAACTTCTGCTTGCTGTAATTCCTTCTGGATATTCTAAAGCGTAGAATGGTGCTAGACGACCATCCATAGTTGGGTAGCTATTTCGATCAATTGTGCACCCCGCATCAGCTACTCCTAAATTATATGCATTGTGTCTGTGACCACTGCAATCCGCTGGTCCCGAACTTCCGGAGGTATGTCATACTGCTGTTGCGTGGCCTGGTCATGGTGGTGAACCTTGTGTAACACACTGGTGTATAGTCCTTGTAGCTCTATGCAAGATAGCTGCGCTAAATCTATTTGGATGTCCCCATTAGTTGGATCCTGATTGTTAACTAGGGTAGTGCGAGGGAGTGAACATACATTGCTTCTATTGGGCGGTACTCTGGAGGTGCAGAGAAGTTGCAGCATGTCCCTATATCTCAGCGTTCCTCCTTGGCGCAGAACCAGCTGTGACCTTATTGTGATGCTGCGGGTGGAGGACTGTGGTACTAGCAGACTTCCTCTATTATATCTTCTAAGGACATCCGACTGGGTCCCGCGGATATCCCTGGAGTGCGAAGGTCAGTTATTCCTATCGTGCAGGACTGGTGCCTCTCTATGCGTGGCTTGCAGACAATTCTGTTTGTAGGAAGCCAGTGCTCACTCCTTTGACTACACTCAGCATTCCCATGGCCTCTCGAGATAATACCTGTGGGTACCGAGCAGCCCTGGACCAGATCATTCGGCGGGTTAGGGTCCATCGTAGCAACAAGAAAACAGGCATCCTAGAGAATGTTAATGAGTGCAAAAACCCCGTACGCAGATAGCAGTAGCATGTTGTAGAGTGAATAAATAGCCTAGTGCGACGTCATGTAGCCACTCGCACTCCGTCCGGAGCTATTTAATGGTGGATTAGCCCGTTCGTGAGACTGACCTTTGCTCATGCAGATCAATCTTATCATAAATGACTGCATTGATGATCTGCCACCTATTTTGCGTACTTGTAAGGTTCCTTTTTTATTACATCAAGAGGTGCTGACGGATGTCCCTCATGCTTGAAGTCATTTCCATAGAATGTCAGACCACGGGTGACACCTACGTGCCATTTGCATTCCATGAATTAAGCTCGATGCTAGGTGTCTCAGGACATGGTGCAGGCACCAGATTTGTAAGTTGGCAACAAATTTTCTTGAGCCATGTGCCTCGCCCTTGGTTGGGAAGTTTTTGTATGATAGGGCTACGTCACGCGTTGTTGGGCCATCTATCACTTGAGGCGTCCACAAATTCTCCCAATTGCACTTAGGTTTAGGTAGGTCCGTAATCGAGCACATGCCTAGGTCAGTGGTACCCAGGCGAGCCTTTCCGGGCAAGTTTAGCTCACACCCTTGAGTGTTGTATGTCAGCAAGTATCTGCATAGGTCAATTGACCTCAGAGCCCATCTGGAAACTGAGGTCCCTAAGCACAGGATCAACCTGCTCCAATACTTCTCTTGAGTGAAGAATACCGACCCTTGCGTAGGTGCTCCGCGTAGTGTTAGTGGCAGTGCTTCTAGCCTACGTTCCGTGGGAATCTTAGGTTCAACAATCTTCTAAATATCATCTACGTCCTCCTGGCAGGGCAGGTTTCTTTCCTTGGTAGAGATGCGATGAAAATTCCTAACAGTCTGAAGACATCTAAGCGCCGAAACCTCGTGCAATCGACCTTGCCAATTTTCCAGCTCCTCATCAGAGTCAGAAAAACATTCACTATCTTTTTCCTAGCAGAGCATTCCTTCATCCATGGGGTTAACCCGATCTTCATCCTGTGCAGTTAATTTATAAATGTGATCTAATTCCTCCTCCTCATTGGCCGGCTCTGTATACTGCGCACCTTCTGCTAGATCTAGTGGTACTATGACATGCATACCTTTTCTTTCAAACACCATGCTATGCTTCTTGAGATTGATGACACCCCCCATGTCTATTGCCCAGTCCAGTCCGAGGAGTGTAGGGTAGGGGCCCGTGTCTTCCATAATTTCTATTACTTCAAAATCAGCTAGGACCCTTACCACTGTGATGTCAACCATGACTTTTGGTAACCTACCCAGAGGGATGATCTTTTGTTGATTTTCCATTCACAGTTGGATGGTGGAACATTCTAATTTAGGCTCTCTCATTTTTTGCCATGTCTGCTTTGGTAATACATTTGCATCCAAACCAAGATCTAAGATAACCTGATCCATCTCATAGTCACCAATCTGCGTAGTTAATCGCATCTCTCTCTCGGTGCGTTTCTAATAGCTGTATAGTTTGTGTATATCCTTGGTCTCAGGGATCAAATTGGGCCAAGCTGCGCAGGTATTAAATAGTGCTTGGAGATTTCCTATGGTCTGCAGGTTTCGTAGCAGCTTCAGACATGCTTTTAAAAAGGGCTCCACTCCTTCCTCTATCTGAGGCTGCGTCGGCAGCTGCACGGGGCCGGCCAGTGGTGTTTTTTCTTTGAAAGGCACTTCTTCCCAGGAGGTAAGCTCCTCTTTTTCTCCCTGGGTAACCAGCTCGCTGCGTGTTATGACTTTTACACAGGGATTTTGCCTTTCTTAGCTTATTTTTAACTCTTTGTACGTTCTACGTATGGGTGGGCTGCTTTTCTTGCATCTTGGCTATTAGAATTGGGCAATCCTCCACCACATGGTCCAACTGCTTACAATATTTTCACGATGGCCTGGTGGGATTTGGGCATTCTTTGGCAAAGTGCCCTATTTCTCCACAGTTATAGCAGATCAGCTGTCCACGTCCTCGGCCTGCGCTTCCTCTCCGACCTCCTCTACCTCTAGCCGGTGATCCTCCAAAGTGCGCAGAAAGTCTTGGCGACACAGGGTCCAATTGTACCCTATATAAGTTTTTGCGATCCATCATTAAGTCATAGGTTCGACAGTTCTGTTCGTCATGTCCCACTGATCGACAGAATCTGCACCGTTGTTGCTTTAGTTCTGGGATATATGCACCTAGCTGAGGGAAATGGTTCATATCATGTAGTCCTGCTACCCAACAGTCATCACACCAGAGCACAGGTCTACTCGACCCAGGTCATGACAGAATAGTTTCCCTATTTTCCCCTAGGCATACCGGGCTAGGTCCTCCTACTTTCATGTAATCCGTCAATAGAGGGCATTGATCCTTTGTATGGCCAGACACCCGAAATCGTATGCACCAAAGGTCTGCGCAACCGTTCTTTCCTCATTATTTTCGCAGGTTCTGTATTTCCATAGGCATAGCCCCAAGTTGTTCCTGAATTTGTTGTACCCTCGCCGACATATCCTCTCGGGGGGCAGCCTCTAGTTTCATAGCGACTTCCATAGCCTTCTCCTGCGACTCAAAGGTCTGATGACTCATTGGCGTGTGCAAGTGAGGTAACAACATAGCGATGAACCATTCCGTATGTTGTCTACCATCATATTCGAATCCTCCTAGCACGCTATCCACCCAGTGATCCACCGTGCGCGTGATAGTATTATCAGTATTTTCCAGCTACTTGAGTGGCTTTGGGGTCCACTGAGTGACTCACTCGTCCTTCCAGCACTTTTTGAATTCCACAAGTCTAGCTAGCCACTCCTGGAGTTCAATCACAAAGGTCACAAAGAATATTTCGTAGCTTTCAGTAAGGATGTACCTATTTTTTGACCTTTCCATTGTTAACTTCCCACTGCCATTTTAATTTACTGCGAACTACTGGATCTGCATCTCGAACCAATCTTTGATTTCTTTTCTTTCAGGCTTCCAATATTCTCTTTTCATTACCCGATCCCTCTCTCAGACTTATTCGGGTCCCAGAAACGGAACCATTTGTTGGCTTGAGGGGTCCTGACCCAGGTTCGGTGTGCAATGTTTGCCAAAAAACCCCTGTACTACTGTCCCTTTCGGCAGTGACCTGCTTGCGTAGGCCAAAGTCTCACCCGAAGTAGTATGGGTGGGTGCTGGAACCAGGTTTCCGCACCCTGAGAAAGGATGGGCAAGGAAAGTAGAGCGGCGCTAGATCCTGTGATTCCCAGATTACTTTGTTCTGCGTAGAGTTAATTAAGTCTCAATTCTCATCCACGTGCACTAGATATATAGTTATATTCTTTTTATAACATCAACACAACATTACATAAACATAGCATAACAGATCTAGATCCAATAACGCAGTACACAGATCTTTCATAGCTTAAATACAGAAAACACACAAGATAGGAATTATCAGTAATTCACACAAAATTAGTCACAGATTCAGTTCTCTAACAATATTTCGCATTCATTCATTCATCAATTCTTCCTTACAATCCCCTTCCCAACCTGCACACACAGCAGCAGGGTCCGCACACAGTAGCATGGTCCACACACAGCTGGAATTGGATCACCGCGAACACATCCAGTAGGATTCCTTTCCCCAAAACCCAAACAGATAGCTTAAACCTCGAATTGCATCAATATCTCATCATTTTATTATCTTTTACAATACAAAATGCATCTTTATTTATAACAAGCTAGCCTTGACTTTCCTATGGTCCAAAACCCATGGTTTTCGGACCCCTAGTTTACCCTTTCACCCATTACAATGCTTTCGGGGCTTTGACCCACCCCAAAACCCCTGTGCTAAACTAAATATAATAAAAAATATTCAAAATGGACTAGTGTCTTAGTTTGTTAGGAGACCCCGTTCCAACACTGGGTAACAAGCCCACTGAAGTTGCCAACATCATCAAATTCCTAAATTCACAGAATAAATATGAGTTGGGAGACTTAGGAATTGATGACGGGATTGAAACCATCATGGAAGTCAATAAAGTTTTAACAAAAAGGAATCTCATAACTCGGTTAGAAGAAAAGTGTCACTGGGGCTGCAAATATCAGTTAACAGGTCTTTTAGCAGAATTAAAGGACTGAATAAAAAAGGATTACCCAGTGTATTTGTAATTAATGATAATTTAATTACCCAAGAATATTATATTAAGAAGCTGAAGGAGGTGGCTAGAGACAACTCCAAATTTTCCAACATAAAGGGTTGTATGACAGGTAGAAAGTTCCTGAAAGCAATGTGGAACGATTTTTACATTTAGCATGAAGTAAATCATATCTTTTTGGTAAGGCCAAATTTTGAAAAATACACTAAGGTAGATGATATTTACATGAAGGTAACTGTTGGCTTGAAGGGTCCTGGCCCAGGTTCAAAGTTAAGCTTAGCCAATAAAACCCTCTTACTACTAGCACTTTCGACAGTGACCTACTTGTGTAGGTCAAAGTCTCACCCGAAGCAATATGGGGGGGTGATGGAACCAGGTTTCCACACCCTAAGAGAGATTTAAATGATGTGGGTGTCTTTAGATCTATAATACTAGCAGGCAACCCTTCGCAATAGTAACCCTAATAAGAAACCCTAACCAGGCAGATCTAGGTCAAATTACATAGGTTATCCTGCATGTGCACTGATAAAGTCTTCGTAATCCCTTCAATAGTCTTAGTAAGGTGATATTAAATTCTTACAGTAACGAATCTATGCATCCAACATTCATATAAGACATAAAATTATGTACGCAACCGATCCAAACACAAATAATGTAGTAAATGGAAATAATACATAGAAAGATATCATAAAGCAAAATACTGATGCAATTGATGCACAGAATTATCCAAACACTTATTTATTCATTCAAAATTTGGAATCCCTTTACAATAATTCAGTTCCACCCACGAACACAACAAGACTAAGGTACCCGCACACACAGCGAGCATGGGCCTTCTATACCCAGGAAAATTCACTTCACAACTCAGAACATCATAATCTTGTCAAACTTCTTCCAAAAACGTATCTATCTGACTTGATATATAATCCTATTTATATCCTTAGCCTCCGCTCATCTATGTTCCAAAAACTCTGGTTTATGAACCCTAGTTCTACCCTTTTTCCCATTACAACTCATTAAGGGGCTTTGACCCACCCCAAAGCCCCTTGACCTGTGCATTTCTTAGTGTGCACAACTCAAAACTACAAAAATACTATATTTTTATCAGAATTGTGGTCCTAAGGGACCCCGCTCCAACAGGCCCCAAACACAATCTTGTGACTCGTCCTGAGTCACAACTATTCTGGGGTCTTCATCGTGTTCTGCAGCTCCTCGATAACAGCAACGAAGGGCGCTAGGATGCCTGTGCTCTGATCAAATACATTCTACGCTGTGTCCACCAATTTATACGAATTTAGCCCTTCTACGTCGAGATTTATGCTCTGATAAGTTTGGTTCAAATTATTCACGACGACATCTAGATCCTGCAACAACTTCATCGCTTCATCGACCAATGACTTCATGTGGTCTGTCACAATATGCTTCTTTTTGTGCAGCTCCTCCACTTCGTCGCGCAAGATCTGGCTTGTCTGTAATCGGGCCATGTGATGAGCAGGTACAAAAGTAGTTAGGGCCTCCTGAAGGTCGTCGAACACGTGCTCCTTGGTGCACAATTCCTGTGAAATCTTCCTAACCAGTGGATCCATCTGCACGAATGTCCATAGTCCCATAGTTGTTTGAAGCAACGCGGTTCCCTTGTCGATTGTGGCATAAATATTTGCCGAGGCTTCTTTGAATAGGGAATATCATTGTGCCTGAACCTCTGGTGGAGTTCTTGGTTGCAGCTTGGCCTGCAATGCTTTGATTTGTTGCTCAAAATCTAGCTTCATTGCCTGCACTTCAGATCGGGAGGCTTTTAGCACTGCTACAAAACTTTCAATTTTAACTTGCAGCGTAGCTGATGTAGGAATGGATACTTCAGGAAGATCACCACATAGTCTATCGATCAAATGTTCTAATTCTACTTGATATGCTACAGTCGCCTGCTGTTATGTCTCTACTTGGAGATATTCTTCAGTCTTCGTCGTAATCTTCTTCTTAGCTTCACTCAACTGTTAGTGCACGCGCACCTCCCTCCATTGTAGCTCATCTATAATAATAGTTTGTATCGCATGCAGCTTACCGCTAGGTAGTATTGACAAGTCTATCCCAACCTCTAGGCAAGTTTGCACCAGCGTGCGCAAATCAGGTTGATCGACAGTAACTGCTGCGCCCAGTTATGAGAAGATCCTGCTGTCCACTGTGCTGATGATCATAGTGGTAGGCTCACTCGATTGGATGTTTTCAGTCTTCAACTAAAACACCTACAACCCTGACTGTAATGCTTCTACAACTGCCTTGTACTATTCTTCCATCGTTTTCCACCTATCTTCGAAGGCAGATGCGACCACATCTTCTATATTGTCAAGGTCCTCCTCGGTCAGTGTAATGTCCTCTGTTCCTCTGACAATCGAGTCTTTCCTCTTCTTGCGTACACACTTGGAGGTCTCAGCACCGTGTTTAATGCCTCTAGGAGACTCTGCTCTGGTGCCATCCAGACCATCTAGGCCTCCAAGGGTGACAAGATACATGTCACACAAGTTAACTACATCAAATTTGTTTAATGATGTGGAAATTAAAATTTTATCAATTTGACCAAGGTAAAGTCAAATTGGGACTTTCTTGTTGCATTTTTCAACAATATTCTTGGGAACACCACGCAGCCTCACTATATCTCTAATGAATATCTAAGATACTTGACTAGCTAAATTATTAGACTTAAATACAATTAATTTTTCTACCCGACTCAACCTATCAACCACAACCATGATGGAATCATGATTTTTCGATGTCCTCGAAAAACCTGTATTGAAGTCCATGGAAATTACCTTCCATTTCCATTCTAGAATTAGAATAGGCTGCAACAAACAAGATGGATGCTTACACTTTTCCTTTACCCGTTGATAGTCCATGCATCTAGCAACAAACTCAACCACCTCTTTCTTCAAGTTCGACTAATGATCGAACTTCTTAATTGATGCCAATGTCTTATGATATCCCAGGTGACCTGAATACCACTTGACATGAAATTCCATCAATATAAGCTTCTTGAGCTCACTAATATCTATCACATAAATCATGTTCTTGAATCTAACCAAGCCATCTATTGTGAGATGATACTACTAATCCCTATCACCTTCACCCTGTTGTTGTAACCCATGCCTTAGTTGTTAATACTTGTCATCATGTTTTCCTTCCTACAAGATTTTCTCTTGCAAATTTGTATCATAATAATTCACTACTGCAATATGATTCACATGCACTCTCCTACTGAGAGGATCCACAACCCTTCTCTCCTTGCCCTTAATGTATCTTATCTCAAAGTCAAATTCATTGAGGGTATCCAACCATCTAGCTTTCCTGGAATTCATATTAGGTTTGTCAAGAAAGTACCTCATTCTATGGTGATCACTCATCATAATAAACCTTCTTCCAAGAAGATAATGTCTCCAAATATTTAATGCATGAATGATAGAAGCTAACTCAAGATCTGAGTCACATATTTATGCTCATGCTCATATAAATTCTTTGAGTCATAGCATACCACCTACCCTTCTTGCATCAAGAATCCACCAAGTGCTTCCTTGCATGCATCTGTATATAAAATAAACTATTTATCAATATCTACAATCTTCAAGACTAGAGAATTTGTAAGAAAATGCTCCAATTGCTCAAAACTAGTTGCACACACTTCGGTTCATTCAAACTTATTTCCTTTCCTCTACATAGATGTAATCAGATAGGAAATTTGTGAGAATTTCCTAATGAAACTCATGTAATAACCAGCTAGTCCCATGAATTATTTAACATCATCCACATTTCTAGGAGTTAGCCACTCCATGATAAGTTCTCCCTTCAACTAATCAAACAAATCATCATTTTTTGGCAAAGGATACATGTTCTTGATGGTCACCTTGTTCAATTTCCTATAATTAACGTACAATATTAGAGTACCATCCTTATTATTTACAAACAAAATTGGTGCACCCCAAGACGACACACTTGGCCTAATGTATCCTTATCAAGAATTTCTTTAAGCTGCAACTTCAATTCCACAAAATCCATAGTACTCATCCTGTAAGGTGCCTTTAATGTTGGTGATCCTCTTCGTACCAACTCAATATATAAATCTACTTCCCTGTGAGGAGGAAACTCTGAAATATCTACAGGAAACACATCTTGAAACTGATGTAAAATTGGATACCTCTTTAAAAATTCATCATCCTCAACATCCTTCCCTTTGTCACTAGAAATATGAATTGCAAAAAATACACATTCTTTCTGACAACTGTGTTTTTCTTGGATATTTTTAACTATTCTCACTCATATAGGATTCTTCTTTACCTACAATATTTTCCTTTCCCCATCATCATCCAAGCACTCAATAGAATTTTCATAGCAGTCCACTTTAATCTCGTGAATGAACAACTAATCCATTCCCAAAATCATACTTTATGAACCCAAAGGAAACATATTTAGATGTGTTGATTTAGGCATACCATTCTTCTCAAATGCACAATATCTCAACCAATAATGAACTCTTCTCTTGGTCCTTGTAGCTAATTGCACCAACCAAGATTCTGCATGCACTTCTTTATTCAAGAAACGCTTATCCACCAGGTCAGGATTGATATAACTATAGTTATATCTAGGATCAATCAAAATAGAAACAACTTGATCATAGATCTCCCCTTCCATTTCAATAATGGATTCCTGATGATCAACCTGCCTATTATCAACTACTACATAAATACAAGGAATATTCTAAACAATATATCCAACTATTTGTACCTCCTAAGCACTATATATTTGAGGCCTGCCACCCTGATGTGACATATAATCTCTCATGTGATGCTTACCACCACAAGTCCAACACTGCAATGGCTCCCTGCGACACCCTTATTATACTCCTCAGACGAAATCCATGTCCTCTGTCAACTACATTGAACTTCTTGTAAGGTGCCACATTCTCCTTATCACTTGCATCCTGAGGTTTTCCTTAATTCTTATCCCACTTTCATTTAGTATTATCATTACCTTTCAAATCCCGCTTAGGCTAAGTCTTGTGCTTAGATTTATCATAACAATGCTTCAACTTCTCAATGATTCCCTTCAATAACCAAGGCTCATCATACTCAATATGATCTTTAAATTCTAAAAGCAACCCACTGATGAACCTTTGGAACTTTGCCTTCTCATCCTTAAGATATGGCACATACCTCAATAGCTCTAGAAACTTGGTTGTATACTCTTCATCTATCATGGAACTCATCTTCAACTCATAAAATTCCTTAGCCATTCTTTCATAATATATATTTGACAAGTAATTATTCCTAAAAAGTATTTTGAACTCATGCCAACTCAACTCCTCCATCTTGATGCCTCTGACATGCTTCACATCTTCCCACCATATATATGCTCTTCCCTTTAGACTAAATACCAGTATATTGCCTTTCATATTATCTGAATAATCATTAAGCTTGTAGAACTTCTTCATTACTCTTCATCTATCATGGAACCCATCTTAAACTCATATAATTCCATGGCCTTTCTATTATAATATCTCTCTGACAAGTACTTATTCCTAAATATTCTTTTGAACTCATGCCAACTCAAATCCTCACCATGATGCCTCTGAAATTATTCACATATTCCCACCATATATCTTCTCTTCACTTGAGACTAAATACCAATATCTTTCCTTTCATATTCTCTGAATAATAATGCAGCTCGAAGAAATTCTTCATCCCAAGAAGTCATGCTTCTACATCTTCTGGTTTCTTCACATCCCCATCAAAAGTTGGAGGCTTGTATTTATTGAACTCCTCTGGAAAATACTACTTCTCAATCCTCCTATCATGATGATGGCATTAATGACGATGATGATCTCCTTTGAACCAAAACTAGAATGGAACCCATAAGCACTACCTCTCTTGTCAGATGTATCCGACCATCTACCACTTCTGATTGTGTCATACCTGTGCAACTTGTATCTTGATTGATACCTACTACCATATGCCCCATTATTCCTTTCCTCGTATCCATAGCTAATCCTTAACTATCCATTTCTTTACAAATATGAAAGGATCTAAAGAATCACTACATTAACCTCTGCTTGCTTTTCTTGAGCTATAGCAAGTCTTTGTTGTGACTCAATCAACCTTTCATTTTTTGCCTTACAACTTATGATTTATTCCTTTGAACTTCTAAGTGTATCTTCTAAATTAGGGGAGTACTCATCTCCTTGCTACTTAAATTATCTGTAAATAAAGTCACTTGAAATGTAATCTTCCATTTTTCTTGTGATCTCTGATCTTTTATCTCATGAAAACATGTCATGTTAGATAAACCAAATATATACATAATAAAAATCATACCTCAGTGTGAAGTTCAGGGGAAGCTATATCATCTGCACAATCAATCCATATTAACACAATATATATACATAATGAAATCAACATGACACAAGACTGCAGACCATCAAAATGCATGCACAAAAAACATATTGACAACTAACATGCATGCATAACCATCATATCTAGCCCATCCAGTCCAATTGTTGCAACCCCGCTCTAATACCAACATGTAACAACTCCTCCTACATTTAACCAAATTTACAATCTCTCTAGGGTAAACATGAGTTGAGTGTCACTATGATATGAATTAAAATCCAATTTCAAGTTATGGAAGTGGGCTTGATAAACGGATAACAAACTGAATTTCCTTAGAGACTACATACCAATCAAGTGGCTACAAACCACTCCGGGTGGCTAATCCCTGACTTGAAATATTTTTTCATTGACCTAACAACGCAACTGCACCCTTAATACTACATACATGTGGTTATGAGGCTATAACTGCACTCATAAGCCTCCTTCCATGCGGTTATGACCCAAAAATTCTAGTCTAAGCATGTGGTTCCAAGATTTGTGCCACCTTTTCAAGCTAGCCTCCAAACCACTACCCATAATTTCCTTTACGGAATGTAATCAAAGTTGATGACAGAGCCAACCAATCAAAAATCAAGCAAGAACTTGACCCAAATATTCCTAATCCATAACAAACATTTCTTCAAACATATGAAAAAAAATTAAGCTACATATCATGAATGCATATCTTATTATAATTTGGTATTATTCATCTAAGAATCACCAAGAAGGCTATATGCCCTCTCTAGATAGCTTCAATAACACTTATTAGCCTATGCATTCATCAACCATTCGATAACTTATCAAAACATGACAGGAGCCATAGATAGAATACATCATATAACCAGTATATAACCAACATATAAACAGAATGAAAACCATGGAAAATAAACCATAACATCACCATAGTAACCAATACATATTCTCGTATATCATAATAGGAAAGTATCTCATATTAACATCTGAAAATTCCAACCAAATCAGGGACTTCCATGTACCACTCAACCATAGATTGGGCTGAACCAAATCTCTTTTTTTAGCCAATCACACATGTGCCATATTCCAGGCATGAATGTGGGATCGCATGGAATAAACCAAGACAAAACCAACGAGGGATTCCAGAGGCCAAACCAACTAAACCCTCAAGTAAAGTGATTCCACCTCTATTATTCTGAAATCACTAACATCAACCATATCAATCTCTACCCAAGTTTTCCAGGGCTTTGGGAACTAGTAACTCAACCCACAACTAACTCAGGGCTCCAGAGTGTTTGTTCCAATTGTCGCTCTAGGGACTAGTAACTCAAAACACAAGGGTACAGATCATTTGCCCCAACCTATGGCTCCAGGAACTAGTAACTCAACCCAAGTTGTTACAGGTCTTACAAAGAATTTGTTCCAACCCACATCCATAGGGAACCTGAGCACCAATAAATAAAAAAAAGTGGGAAACCCACAACAGCATGGCTATCAAGGAAATGGCAAGGTAAAGTTGAAATAAATATCAATCTAGGAAAACCTCCATGCCAATGACAACACATAACCAAGGAATCACATGAATATACCATGCATCAAAAAATCAGTAATGAAATCACACATGCAACTTGTTACCTCCAAAGTATATATGTTGTAGTTGTTGATACAACCGTTACCTTGCACTCCCTTGCTTTTCCTTTGCATTCTTTCTCCAGTCCAAGTGAATTCTTGAATTCTCCAAGCATGCTCTAAGTGTGCAATAGGATTAGAGAATGAACTATAGCTCCACCATAAAACTTTCAACAACTAGCAGTTGTTTCTATGAAGTATTTTTATCATTGAGACCTTTATTTTCTTCATTTTCCTTCATTTTTCCTATAATTTCCTTTGCATGCAAATATATGTCTATTCACCTTCCTTTTATCCTCTTTTTCTTTATTTTCATAATTAAATTCCAACTATTACCTCTTTTCCTTTTCCATTACCTTTTCCAATTTCCATAGACATAACTAATCCACAAGTGATACCCACTAAAGTGGTTTTCCCAATATTCAGCTTGGAATACGTGTCCCGTAACCTTGGTCTTATTTTATTTACATGGAAAATTAACTAGGGTTGTTATAAGAAGCCTACTCTCCTCCATTGTATGGAACAAGTAGAGTTATTGAATGCCTCCTTTGCAACCATCCAATTCTGCCATATCTATCGTGAGAAAAATGCCCATGCAGACAAGATATCTATGAGAGGATCCTCTTCGCATAATGGAAATATTTTATATGAATTTCTTAACAATGACACCATTCTTGGTGGTGGATCATTCCCTATCTAAAAACTTTGGTTTTTGAAAAAAAAATTCCTTTAATTTTTTTTTGGTGGCATCTTGGACTTTACCATTAGACAAAATGGCTTTTTGTAATTGCAAGGAATCTAATGTCTTCCGTGGTTGCTGATATAACTTGGGAAAACTTTGTTTAGATGTTTTGTTTCACTTCCTACTGATATGAGATATTTTGCAGAATAATGTTGTAGATGTAACACTATTTTTTTTTATTAATGAAAGAATGTTGTTTTTTCCTTTGGAAAAAAAATAATATCCTTTAAAATGTTATTCATGAATTTCCATTTAACGTAGATTATATATGCATCAATGAGATAATTACACAAATTTATATAGTATGAGTTAGTTTTCCATTATACATTACTATTAACTATATAAATTAATATAATTTGAAATAATATTTGTATAATATCTGATGAGAAAATTTAAATTTAAATTTAAAAAAAAATATGAAAGAACATATATGCATAATGTTGTTGAAAGCTTTTGGTAACTTGTTTTTTTTTTTGTTGAGCCCAACGTTTTGAGAGAAAAATATATTAATATTCTAATAATATAAATAAAAAACACATATATTAATCATATCAATTGTAAGTATGAAAAAACACCCAAGGATCAAATTTCAAAACCTAAAAAAACTTCTAATAAGAGAGAACAAAAATTGAAGAACGAAGGAAAAGTCACTTCAATGCTTGAGTTAAAATTCTTACAACAATCTAATTTATAATCACATTTGAATATTTTAGTGCTAAATAGAAGATAAGTCTTAAAATGTAGTAGATAAGGATGTTATGTAAGTTTACATGTTCCAAAGCTTCTTTGCTATGACTCTAATCACCCCCCACAAGTGAAATTTAGGGAGGAAATAAAAAAAAGAAATAAAGAATGGGCCCCAACAACGAGGCCTACTTAGGTATGCATGTAAAACCTCTCATAAATGGATAAAAGGATAAAAAAACATAATAAAATACTCCCCACCAAAAAAGTGTACACGAAAAAGAAATAAATATGGAAGGAGGACTCAAGATGACCCCCCAAGGAAAACCTCCTTCACTCAAAGCATCAACCATAAATTAAAAAACCTTGCTGATGCCAAGGAATTTGTGAAAATATCTACAACTTGATCTTCAATAGACACATATTCTAGGCTTGAAATTCCATCTTGGATAAGTTGGTGAATCAAGTGCATATGGATCTCAATATGATTGGTCCTTTCATGCTCCACAATATTTATAGAAACATGTATTGGACTCTGATTACCACACTATATAATAGTAGGTTGATCTCGTTGAATGATGAACTTAGTCAATAATTGTCGCAACAAAGTAATTTCTTTATTTGCGCGAGTTGTAGCTTGAAACTCAACTTATGTCGTAGATAATGCAACTGATGGTTTTTTATTATAGGACCAAGCAATAGGAATAAAATCAAGACATTAAAAAAAACTAGAGGTGTACTTTCGATCATTAGATAATCCATCCCAAATATAATTTTTTAAACCCACAAGCTTAAGAGAAATAATAATAAATGAATTCCTAAAACTTGAAGTCCCTTGAATATATATCAGAATATACTTTGTTTTTTTCCAATGACTCTAATGAGAATCTTGGGATAATCATGAAATGAACCCTAGTACATAAGTAATGCCAATTCAGGTGTGAGTCAAATAGAGTATACTTCTAGCTAGTTTTTGATAAAATGTGGGATCCACTTATGGTGAGGTGTCATTGGTGGTAAAAGTAACATCTAACTAAAAGTAGTAGGAGTAGGCTTACAACTAGAAATTCCAAAGCACTAAAGTAAATCAAGGACATATTTTTGTTGGAAGATGGTGATCCCTTCTGGAGACTAGTGAACCTACAATATAAGAAAGCAATGCAGAAGTCCAAATTTGGCCATATATAATTGACCCATCAATGCTTCCTTAACACTCTAAATCATAGATGAAGAATTCCCTGTGAGTAAAAATCATCCATGTATAGAATTAGAATCAATAGAATAGTGCCCTACCTCTGAATGTAAATTGTAGGATCATAATGACAGTGGTTAAGCCCTATGGAAAGCATAAATTTATCCATTTTCTCATACTTAGACCTAGGAGTTTGTTTGAGACCATAGAAGGAACACCAAATCCTAAAAACTAGTGAAGGATCCTACACAAATACAAGAGGTTGCTCCATATAAATCTATTCATTTAGATCCTCATGAAAAAGGAACTATTTAAATTCATCTAGTACATGACTCGCCTTGTCAAGCAATTGGAGAAAGCACAAGGCATATAGAATCTGTCTTGGAAATAGGGGAAAAGTGTCATGCTAATTTAGATATCTAAAATAGGACATAATGTTCATATCAATTAGATGTGCATAAAATTGGAAGCACGTTGTGTTGGGTCATGGAAAAGGTATGTTTTCATCCTCATGTTAGCTTAATTAATCAGTTACTTTCATGTATTTATATTTTTTCTTGAGAATAATCTATAATAAAATATTGTGAAAGATGAATAAAATCAATTGTCAACAAATTGTATGATTTTAGCATGAAAACTAAATTTTTCTTGCCTTTATGTGCAGAAATTAGGATTGGACAATTGATGTTCAAATGATGGGACAACATCGGCCAAAGAAAGAAAAAAATCATTTCTCGATTGCATGGTGTTATGTAGGTAAATCCTCTTTGTAGACAGAGACGATCCCTCTTGCCCTAGAGTGGGTCTAGTAACAAAAGGAAAAACTAGAGTGTAGGCTCCTAATTACTGAATGAAATAGACACGGTAGATAAAACTACCTGGAGTCCAACGCTGTCGTCATGGCTGTTGTAGTGGTGGCATCTCGATTCGTATCTCGGCAAGTCACGATAATTTTGCAACAATGCTTGGATACTTGCACAAGATCAACAAACAAGATCATCATACGAAACAACAATCTCATTCATAATTAATAACCAGTTAAGGAGGGTTAAGAATATTGCATCAAATAAAACATATCAATGCAAAATGGGAACCAGACAATAGTTATACATATTTATTAATATAAGAAAAATTTACAACCACGCCTTGACATCGCAGCCTCCTTCAACGGGGTTCAGTTGAAGCACGTCTCGATGAATGTCAAGGAATTCGGATGGGATGAAGGCACAAGCCTAAGCTCTCTCAATAAGGGACTCTTCCATTCTATCTTGAATAGAAATCTCTCCAGCGTTTCCGCTGTAATATCTTCAGTTCAGCTAGCTTCATCAATGGAGGATGGCTATATTTATAGAGGGAGAGGAGGAGGTTGGGATCCCTAATATGGTGGAAGGGAGGCCTTATCCCATGGGAGGTTTCCCCAAAAGGTGGAAACAAGAGGCCAAAGGAGGAAGGTCGTGGTTATTTAGTCGAACCACTCCCCATGACTCATCCAAGGAGTTGTTATGATCAAAACTTCGCCTCTATTTTTAAAAAAATTTCCATAAAAATATTGACACGGGAAGCTAACTGAGACAGAGCACTAGCTAGCATAGGGGCCAGTGTTAATCTTTCTGATCGGTGTGAGGGCATAACTGGTTACCAGCGCCAAGGAAAAAACATGTGTTTTCGGTGGTCTGTTCAGGAAATGGTCAACAGAAGGAATGTTAGAATCATGGTAAGGGATGCAATGATGGTATTTGCAAGGCATCACACCTTATTTTGTTCAAAGAAATGAGCCTCCAATGTGTGAGATGGGGATTGCAGGGATAGTGACAAAATGTTGTGTAACAGATGCCCCTTAAAGCATGAAGTCCGAGAGAGAGGAAGGGGTGAAATGCTTTACGAGAACACGTTCGAACCAAAAATCAATGTCGGAAGACCTACAATTACAAGTACAACAGATATCTCTAATACATGAACATGTGGCATGGACGTAGCCATCCATGATAGAGTACATATATGAACTGAGATCCGAGGTATGGACGCAACCATCCAGCAATAAGGATCAACAAATAGATTCAGGTATGGTCGCAACCATCCAATCAAAAGAGTCTTGTAATAAATCATGATACACCATAATATCCAGTAGCCTGGATCTTATCAGACAAAACCTAGGGTCTTGCACTCCATTTTGATTTGAACAGGTACAAATTCAAGCATGCGAATATCTGAGTTGAAGTCGAACATGCAAGAAAATTACCTGAGTACCAGCCAATGATGAAAGTTTTTAACAGGCACGAGAGAAACCACCAATAATTACAATGGCTCTCAAGGTACAACAGGTACAATACATGGAATGTGAACAGTGATTTGGCATCAAACACATGCCTAATCACTCGATCGAAGGCCAATGATGTGGACCTATCATCGAATGCGAATAACTTGCCATTGAGGCATGCAGGCTCCAAGGTACCAGTTGGGAGCCTATAGACCAACTTCCTAGATAATGAGCTGAAGTCGACAGGAAGTGACCTGGTCTAAGGAGGTCCATAATGTTTCCCACATCATCAAAATGAGATAGAGAAACATGATGATAGTGAATCGGGACCAACAAAGAATTAGAGGGAGGTTGAAAACTGTAGAGGCAAACTTCTCTTGAACATATCAGCGACACGACTCTGGATTTGGCAGTATTTGACATCAAGGGATCTGAGGTCATGATGATGTGGAAAAGAGTAGATGAGAGGTCAAAACAGACTACCCAAAGCCATGAAGGCAATAATGATGAAATGAGATGTCCCCAACCCGACACGAATGCAGATGAGTGTCATGTTCAAGAGCGACACACTGCCAACACAACTAAAATTTGGTTCAATTTCCCCCCACCATTTATGGCGAGTACCCCAATTATTTTAAAAAAAAAAGCTTAAAGGGGATATCATATGCTTGTGCTATAAGTTTTTCCTTCGGAAAAATCCATCCTAGTACATTTTACGAGCCCTAGGAAGGAGGAACTCGATGAACGTCATGATGACGATGTCCGATGTTGTTACACAATAATTTGTCACTGTCCCTGCAATCCCCATCTCGCCCATTGGAGGGTTGTTTCTATGACCAATAAGCAGTTTCATGCCTTTCAAATACCATCATTTCATCCCTTTCCATGAGGACAACATTCCTTCTTTTGATCATTTCATGAGCATACCACTAAAAACACTTGTTTTTGCCTTGGCGTTGGTAGCCCGTTATTCCCTCAAACCAAAGAGGAAAATTAACACAGAGCCTGCACCAGCTGGCGCTTTGTCCCAGTTAAGAACTTGCATTAATCTGCTTATGGAAAGTTTTTTAAAAAAAGAGGCGAAGTTTCAATTACAACAACTTCGTGGATGAGTCACAGGGGGTGGTTCGACTGAATAACCACGACCTTTCTCCTTTGGCCTCTTGTTTCCACCTTATGGGGAAACCTCCCAAGGGATAAGGCCTCCCTTCCACTATTGTATGGATCCCAACCTCCTCCTCTCCTCTATAAATATAGCCATCTTCCATTGATGTGATGGTCGAACAGGTTAGAGCTGAATTGCTAAAGGTTTGAACATGTTCTAGCTGAACTTGTAGGAAGGAAACTATAGCTGGGCAACCATTGAGAGCCAAGCCGAAGAGAGAGAGCTTCATCCAGATTCTCAACAGGCTTTGTTAGGACATGCTCTGGTGTTAGCCCTGCTGAAGGAAGATCATAGCGTCAGATCATTTGGTTGTAATCTCCCTTTTGTCATTTATAATATAAGTGACTCTGATTTTGGTTCCATTCATGTGTTCATTTCTTTATGTAATGCAATGAATTATATCCTCTCTGACTGATATATGGTTACATGCTTTAGTTTTTACGTTGTATGTCTTTTTTTCCTTGCATGTGTACAGGTGTTTGAAAGTGTTGAATAGAAGGATTGTGATTTGTCAAGCGAGGGACGGGAAACATCATCTTTTCTTCAACGAAAACTGCTTGGGATTTGAGGTAGGCTACTTATCGCGATCTTTGTCTTTTTGTAACTAGGAACCAACATCATTGCGTGACTTTATTGTTGCTAGACCTGATCTGGGCTAGTGGGATCGCCTCTATCCACAAAGGGGATTTACCTCTTCAACAAACTGGCGACTCCACTGGGGATTCAGTTGGAGTTAGTCTTTCTTTTTTTCGTTGTTTTTGGCTTTTGATTGATTTATTTGCTCTTCTGGTTCACCTCCTTTGGTGTCAAACCCCTGTTCAGCCCCCAGAAGACCTGATCCAGTCTCTGTTTGTCCTTTTCCATATTTTTCCCATAGTAAACTTGATTTGCACAGTTTAACTCTTGACAGTCGCGCCAACTGGCACTAGTTTCTAGTTAGGCCCCTGCGCCAACGCTTTTTTGGAGCAGATTACAGCCAAACAGGCACGCGAACTCTATTTGGTGTTAGGGTTTGCTTGCTTTTGGGCTCTTTGAGCTTGATTTATGGTCCTGGTGTCATTCTTCTAATTGATTGAGTGCCTTGAAGTCTTTGTTGATTGTGTTTGGCCCTTGTCCTCTGGTTGTTTGCCTTTTTACTATCAGTTTTGCATTCTAGCCCTAGGGCTTCTAGGTGCTTCAGTGTGTTAAGCCTCATGTGGGAGTTTTTGGTTCTTGCTTTTCCGGTCAACTTTGTTTTCGCTTCTTTACATTCGTTTTTTCTGGATTCCATTGTATCATTGCGTTAGTTGAGTGATTGTTCTCTCTTTAATTCAAGTTTCGCTTTCTCTCATTCCAAGCCTAGATTACACGGTTTGTGTGAGTATTTTTGAGATTCTTCTTCAATTTGAGGGATTTCTTCATCAGTTTGGGTCTTGATTGTGTGCGTTTGTATTGAGAGAGCTTGTTTGTTTTAGCTCTCTCCCTGTCTTTTCTCGAATTGATTTCTTCATTATTTTTTTCATTCATTTAGTGCATTTGCTCTAAAACATTAAAAAATACAAAAACAATTTCTCTGCATTTTGATTAATATAGTGAAAATTGAAAGCTCTTTCGTATTACTAGTGTTATATAACTCCAAGAGAGAAGTTTTCTAATTTCATTAGCTTTCATTAGAGACAGTAGTGGATGTTTTTGTGCTCAGTTTGTTGTTATTTGAAAAGCTCTCATCCCTCCCGTAGATAGGTCTTCATTGAACAAAGTGATATTTTGTGGCATGTAGTGTGCATTTAGAGGATTTTTGAGATCCAACATTCGATAGGGCGTGAAATTGAAACATAAATTGAAGATCAACTCTAAAATTTATTCAATTAACCTAAGGCAACATTGAAACATTAATGGAATATCTAGAGGTCTAGGCTAGTGACGTGTTCCAGCGTCGTTAAACCTAGCAGCTGTTGTTCGCCATCTGGCTTTAGACAGTGCTAGTACGGACTTGTGCTCCCCGTATTGTCGCGTGTATAAAGGGAGACCCCATTAGGTTGCTATCCTTTATCCGTAGGAAGCCGATTCTGCCACCTTTTACCCATGATACACCAGACACAACATTCGGGGAGATTACCTGCATGTACATCAAGTCCTTGGTTGATTTCTCTTTCATTTTTTAACCAAGGTGTGTATGGAAGTTCACGGATATCTGGTACACCCATTTGCCTAGATTACCAGAGTATTCATTTCAATATTTACTGACTTATTAAATTTTAAAAGATCATCAAGCGCTTGTCCTTTCATGCTTGTTTCCAAACTGAAAGAGATAGAGTCATATTTTACTCGTTTCTTGACTCTTAAAATATGAAATGGTAGAGTTTTGTTTCAATGTTTTAAAAATTAACTGCCCACGAAATATTCTTGGTTAAAGTTAGTTTCCTTAGGGTGTTGTTTTGGGTCGTTTCCAATGGCAACTTTTCTGAAGTTCACCAACCAAGGAATCCCCTTTGATGGGAATCCTGGTCCTTTTCCTCCTTTTGGAAATGTTGGTGCCCCTTATTTGGCAATGTTGTCCCTTCCTGGGTTAATTGTTGGGTTGCCTGTTTGGTTTTTTTTAACCTCTGTGGTCCCGAATGTCCAACTACTGTTCAATCAGTTCCTCTAGCTGAAAAACATCATGTTGATTCCAAGGTGGACCTCTCCCCTTCTTCGCCTGTTTTTGCATCCTCCTCTTCTACTTCGCCTGGTGAAAGTCTGGATTCGATTAACCAAGTGGCTAAGAAGAAGAAGAAGAAGACTAAGAAGAATAAGTTAGATAAAGGAGAGGCTAGCTCTGCAGATATTGTGCCTAAGAAACCATCCATCGATAAATCTTCCAACCCTCCACAGAAAGTCAAATTCCCTTGCATATTGTGCACGGGAAACCATCTTCTTCGAGACTACCCTGGCATTCCCAAGGTGCTCGAAGTATGGTCCAACGGTCGTCTGCCATTGCCTTTGGCTTCCGGGAGCCAGGTTGGGGACACGTCTTCAGCTAGTTCTGGTAAAGTTCCTAAGAAGCAGGGTAAGCTTCCCAATCCCTGTAAGTTGTGTGAAGGGCACCATGCCATTCACCTTTGTCCATATATGGATGAAGCCAAGAGAGTTTTGGACAACTCGACTGTTTCTGCACGATGCCTTCTGGCTGGTTACAAGCAGCTTTCTTTGAGTCCTCCACCAGCTGATTCCATGATTGGTCAAGAGTCATCCTTAGTCAATCCCGCTCCCCCGGATATTAAAATTCATGAATCCATCCCTAACCAACCATTGGTCATGGGATCGGTTGAACTAGCCCCATCTACGGTGCACCAGGTCTTTTCCATTGAGAGTGTACCTCACATCCCTCAAGTTCTTCTGGTTTCTTCAGATTCTTCAGACTTGGAGAAATATTCTTTTGTCCCTATACCTCAAGAAGTTGCTCCTTCGCCTCCCATGATGGAGGTCTCGGAGGATACCCCTCCCACCTTCGAGATGGAGGTTGTGGAGGATGCTCCTTCTTCTTTCGTAACACCAGGGGAGGACCATATCAGTTTGATGGTAGCCCCTCTGAGTAGTTTGGTTGCTTCCTTTGATTGGAATCGATTTGCAAGATACCGCCTTCCATATTATGTGCCTTTTGAGATAATAGTACAGACCTTTGATCTGGTCATAACCAGCACCATTATAGATGAAGGCACTTCTTTTAGTATTCTGACTTCAACTACTTGGCAAGCTTTCGGTTCACTGCCGCTTGTGCCTGTTCCATAGAATCTGTTGGCATTTAACAGAGGAACTAGTCAACCGTTAGGGATCCTTCCGAAGTTGCCTGTTACTTTGGGAGGGAAAAATGTCCATATGGACGTGATGGTTGTTCCTGGCCCCTTGGACTTTAATTTACTTCTGGGTCGTGACTATACTTATGCCTTGGGAGCACTTGTCTCCTCCCTCTTTCGTGTGATGTGTTTTCCGCACCAAGGTCAGATCGTGACCATCGATCATCTTGCATTCTTTGGTCCGAATATGGCAGCTAGTCCACCATCATCCCTGTCGGATCTTTATCCACCGGTTGTGTTATCCCCGCTGCATGTCAATTATGTGGCTACCTATCCTGTGCCCGTTTTCAGCAATAGTGTTGTCGTACATCGTGTACTGGGGGCATTGGGTCCTAATTTCCGAGATGTTGTTCTCCCATCCAGTGTGGAACTCTTGGAAGCCATGACTTCTTATTCATTATGATGAGTTGTCGTCGGAGCAGAGTTCGTTTTCTTGTGTCAAGCTCCCTAAAAAATGTAACAAGGTTGTCAGAGCATAGTTCATCTGCTTGTGTCAAGCTCCTTAAAAAATGAAACAAGCTCATTGGAGCATGGTTCTTTTCTTGTGTTAAGCTCCTTAAAAAATGAAACAAGGTCTGTCCGGAGCATAGTTCATTTTCTTGTGTCAAGCTCGTTAAAAAATGAAACAAGGTCATCAAGGACAGTTATTTTAAGTGTGTCAACCTCGTTAAAACAATGAAACATTGTCCTGTTCAATTCGAGTCTTTGATAAGATCTCGTAAAATACTAGTCGAGTCTTTCTCTTGATCTCGTAAATTGAACCTTCACTCCATCTGCCTTTCATATGGATTGAAGCTTTGGGGGCATGTACCTCGAATTGAGTCACCATGCTGGGGGCATGCTTACTTTTTCAAGCATAGTTTGTGTTCGTTTCAAGCTTGTGTAAAAATGAAACCAGTTTCAAGCATAGTTTATCTTTGTTTCAAGCTTGTGTAAAAATGAAACCAGCTTCAAGCAGAGTTTTCTGATTTTAAGCTTATGTAAAAATGAAACCTTTCCCATTTTACCTCTCGTAATTTCCATTTTATCAGCCTATTTTGCCAGATGAGCCTTGGTTTTCTCATTCCACCATCACTATCTATTGGGCCGATCATATGCCTTCACTTGGTTGTTTTACCCATTCCTGAGGAACCACTGCAATGAGTGGTCTTGTTAGCTAGCCTCTTAACCTTTATTTGTTCTGAGTAGTTCCACCATTACCGGAACCAGTTGCTACCCTTTATACCACTCGTTCCTTCAGGAGGAGTCAACTTTCAGCTCTTTTCTGACTCTCTAAAAAAGAAAAGATTACTGAGTCGCTTGTCGTTTTGAGCTCATTAAATTGGCTGCGAAACGACATCTACCGAGTATACGTTTACCCCTTTTTCGGGCTGGGATAGATTATTTACGAAAAAGGAATACCTTAGCCTATCGCGACTAGGAGATTTTCTCAGACACAGTTTTCTACCTTTTCGCATCTGAGGGACCATCTACAAAAAGGGACTGCTGGATTTTTCTTTTCCGCTGTCTTTTCAAACTCTCTAAACATGAAAAGACGCAGAGTTCTTCCTTTTTCAGACTCGTTAAAACCATATGACATTGGGCTCTGTCATAATGAAGTTGCTCGAGTTCCTCCTTCCTAGGGCTCGTTAAATGTACTAGGTTTTTTGGGTAACCAGCTCCAAAAATAGAAGAAAAGAGATATCAACGCCTTAGAAATGAGCCACTTCGAGGGGGCAACCTCCAATACATTACATAAATGAAAAATTCTTGGATGATACAAATGAAAAAAAAATCCTTCTATATATAGGAGTCCATGGGGCCACAATATAATCCTAGTGGGGCCACAATGTAATCCTAGCCGACCTAACAATAATAATGTAAGGGCACAATAATAACAATATGGGGGTTACAGGGGTACAACAATAACAATAAGTGGGGCTACACTAACATAATAAGGGACTACACTATTAATATAGGTACTTAACATGCCCCTCTCCTTCAAACAAGTGTTGTCCTCAACGCTTGATTATTTCTTGATGCTTCTGTATAAAATTCTCATCCTCCCATGTGAAATATTTTACAGGAAAGTTCTTCCACTTGCTGAGATACTCTGAAATTGATCGTACTTGTCGAGTTCTTGTTTCTATGACTGCTTCATAACTTCTTTCAATGTGATGTTGATCTTCCTGTTGTTTCATTACATTCTGCACCAAAGTTGGGTTATCCTTTGAGAGTTGGAGAACTTGTTGTTGATGCTCGCTGTGATCTTCCACTAATTTATCATCCATATTAGCTATTATTTGATCCTTCAAATCATCAAACTTAGCCTCCATTTCTAATTTTAAACCATCTATTTCATCTTCGATTGCTCTTCGTAAGATCGAAACTTGTTGCACTTGGTACCGTAATTTTGATATCTCATACTGCAATTCTTCCTCTTCATGCATCATTGTATAGATTTCTGAGGGTTTAATGGGTATGGAATTATTTTTTGGAGGAATTATATAACCCAATGCTGATAAATATTCTTCAATATTCCCTTGGAATCACTTCAAACTGCTTTTTCAACAAACGTTATGCAATTTTCAAAAACAAATACACACCTATTTCTTGCTTTTGAGGAGCTCGATATTGAAATTGTATTATCTCTGTGATTGTGGCTCTTCTATATCTGAAATTCAGCACTTAAGTAGCCCTCTGAATTCTCTTTTGAATGCCACAGTTCTGACCTGATTTGGATTCTCCAAGACAAAGTTGTGTCGAATCTCCCACAATGACCTAATTATGGACTAGTTCAGTAGAGCGAACTTGTACGACTTGCCACGTGTCACTGTTTTGTCCTTTGTCTCTGAAATTGATAGCCAAGAAACTATAGTCTGTTTACTTGCGACCAATTTTAACAGCACTCAAATCCACTGCCCAGAGAAATATTTATTGAAATTTTACCATGATCACCTCTTTGAGATGAAATTCAGGAGCCTGAAAAAGCACTACCTTCCACAGATCATATCTCCAAAAATATTGCGAACCAAGCTCTGAAATTTTTAGAAAATCTGCCTCAGGATTTCAGCCTCGCACCCTAAAAATTTCAGCTTCTGAAACTTCGTAGAAAAAAAGTTATAGCGAAAATTCCACGATGACCTGTTTGGAGCAGCGAAACCCTAGAATCCAAAGCTCTGATACCAAATGTTGTGTAACCAGCTCCAAAAATAGAAGAAAAGAGATATCAACGCCTTAGAAATGAGCCACTTTGAGGGGGCAACCTCCAATACATTACATAAATGAACAATTCTTGGATGATACAATTTACAAAACCTCCTTTCTATATATAGGAGTCCATGGGGCCATAATGTAATCCTAGTGGGCCACAATGTAATCCCAGCCGACCTAACAATAATAATTTAAGGGCACAATAATAACAATATGGGGGTTACAGGGGTACAATAATAACAATAAGGGGGGCTACACTAACATAATAAGGGGCTACACTATTAATATAGGTACTTAACAAGGTTGGATTTTTCCGAAGGACAAAATTATATCGCAAGCATATGCTATCCCCTTCAAGCTTGTTTCCAAAAATAATTGGGGTACTCGCTAGAAATGGTGGGGGAAAATGGAACTAGTATCACTGTCGTGTTGGAAATATGTCACTCTTGAACATGGCACTCGTCTACATTCGTGTCAGGTCGGGGACATCTCATCTCATTTTCTGCTTGCCTCCATGGGTTTGGGTAATACATTTTGACCGCTCATCTGCTCTTTGCCATGTCATCATGACCTCAGATCCTTTGATGTAAAATACTGCCAAATCCATTGTCGTGCCGCCGATATGTTCAAGAGAAGTTGGCCTCTACAGTTTTCAACCTCCCTCTGATTCTCTATTGATCTTGATTCACAAGCATCATGTTCCTCTGTCTTGCGTCGATGATGTGGGAAACACTCTATTATGGATGGCTGCGCCCATACCAAATTTCATGTATCAGAGATATCAGTTGTATTTGTATTTGTAGGTTTTCCGACAACAGTGTTTTTAGTTGGACGCGTTCTCATAAAGCATTTCACCCTTCCCTCCCTCTCGGACCTCATGCTTAGGGGGCATCTTTTACACAGTAATTTGTCACTATCCTTGAAATCCCCAGCTAACCTATTGGAGGGTCATTTATGTGACCAATAAGTAGTGTCATGCCTTGAAAATACCATCATTGCATCCCTTGCCATGAGGACAACATTCCTTCTATTGATCATTTCCTGAGCAGACCACTAAAAACACCTGTTTTTTCCTTGGTGTTAGTAGTCCGTTATTCCCTCATGCCAATGAGGAAAATTAACACAGAGCCTGCGCCAGCTGGCGCTCTATCCCAGTTAAGCACCTACACCAATATTCTTATGGAAAGTTTTTTAAAAAAAGAGGCGAAGTTTCGATTACAACAACTTCGTGGATGAGTCACAGGGGGTGGTTCGACTGAATAACCACGGCCTTCCTCCTTTGGCCTCTTGTTTCCACCTTATGGGGAAACCTCTTGAGGGATAAGGCCTCCCTTCCACTATTTTAGGGATCCCAACCTCCTCCTATCCTCTATAAATATAGCCATCTTACATTGATGTGCTGGTTGAACAGGTTAGAGCTGAATTGTTGAAGTTTTGAACATGTTCTAGCTGAACTTGTAGGAAGGAAACTATAACTGGGAAACCATTGAGAGCCAAGCCGAAGAGAGAGAGAGCTTCATCCAGATTCCCGATAGTCTTTTTTGAGATACGCTCTGCTGTCAGCCCCACCGAAGGAAGATCATAGCGTCAGAGCATTTGGTTGTAATATCCCTTTTATCATTTATAATATAAGCGAATCTGATTCTGGTTCCATTCATGTGTTCATTTATTTATGTAATGAAATGAATTATATCCTCTCTGACTGATATATGGTTACATGCTTTAGATTCTACGTTGTATTTCATTGTTTCCTTGCATGTGTACAGGTGTTCGGACGTGTCGAACAGAAGGATTGTGATCTGTTAAGCGAGGGACGGGAAACATCATCTTTTCTTCAACGACAACTGCGTGGGATTTGAGGTAGGCTACTTATCGTGATATTTGTCTTTTTGTAACTAGGAACCAACGTCATTGCATGACTTGATTTTTGCTAGACCCGATCTAGGCTAGTGGGATCGCCTCTGTCTGCAAAGGGGATTTACCTCTTCAACATATGTCATCAAGGTTTAACAAGTCTGACAAAGGAAGAACTCAGAGTCTTTTCATGTTTAGAGAGTTTGAAAAGAAGAAGAAAAGAAAACTCCATCATGTCCCTTTTCATAAATAGTCTCTTAGATCCGAAAAGATAGAAAACAATATCTGAAAGAACCTCTTAGTCACGATAGGCTAAGGTATTCTTTTTTCGTAAATAATCTATCCCAGCCCGAAAAGGGGTAAACGTATACTGGGTAGATATCATTTCGCATCCATTTTACGAGTTCAAAATGATAAGAATCTCAAAAATCCTTTTAGTTTTAGGGAGTCAGAAAAAATCTGAAAGATGACTCCAGTAGTGACTTTTTCATGTTTTTACCAAGTCCGAAAAAGTATAAAATACAACTTGTGACTTCATCACTATCGCATTAAAGGTCTGTTACTGCACAAGAAACAAACGTAAAACCCATTTCTAGAAATAACATAATGTAATAATAAAAAACATGTCTTAAAACCTAATTATGGTTTTGAAAAGTTATAAAATGCCAAAAATGGTAAAAAATAATTACTTTTCACTTTTACCTCTTGTGGAGCAATAATGACCCCATTTTACCTTGCGATTTTGTGGCGACAATAGCGGGAAATCCAGCAGACCAATCTCGTTTCCGTCAGTTCCAGGTAAGAGCCAACATCCTTCCCCACATTTTAAGCATTCTTTCATTACCTGCAACCTTTATTTTTGATTTCTGAGGGGGGGAATTGTGAAAACTAGGGCACAGTGGTCAGCACGGATTTCAGGCACGTACTCCCGCCAACCGCCCAATTTTTTAAACTGGGGTGTGGCCATTAACATGACTATTTCTAAAACAGTCGCGCCAACCATGCAGACCTCTTAAAAAACTTCCAATGCAAGAAATAAAGCCTAAATTTCACAAATTTCAGCTTTGGATTTGGCTAATAATGTCCATATGAATGTGTTTGCAGGTGAAAGAGTGACAAAATGGTGATAGATTGGAAGGAATGGGAAAAAAGTGAAGAGGATGAGCTTCCCATGGGAAATGCGAGATGCACGTAAGCTCTCAGAGACTGTGGATTGAAAAGATTCTTCATGAAATAATGTCTCAGAGCTCAACCAGAGCTGCTGCAAGACTTGATCAGTATCTCGGATGAGGATCAAGAAAAATTCATTCTTCGAGATCAAGAGCTCAAGATTGATGTTTCTGATGTCTATTACATAACAAGACTCTCGCAGAGGGGGGTATCACCAATCTTGACAGGCACCCAGCCCACCATGGAGAGCATGGGAATGGTGATTGATAGGGTATGCCCAGGAGCACGGAAAGGATCAATGTTAGAAAATTATATATTACAGAGCAATGCAACACATAAAATATGCGGAAAATACAAGCACACAAAACACATAAAACCAGAGAGACACAGATATACGTGGTTCACCTAGTTTGGGCTACGTCCACCCCGAACAGCCAGTCCTTCCTTTCTATTATCCAACAAAATGAAGAGACAAAACCTACAGCAGATCCGCTGTAATATCCTTTGTTCTCTCTCACAATCTCCCTATCTATTTCCCGCTCAGAGAATAAACATGTAATACACAGTCACAATAAAATACCCTCATACAAAGAGAGGGGTTGCCTTCTAGGGCAGAAAACCCTAAACTAAACATAACTTCTACCGTTAGATCATCCGCCTAATGAATGGCCTAGATTGACTAGAAATTACTATACTTTTACAAGGAAATTTTACATCTATTTTTAGCTTCGGGTGCGTTGCCCCCGAAACCCCCCGCTAGGGGGGGGGGCTCCATAAAGTCGCTGCTGCCCCCCCTGGACCCCCCATGGCAGCGATTAATTACGAGCAGCGTTGCCACCCCATTTAAGGTACAGGGATCTAATGCTATGATATAAAGTAAACAAGATAATCAGGCTCCACACCCAACAATCAAAAAGCGAGAAGGTAGACATCCAGACTATCTTGGATTTAACACTAAGGGTAGTGCTACACATGATCACACGAGCTGCAGGAACACAAGCACTGCACAAAGCAAAAAAAACATAGCTGCTTCTTGCTGTAGACTGCTTGTCACTGACCATCTACAACTAGGCGGAGGCAGTAACAATCAATATAAAACGTCAGCTGACAAAGTGCAAGAAGACCAAATTGAAACAATTTGGTTATGGGGCTATCCTATTATCATTCATTCTTGAACGACTACTAATATTTTAACATTAGGAGGTGATAGTCCCAACACCTCCAGCACTGGAACCATGGATGGCTCGATGGGAAGCTCTGATGCCAAGGTAAGGGGGCATTCAACAGATGTACTGGAGATCGGAATTATTTTATTGGCTCCACCGACAGTTGATTGTCATGGAGGACTCGCCCTAGTCTGGCATAGATTTCATTGCTGATCCAGATCTCCCTCTCCCAAAAGGAGAGGATTGGGATGAAGCACTTGGTAAAACTCATTCTTTTTTAATTTTTTATGAGTATTATGATTTTTTGTTATGTATGTTTTGACACTTTATCCATGCATTTGCAGATGTATGCCTAGAGAGACCCATAGGGATGTCTCCAATAGCGAGGTGAATACCTCGCGATTTTGATGTTGCCCCTCAAGGTGAGGAGGAGGAAATCGTGCACAACTGGGAGGGAATCACCCATGGGGTCCCATAATATGCGCAGTTCGACGATGTTCCTCGTGCATATCTAAGACATACTGTAGGGGTGTCAAATCAAGTTCACCGCTTGCTGAGGCGGCTTGTCTGGGTAGTGGCATGCTATCATGATCATCATGTCGAATAGACACCTAGGCTTTTATTTCTGCATTTTTTTGTGAGACATGGTGTCTCAGGATGTAACAAAAACACACATATTTTTTGAAACTTATGGTGCACATTGATGCAAACCTTCTATATATATATATATATATTCTCCTATTTTATATTAGTCTCTCATGTGATGATGATTTTACAGATTACGCAAATGTCTATCTAATACAATGTTAGCCACTGTATCAGTTAATGCATTCATTTGTCTAGGAATATGTTGATATGTGATATAATCAATATGTTTTTCTAGTAAACGAACATGTAAATACAATATTAAAATGTGTGGGTTTCTAACTGAATAACGCCCATTAAGCTGAAGAACAACAATTTGTGAGTCTATATTTACAACCAATGCACTAATGCCGAGGGTAATTACCTTAGTTAATAGTTTAATAACAACACTATATTCAACAACATTGTTTGTAGTACGTCCTACACAAATACCTTGCAGGTCTACCAACTCACCAGCAGGATCATAAATCACCCAGGCTGCCGAAGACAAGTTTCGGGTACTGTAGAAAGCACCATCTGAGAAACCGACATAAGGGGTAATAGACATCTGCACAATAAGCAACGACCCAATAAGAAGGAAAACGCTCACAAAACACACCAAGCCAAAAAATGTACAAAAATGAAAAAAAACACCTATGTACACAAAACATGCACGAATGACTCATACATAATACTTCTTGAGATGCAACCCATTTCTGGGCTTATCTAAAGGGTGGCCTTTGTAATCAATGAGCTCATAGACCCCGTTCTTCAAAACGTGTTTAATGATGTAAGGCCTGTTATCACCCTAGTAATTCTTAGGTTGTGGGATGGGGATTTTTGTAGTTAAGAAAACCAGGGGTAACCAAGAACCACTTTGGAATTCAGGATCTAGCCTTCCTGAGTTCCAGAGAGGGATCTCTCTATATGATTTAGCTTTTTTTAAGTAATATATATTAGGCTAGTTGTGATTGTGCAGTAATCTGTGAGAGATTATCAAATAGTGGAATATATTTTTGATAGTTCTGGGGCATGTCATGGAGATTCTGAGGTAAGACCAAGGGAGCATATTGGGCTGCCATGGCTTGAATTTTAGCTTGGCTGGGAGGTACAGTTGTGGTAGAAGGGATAGTACTGGTTACTGCAATGGATGAACTTGAAGAGCTTGGTAATGGGGATGAAACAGAAGTAGTATGGCTAATGGTAGTTGTAATGGTTTGGGTAAATGATGAGTATACTACTTTGGGCTGCAAAGGCAGCTCAGGGATGAATGGATCGGTTGATGAACTAGCAGTGGATTGTGGATATGATGAGCATATGATTCGTTGGGGCAAAGACAACTCAGGGCTTATGGGCTCTTGAGGTAAACTGACAGCAGAATCAGTAAATGATGTGGGAGCATACAGGGTTGAATCTGATGCTGGAAAGACTGTTGTGTATAGTTCAGAAACTGGGGGTTTAAATTTAGACAAAAATTTAGCTAACTTAATAGCTTCTTCAATGTCTTTAATTTTTGTAGCACTTACCCTTTTAAGTGGACTTTTACTTTCAGTTTGATCTGATTTACTAGGAAAAATAATAATTTTATGCTTTTCACTTACATAAGAAGCAAAAACTGGATCTAAAACAATTTCTTTTAAATCCGATTCAGATTTTGTTCTAACTAAAGATTTCTCAAACTTAATGGAAAAATCAATGTCTGATAAGCTAACCAGTTCTTTGGGTAAAGAATCAGCCCTTTTCAGAGGTATTTCAATTTCAAAACTATCACTTTGTTTTTTCTTCTTTTTTCCTATCTGGTCAAGATTATCTACTATATCTGGAGGATTAGGATAAGGGTTGGATCTAGTGTAGTAGACTTTCTTGGGAGCCAGAATGTTTATTGGGTAAAATACCCACAAACTTTAAACTCAATCTTAAAGTAGGAAAGATACAATTAAAGATCTTCCTTTAAGACTAAACTTAAAACTGGAGAGTGGTTAGTTTCCCAGTATGGTCGCCAATATGTTATCACCCTAGTAATTCTCAGGTTGTGGGATGGGGATTTTTGTAGTTAAGAAAACCAAGGGTAACCAAGAACTGCTTTGGAATTCAAGATCTAGCCTTCCTGAGTTCCAGAGAGGGATCTCTCTATATGATTTAGCTTTGTTTAAGTAACAGATATTAGGCTAGCTATGATTATGCAGTTGGGTTTGATTTTTTGATAAGGTTGGTGGGAATAAAAATATTTCAAGGTAAACCAGAAGAATCTACCAGAATATTGGGCAATGGAGTCAACTCTCTAGGCAAGCAGAACTAAGAAATAAGGCTTAGAGATGCAAATGTGCTAAGGGCAAGATAGGTGACCTTCTAAGGCTATGTATAGGCTTGATTTGATGGAGTGGGTGGAATCTGAGCAGAAGGGCACTTAAGAATCCTTAAGCTACAGATAAGAAGATTGAAGAAGGGGATCTAACTGGGACCTAGAGAAATTAAGAATTCTATGGTCCGGTTATCAAGTAGAAAACATAAAAATTCCAACAAGTTTCGAAACAGGGAGCTTATTATCACTAATCCTGTTTAATTTTTCCTTAATTGATCATTATAGAATAGAAACACATAATATGAATGAATGCAAACTTTAAAGAAATACACTGTAAACAAGGAAAGAATGAGACTTATCTTGTCACCACGAGAATCCTCAGCTATGATGTCTCTAATCTCTTTCCAGTCTGATGCTTTGCTAATTGACTCACCAACTTCAATATGTCCAGAAAAAAATACTATAGTTGTCTTGAGAAATTTTATTCACACCCTGAATACTTCGAATTGTGAAGTATTTATACAATAAACGTTTTACAAAATATCTCAGAAATTGAGATAACTTTTTAATAGGAAAGAAAACATAATAAGAGGGACAACTGCAATTTTTTTTTCAAGTTGTTCTCTTTTTACAAGCAAAAATAGAACTGATTATTCTAATTTAAATTGATTGTTGATGTGCTGTGAGCTTTGCTGGCCTTAGGTGCATCTTATTGTGGAAAGTGGTTGAAGAAATTTCCTTCCTTTAACTTTCAACGCTGATACTCTTTATTCATCTGATTTGAACTGTCTTACTGTGGTAATTAAAAAGTAACCAACAACAACTTTATTTTCACTGATACTCTTTCACCTACTGATACACTTTAACCTTGTATTTTTTACCTTTGAGGTAACAGTAAAAGATGAATTTCCAAGAAATTTTCCTGTTTTTTTTATCCATCAAATTCACAGTAGATCTGTGAATTCTTGCCACTTTTTAGCAGAGGGGATCTTCATAGTTTTCAATTTCCTGTAGATTTCATCTACTTCTATATACTTGGCAAAGTTAGGCTTTATAGTGAACATATGTTTGATCTCATTATCCATAAAGAACAGATTTTCAAAATACTGAAGAAGTATTTTTCCAGTTGGTGATCCTTGTGGCAGTGGTTGTTTGGCTTGGTCTTTTGCATGAGTTCTGATTTTTAGATCATAATCTTTCTGAGGCATCAACTTGTCATTCAATGCATGAATATCTGGCAAACCTGCTTCTGATAATATCTTGTACTTGGCCCAAAATATTGTGATAGCCAAATTCATGTCTTTACACCTATCTTCTAAGTTACTCATCATGTTTCTTTTATTTAGGACTTTCTTTATTTGTAGGATGGTCTCTGTCCTATCAGTAATTTTTAACTCTTCCAAATCTTCCTTGTTTTTGTTGTTCAAAAAGGTTATGAGTTGAAGTGATTGAGTTGGTTTATTCTCAATCTCTCTTTTAGTTTTGTCAATTTTTGCATTGGTAGCCTGTAGTAACTCCTTTTGCTCATACATTATTTGAATTGAAGGCCATTGAGAGTGAATGCCTTCAATGATATTTGTCCATAAATGTTTTTTAATATATGCCACTTGATCAGTAAGATTCACCTGTGCTTGTAGAATTCTAACATGTTCTTTCAGTCTGTCCACCCTCTGGTCATGCCCTTTAGATGTAATTAAGGCATCTCTGTTGGAAGATTATAAATTTTTAATTATGCCTTTCAAATTAAGTATTTATTTCTCCTTTATTGACATGTCTTCCATGGATTTAATTACGGCAGCTTTGTCTTGTACAGTATCAATCTATGAAGTTGAGGAAGAAGAAGCAAATATTTCATTAGAAGTTATTGGCACTGTAGTGGCCATTACTCCCTGTGGCGCTAAGTGTTCAACTAATGTGGATGGAATAGCAGTACTTACAGTAGGAATTACTATAGAAATCTGAACCTGTTGAGTTTTCTTTAGGTCTTGATTTTCTCTTATGGAAGCTTCCAATTGATTTTCCATTTCTTTTATTTGAGTAGTCATCTCATGAAAAAATTGTTTGAGTTCATCAATTTCAGTTCTCTGCTGAAGAATCTCCTTTGCTTGAGGATTTTAATTTTGGGGCAACTTCAGTTGCTTTCTGAGGGCAACTATATCCTCATTTTTATGTTTAATCAAAGCTTTTGCAATCTCCATATTAGCAGGATTAGCTCCTGCTTAAATCACCAAATCTTCTAGTGCTTTGATCCTAAAATTATTGGCATATAGTGAGGCTTTGTCCAACTTCATTTGATTCTATATATTAAGCACTGTTTTCTCAAGCCTAATTGATTTCATAGTCTTACTGACAATTTTAGAATATAGCATTTCAGTATTGCTCCTATGAAATTCAATTTGATCCAATTCATGAATGCATATGCATCCACTTCAAAATCTGTTTTGGAATAATCTGCTACTGATTTTGGATCAGTCACTGTAGGCTTCAATAATGACATTACTAATTTATTAGATGAATAATCAAATGATGAAAGAAGCCTGTCTTTGTTTCCAGGATTTTCCTTAAGAAATCTAGAATATGCTTGATTCTTGATCTCTTCATTCTTCTCTTTAATCTGTCTAAATCTGATCTGAATTTATGACTCTGGGTTGTCAGTTTCCTTAGAGGAAGAAGGCATGTCAACAGTTTTTTGTTTTTCCCCCATGACTGTATTTTTTTGTTGTGTTCCAATCAGGACATTTTGAAGATCTTTAAGTGTTTCAGTCACTATTCTGGTAGTTTCATCATCAGTTACATTATCTTCAATATTAATAGCTTTATTCATTTCTTCATCTGTCAATTTAATTTTCTTGATGTAAGGGATTCTGAATATTTTGTCCTGAATAGTTTCAGCTATGAAACTATCTTCTTATCTGCTCCTTTTAAGTGCATTTTCAGTTTCCTTTCTCACTGTAGTAACCTGTGTTTGTTGAACTTGTTTACCCTTTCCATTATTTATCTGTATTTCCAGTGAATCATCATCAACTAGAGTGTTGGGCCTCCATTCATTTTTGTTAGCATACTTTTCAATATGGGGCTTGGAGTCATGCAAGAAAACAGGTAACTTGCATTTCACTCTTAGTGTGCTTAAAACACCTTGTGGATCATAATTCCACATGAAACTAAATGGAAATTTGTACTCCTTCAAATTCACATTGATTTCATTGATTGCTTCTCTATTATTCACAATAAATGGCCCAATTTGATTCTTCAGTTTAAACTGGGTCTTTTTCCTGGAAGCTATGAAATTAACTTCATCAGCATTCAATAGTTGTCTCAAATATTCCAATGCAAATACCCTTGTGGTAACAAATCTTGGTAGTTTATATGAGGCCAGGAGTGCACCATATACTCTGATTTCTGTATAAATTTTATATAAATACAATCCCCTGTTCTACAACTCTCAGACAACTGTAGAATTCTCTTTGTCTCTTCATTTATCCTAGGTATTTTCTCTTTTTCCAAAAGATTCATAGCAGGGGCTATACAGATCATTGAAATCTGCAAAGCTATATTCTCTACTCCATTTTCTCAAAATAGATGACCAAAACATTACTGAAAGAACCTTTCCATCTGCATCCACTTTCTGACATTCAATGGGAAACTTATCTTCTTGATAATATAGGAAGAGGTGAAGCAAATATGAAGTGTATCTAAAAACTCCTTCTTCTGATAATCTTGAAAACTGATAATGCATGTTTTCAGCAATGAATTTAGCAAAATTGTATACTATGGAAGGAGATTGACCAGGGCTAAGAGTTGACAAAAAACCTAAGATGGCTACATCAGTGAATTCATCACTGGTGTATCCTAAAATGAATGACAGCATTGAGACTATTTATCTAGTTTCATCTAGGAAGTCAAAGGTATCAAAAGGAGGATTAAGTTTGGGAATATCCACTTGTTTAGGACAAAAGGTCTGGAATAATTTGAATTTAGAGGCAAATTCAAGTTCAAGGTAATTTTGAGTCAGCTCTTCTATGGATAATGAAACAGTATTTGGGTCAGGACTCAGTTGCAACATGGAATTTATTGACTCTTCAGTGATGTAAAACAATATCTCTTTCTCTTTGTTCACAATGCATCTTTGTTCTGGCATATAATAAGCTTGGCATAATCTGATAAAGTCAGGAACTGAATGAGTGAGAGGGACAATATATTTTGGCAAATTGGATTCCCAAACTAGAATGTCTTTGTCACCTTTTTCCACTGATTTTCCAAATCACCAATTATAGACATCAAGCAGATTAAATTCTATATTAGGGTCCAAAATTCTATAATCAAGGTTAACCAAGGGACTATTCTCTAGGGAAATGATTGGAGGCTGGACTGGTCTAACCACCTCTGTAGAATCAGTTGTGAGTGCAGGGGTTGGTTTGTCAATTTTGAAAGATTCAGGCTGAGGGAATTTTGCAGAGGACTTCTTTTGAGACTTTAGGCCTCCATTTTTAGGGATTACTTGTTTCTTTGTCATTTTTAATCCGACCAAAGCAAGCTTAAATGGTTTGTTAAGTTATTTTAATAGAAACAAGGGCTTCTCGGTGAATTTTACTGGAAAATGGGGTTTCTGTGCAGGGTTTTGGGTAAAGAAAGGGTTTTAAATCTTAGAACATATATTAAGAGCAATTTCAGCAGTGAAATAGACCAGGAATTGGGAAAAAATTGCTATAAATGGAAATTAGGGATTCTGGGGAAATTTTGACAGAGTTTCCCTTGTAAAATGGACTTTCCATGCAGTTTGATCAATGCAATTTGGGAAATTATTTGAAATAACAGGAAATTTGAAGTCTTAGAGGGTAAGCTTTGAAGAAAAGTACCTGAAAAACCAATGAAATTAAGTCGAAGACGTCGCAGAGGTGCTCAGTCTTCAATTCTTCGAAATTGGCTTCTCAGAGGGAAATGTGGAACTTTGTGGTAGAAATTCAGGGTAATGGGCATCGAAAATGGCACTGGAAGGTTGAAAATGGCTCTGCAAAGTTTCTCAGGGTTCAAACGGCGCAATTTCGAAGAAAAAAGGTTTATCAAAGTTTTCACAGGTTTAAAAGGAAAATAGTGAAAATTTGAATGAAAACTTTAAATTTTAATGTACTAACCGATGGTGAAAACCATGGTTAAATCGCATTAAATTGTGGTTAAGAGAGTCTGGTTTAGGAATACCGCCAGTGGTATTCGCGCTGATGAATGGTGGTAAGTGGTATTGAGCTTTTCGAATGCGAAACAACGAGATTGCGACACGTCAGCGCGGGGTGGTTTGGAAAAACCACCCATTTCAAGTGGCTTTGCCGAAACTTCAATCGTTTGGTTTTGGAGTGCGAAAATGAATAATCGCCATTGGATCGGGCCTTTGGGAGCGAATGGTCCAGATTAAAAGGAAAAGTGCGGGGATTAAAATGTTATCGGATTCGACGTGGGCCGTCGATTTTGGGAAATGGAAAGGAGATAGAACGATGGAAACCTTACGCGATGGGATAGGGGTAAATGCATTGAGATATTTCATGCAAGTGATTGACCGTAGGATCAAATGGACTTTTGGGGATCGGACGGTCACAAGTGACTCTGACGGGTTAAGTCATTTACACTATTTTTGATGGAAAATCAAGTGATCGGGAGGGTTAATCCAAGGTTTGAACTGTGATTAGGGACTGGGATTAGGCAGAATGTATGAGGGGGAAAGGTAAGGTTAAGGTTCTAACCTTAGGTTAAGGGACTTGGGGCAGAAAATATACAAGGGAAAGGGTTATTTTTATTGAAGTTTAGTTTAGACGAAACTTCGGGTGATTTTCTATTCAAAACACATAGAACACATGTTTTAAGATTTTTCTTCATATATTTTATTTATACGGTAAATTAAATCAAGAAGACTTAATTACCATAGGGGCGGGATTATATATAAGGATAGACTTTAGCCAAAGGGGTTATAAGGGGGTTTTATTTAAGCATATGGGAATAAATTACTTTGGCTTAAGTTATAATAAGTGGGTTTTTGGGATTTATTTATAAAAGGAGTTATATAATAGGAAAAGGTTAGTTGTAGGGAATTAATACATAAGTTAAAGTTAATATTACAAGGGAACAATGTATATTCAAAAACACATTAATATAACTAAAAAAGTGAAGATTTAAAAAGAAAATTTGCATTATAATAACTTCATCACTTATACTTAGGATAAAATGTGATTTTGAGGGCTTTATGCTTTGAAATGATGTGGGAGGTTAATCAAATGAGGATTAGAGTATCTTTAAGTAAAAATGAAGTTTTACTTAGGATTATTCAGGGGAATGAGTGCATGAATGGTAAATGATGTGATTAAGGGATTAATATAGACATTTCACACTTTTAACTAATAATTCATAGAGCCTTGGGTCCGATCCCAACAAAAGTCAAGGAAATGCCTTGAACCTTTCTGACTGATAGTTTAGAATGTTTCATGACTATGAGAAGGGGACGTTAGTTATTCTGAAGCCCATTATGAATGATATTTACAATGAGATTTTTCACCTTCTTCTACCTACCCAACTTACCATGCTAACATTTTTTCTTCTTTTGTAACAAGGTGCATTTAAGCTAGCAACCTTCACAACATTTATTTTTCTGAAAGCAAGTAAACTATCTAACTCTACACTTATTTCATCCATGAATCCAGATTAAACTGTTGGATTCACTTTATTTCTCTACCTAACTACTGAATTGTTAGGATTAAACTGTCTAACAACTCATTATTCTCTATCTACAACAATGGAAATGGAAACAATGATAAGTTAATATTGAACTGTTTAACTCATCATGGACTAATGGCATTTATTGACACTCTGCCATAGTCAAAAAGTAAAAAGTAGTGGCATTTATGCTTGCTTACTTTCATATTTTATTCATTTTTTCTTTTGGGGTATCTTATTTTTTCTAAGTCCTTTGATTATTCTTTTAGGACTTTTTACCCTCTTTTTGATTTTTTTGATTTTTTTGATTTTTTGCAAAATATGTGAATAAAACTTGCAGAAGGCAAAGTATATACAAATTTACAAAATTACCAATAGTCAAGTCAAAATTATGACCCCTATATTATAGGTTGCTAACAAGGTCGAAAATCAACCTCTTGTATCATAAAATAGACTGTCATTGCTTACCACGAGGGAAACTCAACTCAGGTTCGCTAACTTATAGTCAGGTGGGAAGCAGAAATGAATCAGCAAGCTGGTGCAATGAAAATTGACCTAGGATACTAGCAGGCCCTAGTGGCTGACCCTAGACACTCTCGTGGATGGTATACTCAGTACAAGCATATTGTCCATTTGTATTGGATGATGAAGAACCTTCTAGCTAAAGCTTTGGAGCACATCTCTTCTGGCTCACCCTCGACCTCTTAAGGGCTCCCATATTTCAGCAAGGATCTGCATCAGAATCAGCTTCAGCTGCAAATACAGAATGGCCGCATCAGCAAATACAGAATGGTCGCATCAGCTGCATCGATCAACATATTCCATGTATCCCGCAAACTAAGCTTCCAAGCTCTAATGCGAAGGATCTTGCTCCCGTGGACTCATCTGATGATTAGTAGTATGATGATTTAATCTTTTTTTTGTCTTTTATTATATGCATCAGTTACAAAATTTACAATATCTTTTCAATTATTTAGAGTATAGGAAGTATAAGGACACTCAAGCATATCGAGCATGGCTTGACAAGCTTATAATATTTTGTTTTTGGATGAATTATCATTCACTTAGGTGACCAACAAATCTGGTTTCCCCCTGGGCAGTTTAAGGCCACCTAACCATTTGATTTTGGTTGTAACTTGCCATTTTTGTAGTAAAATGAATACAACAGTCCTGCCAAACTTACTATATATATATCTTTAAATTTTTTTGTCATTTATTATTTTGAATATATCTATATGTATGTGTGTGTGTGTTATGTTTTTTTATTTATACCATACACATTTAAATTATATAAATTTATATATCTTTGGAATATATTAAAAAAATATTTTAATCTTTAAATTTTGTTGTCATTTATTTTTTTGAATATATATGTGTATTGATTTTTTATTTATACCATGCACAGTTAAATTATATAAATTTATGTATTTATAAATAGTTATAGTAAAAGTCTAATATTTCAATAAAATATAAAAGTTAAATATATAAAAGCAACATATGTATATTAAAAAAATATTATAAACTTTAAATTTTGTTGTCATTTATTAATTTTGTATAGATATATCAATGTGTATTAATTTTTTTATCTATACTATACACACTTAAATTATGGAAATTTATATATTTATAAACAATTACAATAAAAGTGTAATATTTCAATGTCCTTGGGGCCTTGGTTAAATGGTGATGAGGTGGGTTGTTATAGCACTCATCACATGTTCAATTCCCTTCCCCGATTGGGGTGATATATCTGGACATGTTGATGAAGATGGAGTAAAAAAAAAAAGAGAAAGTGAAAGGTACTACCAAACTTACAAAAAAAAAATTTGTAATATTTCAATAAAATAAAAAATAAAAATATAAAACAAACATATGTAAATTAAAAAAATTTAATCTTTTCATTTGGTTTTTATTTATTATTTTTTTAATATATATTTATATGTCAATTTTTTATTTATACCATACATATTTAAATTATATAAATTTAAGTGTAATATTTCAATAAAATATAAAAGTTAAATATATAAAAGAAACATATGTAATAAAAAAATATTTTAATATTTAAAATTTGTCGTAATTTTTTTTTTTTTTTTAATTTATTTATTTATTATATGCATGTTAATTTTTTATTTATACCACAACAATAATATTGATTAGTAATGGCTTGCACTTTGCAAGTTTCTGTGGTGGTTAGGGTTTTGGCCTAGCCAACCCTATGCTATGTGGATATTCCTAGAGATCTCCACTGAATGAAGAATTCCTCTGTAGTGAAATTAGTCTCTCTTTATAGAATGGTGTCTGGATGCAATTTCTTTCGCTCAACCAACTCAAGCCAAGAAGAAGTCAATTACTCCTAAAGGAATTGCTACTAGTTTTGATAGTTCTTCTTCTCACACCGATCAATCCAAGATCTCTTACAATTCCATGTTGAAAGCTAGATTTGTTCTCCCGAAAATTTAAGAAGCTCATTCCGTTGATGTTCCCTTGGGGGATGAAGCCTTTAGTTGTGAAAAATATATTTCAAAAGAAGGTTTGGCTATAGGTTTAATGGGTTTTTCTCGCTGCTGGACGATCTCCATGAGTGAATTTCTAATTCATGGAAGCCTCTATTTTTTGATGGTCTAATTATTTACTCTCTGGCTCGAGGTATTTTTGCTGTTATCTTAGATAATTTTTAGGATAAGAATACTATCTTAGATTCTGAGCCCTAGTTCTAGGGTAGCGTTGATCTCTCCATGCAACCCTAGTCCCCTTCTTTTGATCTGGTTATGAGGTCAATCTTCTCGGCTCCAATTTGTGTAAGGCTCCCGAAATTTTACTAGCATCTTTGGAATATCCCTTCGTTAACTTCTATTGGAAATGCAATAGGAAAATTGTATTGTAGTAGTTTATAAACTGAGCATTTCCTCAATACCTATGCTCAAATATGCATGAAGATGGATTTTAAAAAGGTTTTCATGTTGAGATAAACCTGATGGATCCAGAATATGTGTGGGTTCAAAATCTTAACAATGAAAATGTTTCATTTTGATGTCGAGTGTGTTATGAAGCATGACATGTAATCAAGAATTGCCCCAAGTGATTGCAAAATAATATATTTTGAAAAAATAGTCGAAGACCAAAATGGTGGGAAGGTGCTCAAATAGAGCACTATACTATGTACAAGGAAGAAGAGACCTAGGACAAGGAGGAAGAAAATGAAAATCGGGAAGAAGTACATGTCAAAGAGGAATCACTTAAGGAAGCATAAGGTAGCCAGGAAGAAACACATGTCATAGAAGATCCATTGAATTCAAAAACAGAGGAGGACCAAGCCTAGCAAATCCTTGTGAATTCTAGATCCTTTGCTAACCTATCAGGAAACAAGACTGAAAATGAAATTTCTTGGGATTATTAAGCATATGGAAAAAGTGATAAAAATAACAACAAATACTCTTGAAAGAGAAACTCAAATCCACTAAATAACAAAATATGGATTCAAATTGGGAAAAAGGGTAAAAAATGCATTGCCAAGGAAAATGAGAAATCAATCAAAGTCAAATCAATAAGAAGTAAGAAATGGAAACAAAATGTATTTGGATCTTGGGCGTATTTTGGAAAGTCTATAGTTGGGAATAGAATAATTTTTTGTATTATGGAGTTCTTGCTTGAGGATTTGGATTTAGTCACCATGCTCAATACCAAACCCACAAAGGATAATGGAAACTTAGAATAAATGTAACAATTTGGGTAGTATCCCAACCTTCTTTTTTAATAAAACTTTTTTATCTCTTTCGTTATATATATATATATATATATATATATATATATATATATATATACACCACACATTTAAATATATAAATTTATATATTAATAAGAATTTATAATAGAAGTATAATGTTTAAATAATATATAAAAGAAATATATGTATATTAACAAAAAAAATTAATCTTAAATTTTTTTTTGTCACACACACACACACACATATATACACACACTATTTGGTTCACGGACCTTGGAGATCCGACCACTATGTTCACAAAATATTAGTACTAGACAAATCCACCTGAAGGAGATCACTTCCTGTTGGCTTAACCATGAAGCTTGACTTCAAGAGTGTCGATAGAATTGAACCCATGACCTCCCAATAGCAAAGGGGCTTTAACAACAAAGACTCGACCACTTGAGCTAGACCTCGAAGCTCTATATATAAACACATTTATGTCTTCACATTATATAAAGAAAAGAGCTAAAATATTTTTTAGCATTATATATATATATATATACACATTTTTTTTAGTATGTCATTTAATATTGAATTTTATTTTCAAAATTTTAACTGTCGAATTTTAATGTTAAAGTTATTGAACTTGAACACAAACACTAACTAGGTGACTTAGACTATTACTATTATGTAATATAAATATTACCCACATAACATCTCTCTCATAGAGGGTTCTAAATGTGATATCAACTTCAATAATGGTGAATGATTATGTTTATCTTGTAAATAAATCTAATTTGTATGCTATTAATTAATGAAATATATTTTGTACCTAACTACAACATCCATGCTAAGAATTTCTAGTTGTTAGAAGAATATTTGTTATTGATGTCAAAGAAGAATACAAGTATCTTATTGATTCTTAACTCACTGTTGGAGATAAAACGAATTTACAAATTGTAAAATCCTATTTTGTGTCTATCTTCAAGTCGGCCTACGTGAACTCAAGTCGACCCCTATCCATAAGAAGTTCCTATTCAAACAATAGTCAAATGAGTATAATAGAAGAAATACTTTCCCCATTTCGGTCCTCCAACTTGGTAAGGCAATCAAGAAGTAGTTCAGACTTGATGAAAAGAGGGACAAGTTCAAAGCTCATGAACCTAGTAAAAGGAATATCTTGTGACTAATGTCTCTGTCTAGTTCAAAATTTGAGGTTGGATATCTTTTTAATTTGCTGGATTCATTATTGCTAGTTTAGGCCTTTATTTTGTACATACCTCTCGCCCCTTGGAGTAGAATATTATGAATATTATTTTCGACCTTTTAGAGTCACCAGACATTAAACCCGTGGTTCGACATTGAGGAAAGACCTTGGCCGTGAGGAAAATAAACCATTGTCTCCTGCATAGAGTCTTGGACCCAATATTGGGAGGTTTGACATGTTGTAAAGCTTAGTTATGAGTGCATAAATTTGGCCCTAGTTACAGACTACTCTCAACCTTTTAAAGGAGCAAGACACACAACCTTTCCATATTATGTTTTGGCCTTGTAAACAATGACCCTAAGCAACATCTATGTATCTTTTTGGGAATATTTTTGGAGGTTTGGATAAGTATATTAAGCATATTTTGAGAAGCCTTGGAAAATACCTATTGAAGCAAACTTGGAGGCACTCCTTGGAGAAAAATTATAACGGAATTTTGAGGGAAATTTTTGGGCAGTATCAAAGATTGGAATTGGTTATTTGAAGTTGAGTTGAGATCACATTTCAAGCACCATTGAAGACATCATTTGAAGACACTTTTGAGTATACTTGTGAAAACATTGGATTAGGTTATTACCCTTATTCATAACAACCTTGTTGGAGCAGACTTATGAAAAATTTAGAGCAACTATTGACCCTTGTGTAGGCTTATTGAAGAAGACTTGTTGGAAGTATACTTGAGCCAATTTATGGAGTAGAAATTCTTGACTGTTTTGAAGGTGGTTGTTGAATATACCCTTGAAGCATTGTTGAGGCATTGAAGAAGTTTTTGAAGTATGTATTCTTTGTATAGTTTTGGTTTGACCAAGTTGGAGCTTATATTTGTTCAAGGTTGGAGCCTTGAAAAGATAAGATATTTTTTTGTACAGGTTGGAGCCCGATTCATTGTAAAAAAAATCATAGTCCTCATTATCTTGTTTAAGAAACATTTTTTTTTTAAATTCTTGTGTTGTGGTTTATCTAGTGATAAAAATATTAACTGGCATAATATAAAAAAATATTGATTCACCCCCCCTCTTAGTATTTCCAATAATTAGTATTAGGGGGCAACTTATTTAAGATGAACCTAATAGTTAGAAGAAGGATGTTTGAATCACAATGACCAGTAAAAATGATGATTATGAAGGAATCATAGAAGTATTATCCATGGACTTCATAGATGACACATATAAACCTAAAGAAGAAGAGGAAGAAGGAAACATGGTTGAATTGTTGATTAGTACCATTGAAGAGAATGAAAAACTACGGAAAAATAAAGGAAAATTATCACAATAAATCATCCCTTTCAAAACCAAAAAAAACTAAGAAAAGAGGATGGAAGAAGTATTGAAAAACAAACTAAAGGAAAATGAAGAGAATTGTGAGAAATTAGAAGTTGAAGTTGTCTCTCTAAGGACAAAATTTGATAAGGTCAAAAAAAGCTTGAAAATTTCTCAAATGCTAGATGCAATCCTCAACACTCAAATACCACGACATGAAAAATTAGGACTTGGCTATACAGGTGAATCATATATTTCAAAGGAGAATACTAGTGTCCATAATGAAGAAGAACCAAGAAGTGTTGTTGATGCTCTTCGTAATCATCCAATAAGTGAGAAGAAGTTTGACACACCAAAGGGACCTCCTCACAATAATATAAGGAATGAGAAACTACCTTATCCAGAAAGGATTGTCAAATCAAGAAAATCTTATACTAACATGTATCAAACGATTTTCCTTGGTCATTGTTTCCTTTGTAAAAAATTTGGTCATCAAACTAAGAATTGCAAGGATTATGGAGGTAATAATGTTGACTCAAGAAAGTATGAGACTAATTACCAAAATAAGACTATTTATTTAACAAGAAAAAACCAAATCACGACTTAAAATTCATTTTCTCATGTTTCAAAGTATAGTCTAGAATGCTCCAAATGATATAATCCAGGTCATGAAACACACAACTATCCACTAGAACAAAGAGAATGGGTATGGAGAAGGAAGTCTAGAGAACCCGCCCCTAAAAAGTGTGGCCTATCTTTGTGTGCACAAAATGAGGAAAGCAATGGTTTGTATATAGTGGATGTTCTAGGAACACGACTAGTGATCAAAATAAGTTCATCCCGCTAAAAAGGAATTATGGAAATATGACTTTTGGTATTGGATCTACTAAAATTGTTGGTAAAGGCACAACGAGTCTTGTCAATGGCAAGGGAAAAGCATAAAATGCACTCGATGTTGAAGGGATCAAGCATAATATTCGAAGTGTTAGCCAAATATGAGATCAAGGCCATGATCTCATCTTCCATTCCAAGGTCTATGAGATAAGGAGTCCATATTGAAGAAAATTGGTTGGAAGAGGAGTAAGAACAACAAATAATGTATACATTCTCATTGAAATTCAAGAAGAAAATTGTTACATGAGTCAAGTAGATGAAATTTTGTTATGGTACAAGTGACTAGGACATAAAATTTGATAATTTGGTGAATATTAGAAAAACTAAAGAAGTGAGAGATATCCCCATGATTTCAAAACCTGAAAGGTCTATTTTTGCACCATGCCAACATGGAAAGGAAACAAGGAACAACTTCAAAACAAAGGAATGCTCATCATCAAAGCCTTTGAAAAGCATTCATGTAGATTTGTGTAGGCCAACCAAAACTCCAACTTTACAAGGAGAAAGGTACTTATATTATTTATAGATGATTATATTGGAATGAAGTGGGTATTTTTCATAATATTTAAGTCAGAAGGACTAGATTTTTTTAAAATATTCAAAGAAATAATTGAAATTGAAAATGAGTCAAAGATCAAATGTTTAAGGATAGATAGAGGTGGATAATTTACCTAAGGGAAATTTAATGAATTCTTTAAAAAACATGGAATCAAGAAGGAACTATATGTTGCAAGGACTCCACAAAAAAATGGAGTGGTTGAAAGAAAAAATAGATCCATACAAGAGACTACAAGAACAATGATATTAGAAACTGATTTATAACCTAAATTTTGGAGAGAAGCAGCCAGGGCAACAATATATATCATGAAAATGGCACATCTCTAAGAAAATAATGATAAAAATACATAAGAATTATGGAAAGGAAGACTTGATTTCGTGAAATATTCCAGAATTTTTGGAAGTAAGTGTTTTATCAAGATCAATAATGATTCACAAGGAAAGTTCGATTCTCAGGTTGATGAAGGAATATTTCTTGGATTTTCTACAAGAAGCAAGTCTTACAAATGCTACAACAATTTGTTGTGAAATATAGTTGAAAGCAATGGAAGAAGAGATGTATCAAATTGAAAATAAGGGAACATGGGAGCTAGTACCTCTTCCAAAGGAGAGGAATTCCAATGGAACCAAGTGTGTGTATAAGAATAAATTGAATGAATATGGACAAATCATCATAAATAAGGCAATGTTGGTGTGCAAGGGGTATTTTCAAATTGAAGGAATTGAATTTTAAGATACCTTTGATTATATTGCCTGGTTAGAAGCCATAAGGATGTTTTTGGAATTTAATTGCTTTAAAGGCTTCAAAGTTTATCAAATGGATGTAAAATCATCATTTATAAATGATGACCTAAATCAATAAGTATATATGGAATGGCCAGAAGGGTTTGAATTAAAAAAAGGAAAATATTTTATTTTCAAATTGAAGAAGGCCCTATATGGATTAAAGCAAGCTCCAATAGTCTAGTACGCTAGAATTTATCACTCTATTCAAAAAAAATGCTTCAAGGAGTTGCAAGAAGCAATCTTTACATGAAAATGGACAAAGATAATTTGTTAATCACACTGGTATACATGGATGATCTGATTTTTGGGAGAAATAATAATGAAATGAGACATAAATTTTCCCAAAACATGTCAAAAGAATTTTAAATGTCGATGATTGGTGGTTTGTCTTACTTTCTTGGAATTCAACTAACTCAAACCAAAGCGGTTATTTTCATATCACAAACAAAATTTCTCAGGGATATGCTTAAGCAATTTGGGATGGAAGAATGTGCTATTATGAGCACACCTATGATTATGGGTTACAAGATAAAGATGACGAGTCTTCTATTGTGGATGCTACTCTTTATAGATCAATGATTGGATGTATTTTATATCTGAAAACTTTGTGACCATACATCATGCAAGTATCAGGGATGGTGACAAGGTTCCAAATAGCCCCTAAGTAATATCATATGCTAGCTCTAAAAATAATACTTAGATACCTGAAAGGTACTCTTGGTTTTGGATTATGGTACCCTAAGATCACAAATATTACCTTGACAACATATACTTATGCATATTGGGCAGGAAGTGTTGATGATCGAAAGAGTATGAGTGGGAATATTTTCTTCTTGGAAGATTGTCTTGTATCTTGGCTTAGAAAAAAACAATCATCAATATCTTGTATCTTGTATTAGCAAGAAACAATCATCTATATCTCTCTCCATAGCTAAAGTCGAATATATAGCAGCAACAAATTGTTGTACACAAGTTCTATTGATGAAGGAAGCCTTGAAGGATGTTAACATAGAACTCACCTGCCTCAGCTTCCATGTCAAGAGAACTTATCACTGAACTACTAAATTTTTTGACTCCATAAGCCCAATGATTGCAGACTTGTATTATTTTCAACCTACACACATCACAATTGTTGGGTTTGTGTTATATTCTTTCCATGACTAATCACGCGTGGGGGGGGTAACAGGGGGGTGATAGCCCCCCCTGTACATTGTGTTGGGCGCAATGTATAGGGGGGGTGGTAGCCCCCCTTGTCGGGGTCCGGGGCAGCGCCCCGAAAAAAAATTCTTGGTCTTTATTTTCCGGTGGGTGGACCCACCCATGGTTTTGTGCATGGGTTTGCACATGGTTTTGGGGCATGAAGGTTTTCGGCCCCTGGTATTTTGTAGATCCAATCAAGGGAACTACGGTTATGTTCTAATCCAGGGTTAATGGATTGGGGTTTATTTATGCTTCGGCATGTATATATATGTGTTGTAACACTAAAAGGAATATAATGAAAAATCAATTTGGTCGTCCCGATTTGGGGTCCAGGGGAAAATCTCTGTGTTTATCTGTTTTATGTTTTATGCTCTCGCTACTGTTTATTTTCTGTCTTTAAGATTCATTTATAGATAATTTCTATACAGGGTTAAAACCTACATTTGGTATCGGAGCAGTTTCAGCTTCAAGGGCACACCTTTGCTGCTGAGGGGTTTTTTGCTCAGGCCTGAGGTAGACCCTGTTCAATGGGAGATCTACGGGATTGATTCTTGCGGTGAAAGAAGATGGCGAGCGGCGGGAAGATAGAGATCGAAATATTTAATGGTCAGAGTTTTGAGTTGTGGAAGCTCAAGATGGAGGATCTGCTGGTGGATAAGGGCCAGTGGATCACAGTAGATCCGGGTAATAAACCAACGGCAATGTCAGATGAATACTGGAAGAAACTGGATCGAAAGGCAAAGAGCACAATACGGTTGTGTGTTTCAGATTCAGTATTTTTGAATGTATCTGGGGAAGCTACGGCGAAGACCTTGTAGGACAAGTTAGGGACTTTGTACCAATCTAAGTCTCTGGTGAATAAATTTTTCCTGCGGAAAAATATGTATAACCTGAGGATGAAGGATGGAGACTCGGTGACAGAGCATCTGAATGCCTTCAATACTGTGGTAAGCCAACTATCATTTGTTGATATTAAAATCTCAGATGAAGATAAGTGCATCATTTTGTTATGTTCTCTACCAGATTCGTGGGACAATCTGGTTATTGCAATAGGTAGCAATATAACTACCTTGAATTTTGATGACATTGTCTCAGCCTTGCTGTCGGAGGAAATGAGATGGAGAAATATGGAGGGTTAGAATGGAGATGCCTTATCTGTATGAGGAAGGTCTCAGAATAAAAACAAGAATGAGGTTTCGAGTGGGAGATCTAACTCTAGAGGAAGATCTAAATCTCCTGAAAAGTTTGTAAAGGTGTGCTGGAAATGCGGAAAGGAAGGGCACTACAAGAAGGACTGCAGATCTAAAGCTCCTAAGAAAGGAAAGGGATCTGATGATGCTCCTTCTGCAGAGGCAAAAACCACTTCGAATGGAGGTGGAGATGTGTATTTGGCTTCTTCTTCAAATACACATGTAGATCATGAGTCATGGTTGATTGACTCGGGTGCATCTTTTCACTTCACTCCCCATAGGGAGTGGTTCTGCGAGTATGAAGAATATGATGGCAGTGATGTCTTCCTAGGGGATGATAGGAAGGCCATAATTGTCAGACGTGGAAAATTCAAGTTGAAGCTACAAGGTGGAAGGATTAGAACACTTCCTGGTGTTCTGCACATTCCTGCATTGGCCAGAAATCTGATTTCTGTAAGCAAGATGGATGATGCAGGTGTAAAAATAGTGTTCAAGAAAAATACCTGTAAGATGGTTCAGGGAGCACTGGTATTAATGCGGGGAGTTTGGATTGGAACTCTGTACAAACTTCAGGGCAGCACTTTTATTGATGGGTGCCACAGTTCTGTGGTTCCCGAAAGTGGAGCGGTCTTTGGAGAAAAGACCATGCTATGGCATCAAAGGCTTGGACATATTGGAGAGAAGGGCCTTCGGATACTACATGGAAATGGTATGGTATAAGGTATGTCTAATAGCTCTCTGGATTTTGATTTCCGTGAACATTGTGTATATGGGAAGTAGAATTGGGTGAGCTTTCCTTCTGGTGCTAAGAGGGCGAACAAGATATTAGAGCTTGTGCACAGTGATATGTTTGGACCTGTGTCGGTTCCATCACTAGGTAAGTTTGTGTACTATGTTTCATTCATAGATAACTTCTCAAGGAATACATGGATATATTTCTTGAGGAAGAAATCTGAAGTCTTTGACATATTTAAAGAATTTAAGGCTCTGGTGGAAAACCAGAAAGAGAATAACGTAAAAGTGTTGAGGATAGATAATGGTGGGGAGTTCTGCAAGAAGGAATTTGAAGAGTTCTGTAAGACGTGTGGTATAGCACGACAGAATACTACTCCATACACACCTCAACAAAACGGAGTTGCAGAAAGAATGAAAAAAACGCTGATGGAAAAGGCAATAAGCATGCTTAGTGGTACCGGGTTAGGACACGAATTCTGGGTAGAGGCAATGGAGACTTCATGTTACTTGTTTAATAGATCACCTTCATCAGCGTTGGAGGATAAGACTCCACATGACGTATGGACTGGTAAGAAACCCTCTCTTTCACATCTGAGGGTTTTTGGATGTGATACATATGTACATGTTCCAAAGGAGAAAAGGACCAAGTTGGATAATAAATTTGAAAGGTGCATCTTTATTGGGTATAAGGATGGTTTAAAGAGTTACAAGCTTTGGAACCCATAAACAAGGAAGGTTGTGTATAGCCGAGATGTGGTGTTTAAAGAGGTGAAAGATATTTTTAAACATGAATTCCTACCAAAGGAACCTGAGAAGATAAAGTTTGAGATAAAGGAGGATGAATCAGACTCTACAACAGAAGAAGACTCAGAAGAGGAAGAGCCACAAACTCCAGCTGTGAGAAGATCAGTTCAGGAAAGAAGACAACCAAAAAGGTAAAGTCCATCTGCTTTCTGTTCAAATTTTGCTTTAACTATAACTGATGATGATTCCAGAACCATCAGGGAGGCAATAGATTTAGAGGATGGAAAACTCTGGAAGGAGGCCATGGTTTATGAAATGGCATCCTTGCATGAAAATGAGGCATGGGATCTGGTGGAGTTTCCAGCTGGAAGTAAGCCCATCGAGAGCAAATGGGTGTTTAAGAAGAAGATGAATGTAGAAGGCAAGGTGGAAAAATACAAATCTCGGTTGGTAGCAAAAGGTTATTCCCAGGTGTCGGGAATTGATTTTGGTGATATTTTTTCTCCTGTTACCAAAGTTACTTCTATTAGATTACTTTTATATGTTGCTGCTGCATTTGATTTTGAGGTAGAACAGATGGATGTGAAGACAACATTTCTTCACGGGGATCTGGAAGAGGAGATCTACATGAAACAACCTAAAGGCTTTATGGTGAAGGGGAAGAAAGAGTTGGTATGCAGGTCAAGGAAGTCTCTATATCGGTTAAAACAATCACCAAGGATGTGGTATCAGAAATTTGATACCTATATACAGGGACTTGGCTTCACCAGAAGCAAGGAGGATCACTATGTTTATTTTAAATTAATTGGTAACCGTGTTATTTATTTGGTCTTATATGTGGATGATGTGTTGTTGATGGGAAATGACAAAGAAATTATCCAAGATTTGAAGATCCAGCTGTTCTCCAAATTCGACATGAAGGATCTTGGTGCTGCAAACTATATTTTGGGCATGGAAATTAAGAGAGATCGGGCAAAGAGGAAGCTCTGGTTAAACCAGAGGAAGTATGTCGAGACTATATTGCAGAGGTTCAATATGCAGGATAGTAAACCGGTGAAGGTTCCTATTCCTGTAGGTGTAAAGCTGTCTGCTGAACAGTGTCCCAAGACACAAGAAGAAGAGGAGTATATGCCCCGTGTTCCATATGAAAGTGCAGTGGGTAGCCCGATGTATGCAATGGTCTGTACTAGACTAGACATTGCACATGCAGTGGGAGTATTGAGCAGGTTTATGTCAAACCCAGGGAAGGAGCATTGGACAACAGTGAAGCGGGTTTTTAGATATTTACGTGGCACTAGTGATTATGGCTTGTGCTACCAGGGAAGACCAGGATTGGAAAGAATGTTGGATATTCGTGGTTTTGTTGATGCAGACTGGGCTGGAGATCTGGACCAAAGAAGATCTACAAGTGGGTATGTGTTTAGCCTATTTGGAGGCGCAGTCAGTTGGATGAGTAAAAGACAGTCTGTAGTGGCTCTTTCAACTATAGAGGCAAAATACATAGCAGCCACTCATGCAAGCAAGGAAGCAATTTGGTTGCAGAGATTGTGTTCAAGTATGGGGTTGGTACAGCAAGCTATAAGGATAGACTGTGATAGCCAAAGTGCAATTTTCTTGGCTAAGAACCCTGCTTATCATTCAAAGACAAAGCACATTGATGTTCAATATCACTTTGTTAGAGATATGGTTGAGGCTAAAAGGGTGTTGTTGGTAAAGGTGGACACTTTGAAGAATGTTGCAGATGCATTGAAAAAGTCTGTGAGCACTCAGAAGTTCTCTTGGTGTAGAGAAACAATGGGTGTTGCAAATTTGGGCTAATGACTCAGCTCTCTTGTGGCCCCCTGTATAAAAAACACAAGTGGGATAATGTTGGGTTTGTGTTATTTCTTTCCATGACTAATCACGCGTGAGGGGGTGATAGCCCCCCCTGTACGTTGCGTTGGGCACAACGTATGGGGGGTTCATAGGGGGGGCGGTAGCCCCCCCTGTCAGGGTCTGGGGAAGCGCCCCGAAAAAAAAAAATTGGTCCTTATTTTCCTGTGGGTGGACCCGCCCATGGTTTTGTGCATGGGTTTGCACATGGTTTTGGAGCATGATGGTTTTCAACCCCTGGTATTTTGTAGATCTGGTCAAGGGAACTACGGTTATATTCCAATCCAGGGTTAATGGATTTGGGTTTATGTATGCTTCGGCATGTATATATATGTGTTGTAACACTAAAAGGAATATAATGAAAAATCAAGATGGTCATCCCGATTTGGGATCCAGGGGAAAATCTCTGTGTTTATCTGTTTTATGTTTTATGCTCTCGCTACTGTTTATTTTCTGTCTTTAAGATTCATTTGCAGACAATTTTTGTACAGGGTTAAAACCTACAAAAATCAAGTTATTTTCCAAGTAGAGTTAGCCATCTAGTTTCATCATTATCAAATATCATTAACCCCTTTGAGAGATCCCTCTCAATCTGAAGAGGCTAAGCTTTAGTTACAAGTTAGTCTGAAACAGTTACATGAAGTTATCTGATGAGAAGCTAATCAAGTGAAATTTTGTGATAACAGCTACCATTCAAAATACTCTAGGATCTGCCTATAGAAGTAGAAGGAAAAACCGTAACACTAGATGTGGAAGTTTTTCAAGCCCCTCTTGATTACAACCTTCTTCTGGGTCGTAGTTGGTCTTATGCGATGAATGTTGTTGTTTCATCAGTATTTCAGATGATAATGTTTCCTCATAAAGGAAAGATTGTTAAAATCCTTTATTTGTCTTACTTTGCTTCAGAACCTACTTCTATAGATAATATCCAACATGTTGTAAAAAATGTTATCCCTTACAAAGATGTTGGGGTAGGACTAGTTAAGGATTCCTCTCTCATGGGAAATTTCGCTATGCCTTCTCCCAACCTACCACAAAATATTTCCAATATCAATATGATCACATGAAGCACAATGTCATTTGATGACACATGGAATGTGCCTATAGAATCAGAATTGGACTCCTATGGTGGCGAGATGCCTTTAAGTCCTTTTGAATCGGTATATGTAGCAGTACAATCGTGTTCTGACACTCCATAAACTTCTACTGATCAAATGAATGCAGTAAGTGAAGAATCATCTTCTTTATCAAGCTCAACTTTTACATCATTTCCGAATCCTTTTCAACAAGTATTTGCAACTGATGAAAATATCCAAGAAATATTGTCATCGGACGAATTGCCATGGGACGATCTCCATTGTCGATCTTCTTTTTTACCTGACCTTGATAAACTTGAGAATGATTTTTCATCGATATTTACAATTGATTATATCAAGGAGCCTCAAAATCTTACATCGATTATACATTCAAATTCTGAGAAAAATTTGGGAAATATCTCTACCACAATTCCTATTGACATATCAATTAAACCAAGAATAATTGAGAACATTCATATAGTTCTTCTTTCTTGATTGAAGAGATCAAAATATACAAAGTCTTATTTCAATAATTCTAAGACATTTTTTCCTAGTCTTATGAAAAAATGCCAGGTATTGATCCCAAGATTGTTATTCATGAAATTAAGACATATCCGAATGCTAAGCCTATTAGACAATGATTACAACCGATACATCCGCAGAACGCTGATGCAATCAAAGCTGAGGTTGAAAAATTACTACGTTTAGGTTTCATTTATCTTATTCCTTTGACGGATTGGGCATCTAATATAGTTCCTGTAACAAAAAAAAAGGGACTATCAGAGTATGTGTCAATTATCGGGATATTAACAAGGCTTGTTCCAAAGACATCTATCCTACTGTTGGAAATATGATGCAGAATGTTGTCCTTGATGGCAACCCACTGAATGAAGATGAAGACATGTGACTGTTGACATGTGTTGTCCTTGATGGCAATCCACCTGATGAAGTTATTCTTGACTTGATGGACTTGGTAAATGATGTAAATCTGATGTGATATGATGTTAGTTGACAATATGATGCTGAGTGTTGTCCTTGAAAGGCAACCCACTTGATGAAGATGATGACAACTTACTTGATGAAGTTGTGCTTGATAGAATATGTCCTTGATGAAGAAAATATGATGTATCTACAGTGTGTACAGAAGGCAATGAAGAAAAGAATTCAGAATGTGCTCAAAGTATGATGAAAAAGAGTATGTCTCTTTGTATACGCGGATTGGCCTAGGGGAAGTCGCGTATGCACGCGGAAAAGAACGTGCCAAGTAGCGTATGGGCAAAAGCGCTCAAAAAGTGCAAATCCAGGGGCCCGTGGTATTGAAGGCTCATGGTATTGCTTTGGCACGTGGTATTGAAGGCTCGTGGTATTGCTTTGACCCATGGTATTGAAAAAGGATAAACCTATATAAGGAGAAGAAATTCATTGTGCAAATAATGAGTGTGGGTGCAAGATGTCTGAGCTTGAATGAATACTTCTCTCTGAAGTATATCTGAATGGAAAGGCTTGAATGATAAATCTGAATGTATGATGCACCAATGATGAAGAAGGGGATCTAGATCTGAATTTCTCTTGTATTTGCTAGATCTGATTATGGAAGGCTTAGATATGTGATGAGGCGAGCATCTAGGCGAACATCTGTCTGAAGCAAAAGGGTAAATCTGAACTGAATATCTGATCTGAAGAAGTATGCTGCTCTGTAATGATTGAAGATCTATACGCTACTTTGCCGCGGAGGAAGCGCGTATATACGCGGCTTCAGCGAAGAGAAAGCGCGTATGCGCAATAAAATATACACTGTGGTATACGCTGGTTTGTGTGGACGGAAGCGCGTATATACGCGACATCAGTGAAGTAAAAGCGCGTATGCAAACTAGGGTTTGCTGAAGCAAGGGGTATGAAATATCTGATCTGTTCTGCTATCTGATCTGTATTGATATGTATATGTTGATGATATATGTTTGTGCTTAAAATTATGGAAAGGGTTCTGTCTGGAAATATGATGAATTGTGGCCTGCAAGTTGTGTTCTATTGAAGTGGTTGGATCCAGTGTGAAAATTGATGAAACGTGGTCCAAGGTGGTGCTGAGGGTTGTAGCCTTCAGTCAGGGGGTTGTAGCTCCCTTCCAGGTGAGGCTGGTAAACGAGATCGTGGGGTCGTAGCTCCCTTCCAGGAGAGGCTGGTAAACGAGTCAGGGGGTTGGAGCTCCCTTCCAGGAGAGGCTGGTAAACGAGCGCAGGTGGGTGCCTGCGTGCTGGTCAAGTCTGCGCCCGCACATATGTTGTAAGATGTTTTCTCTATAATAAAATATTGAAGGCTGAGCAACTGCAGCGGTGGTTTTCTCCCGACTTGGGTTTCCACCTAAAAATCCTGGTGTTCATGTGTGATGCTTTGTGTGATGATTTATTCCGTTCTTACTGCACATGTTTACTGCTTATTGAATATCTGATGAATGAATGAAGGAATGATTTAAGTGAAGAATTAATGACATAAATAGATATCTGTGTATACGCGAGTTTCGTAAAGGGTATCCGCGTATATACGCAAGTCTGGTTCAGGAAAGTAGCGTATGCATTTTAGAAGCAAGAAAAAGTGAAAGTTTTGAATATTCAGTAAATACTGATTCACCCCCCCCTCTCAGTATTTTTCCCAACAATTGGTATCAGAGCAGGTCCTTGTGGAGAAGCTTGATCGCTTAAAGGAGATCCGTCGCAATGGGAAGTCAAGAAGGAATAATGTCTATAAAGCCACCTATATTCAATGGAAGCAATCTGATATTCTGGAAGGTACGTACAAAAGCATTTCTGCAAAGTCTTGGTGCAGATGTATGGGAAATCGTGGAAGAAGGTTATCAATACCCGGCAAGTATTCCTACTGATGCAGCAGAAAGAAAGAAGTATGAAACCAATGCCAAAGAAGTAAATGTTTTGCTGGGAAGCATGTCTGAATCAGAATTTGCTAAAGTGATGCAGCTACATTCAGCAAAAGATATATGGGACAAAATCATTCTGAGCTATGAAGGAGATACAAAGGTAAAAAATGCAAAACTCCAAACTCTTAGAATTGAATATGAAAGTTTGAAGATGCATAGTGATGAAAGTGTTGCCAGTTTCTTCCTTCGTCTAGATGATGTTTTCAATCGAATGAGAAATTTGGGTGAAACTAAAACTGATACTACTCTGGTTGAAAAAGTCTTAAGATCCTTGACTCCAAAATTTGACTCTAAAGTCTCCGCTCTTGAAGAAAGGAAATATCTGCAAACTCTTACTATTGTTCAATTACATGGGACTCTGACTGCTTTTGAAATGAGACAAGGAGGTCCTTCTCAAGTAAGAGAAGCTGCGTTTAAGGCTTCTACAAAAGGAAAGGAAAGGGAAGTTGTCAAAGAATCCAGCTATATTTCCGATGAAGAAGAAGCAAATTTCGTAAGAAAACTCCAACTAGGAACTGGAAGATTCAAAGGTAAGCTTCCCTTCAAATGCTTTGAGTGTGGAAAAGTTGGTCATTATGCTGCAAAATGTCCTTATAAAGGAAAAGAAGTTGTTAGAAGGAATAAGAACAGATCTAGCTCTAAGAAAAGTTACTATACTAATGAAGATAGTGATGGGTCATCCAATAGTGAGGAAGATTGTGAAGAAGATCTTAGACTTCTCATGGCCTTTGAACAAAAGGAAGAAAAGGATATGTTTATGGATGCTTTAGAGGAAAATGATTTTCTTGAAGAAAATAATCAACTCAAACTTCGCTTAGAAGATTGCAAAATTCTCTTATAAGAACAAAAGGTGATCAGAGAGACTGTTGAAAAGTAGCTTGAAGAAGCAAAGAAACATATTGAAAAGCTAGAATGTGAAGTGGTAATTCAAAGAAAAGAAGTAGAGAAAGCAAAGACCTTGAATCTTAGATTTGCTAAAGGATCTGAAACCTTAGATGAGATTATCAAGGTACAACGTTCTCCTCTTATAAAAACAGGTCTGGGATATACCGGAGAATCTTCTCAAACTTCAGCACCAAACTATCTAAAAGCAGTTACAGGTGGTTTACTACATTCAGCCACTCAGCAAGGGAATAGAGGATCTCTACAGGGAAAGAAGGACCATCTCAATTCAAGGAACACTAACAGGGATAACTTTCAAAGACTCTACAACCAACAGGTAAACTCAAATAGAAGATTCCATGATCGCAGAAATTTCTACTTCAATGGGAAATGTTTCACTTGTCACAATTTTGGTCATAAAGCTATTCAATGTGTGGCATATAAAACCATCATGACAAGAGAAGCAAGAAAGAAAAGGTTGGATACTGAACCAAAGAAGAATACCTATAACAATTTTTCTCCTCTTCAAAGTGAAGTCGAATGTACTTATTGCAATAACTTTGGCCATGAAGAATCCGAATGCAGGAACAAGATCCAGCCTAAAGAACATGTTCCCTCAAGCTCCAAAGTGTGGAAGAAGAAAGAACCGCCGGTTGAAAATTGTGGGATAGCATTATTTGCAGAAGGTGAAGAAAATCAATGGTACATCGATAGTGGGTGCTCAAGACACATGACAGGTGACAAAAGCAAACTTCATACTTATAATGCTCTGGAAAAGGAAAAGAAAGTTACATTTGGAAATGATACTCCTGCTATAATTAAAGGAAAAGGGTCAGTATTTCTAAAAGAAAAGGTGAAGGCTAAAGATGTCATGTATGTGGATGGATTAAGGCATAACCTGTTAAGTGTTAGCCAAATGTGTGATCAAGGAGCAGAAGTGGTCTTCAGTTCCAAAGAATGTATGGTTCGTGATCTTGATACAGGTAAAATCATTATAAAAGGAAAAAGAAATCCAAGCAACTTGTATGTACTAAACGGCATAGATCAATGTTACTTGAGCAAGTCTTCAGAAAATTGGCTATGGCATAGAAGGCTGGGGCATCTGAGTTTCTCTCAAATCAACAAAGCAAACAGAATCCAAGCTGTTCGTGATCTTCCCAAGGTCAATCTTCCAGAAAATACCATATGCAAATCTTGTCAATTTGGTAAGCAGACCAGAGTTCGATTTAATGCCAAAGAAGGATCATCAAGTAAGCCTCTTGAAATCATTCATACTGACATCTGTGGACCTATGAGGAAAAGGTCATTACGTGGGGAAGAATACTATATCCTATTTATCGATGACTACTCCAGAATGTGTGAGATCGCATTTATTAAACACAAAGATGAAGCTTTTGAAAAATTTCAGAAGTTCAAAGCTCGGGTAGAAAATGAATTGGATTCAAAAATCAAGTGTCTTAGATCTGATCGAGGTGGAGAATATTCATCAAATGAATTCTTTGAATTTTGTGAACAACATGGAATTAAAAGACAATTCTCTGTAGCAGGCACTCCACAACAAAATGGTGTAGCAGAAAGAATGAATAGAACAATTGCTCAAATGGCTAGAGCTATGATGGCTGACTCTAATGTTCCTGACATGTTCTGGAGTGAAGCAGCACGTACAGCAGTTAACATTCTCAACAAATCTCATGTTCGGGTAAATAGTGACAAAACTCCATATGAACTCTGGTATGGTAAGTCTCCCACTGTAAAGCATTTTAAAGTTTTTGGAAGTAGATGCTTTATCAAAAATAATGATGAAAAGCTTGGCAAGTTTGAACCTAGATCAGATGAAGGGATACTTCTTGGTTACTCTTCTTCAAGCAAAGCATTCACATGTTACAATAAGAGGCTTCAAAATGTTGTTGAATGTATTGATGTTGTTATTGATGAGTCTCCTGCAGCTTCTAAAGAAGAAAAACAAACAACAGAAGAAGATGATAACAACATATGGCCTTCTACATCAGATGGAAATGATATAGGCAGTGAATCCAATGAAGAACCTGAAAATGATCTATCTGAAAAAGCTCCATCCAGATATGTTCAAAAGAATCATCCTGAATCTCAAATTTTGGGAGACAAGGAATCAGGTGTACGAACAAGGAGAACTCTTGCGGGATCTTCTAGCAATTTGGAACTTCTATCCACAATTGAACCACACAATGTCAATGAAGCTAGCAAATATGAATGTTGGAATAATGCCATGGATGAAGAAATTGAGCAAATTGAAAAGAACGACACTTGGGATTTGGTACCAAGACCTCATGATAAAAATGTCATTGGAACTAAATGGATCTTCAAGAACAAGTTAAATGAGAATGGGGATGTTGTAAGAAACAAAGCTAGACTGGTTTGCAAAGGGTATACTCAACAAGAAGGTATAGACTTTGAAGAAACTTTTGCTCCCGTAGCTAGACTTGAAGCCATAAGAATGTTTCTTGCTTTCTCAAGCTATCAACGAATCAAAGTTTATCAAATGGATGTTAAGTCTGCTTTTCTTAATGGTGATCTAGAAGAAGAAGTATATATAGAACAACCGAAAGGATTCATTTTGGGAAATGATGCAAATCTTGTTTGTAGACTTAAAAAGGCTCTGTATGGACTCAAACAAGCTCCAAGGGCTTGGTATTATCGTCTTGACAAATATCTTCATCAACAAGGATTTTCAAAGGGGTCTGCTGATAGCAACTTATACACAAAAGTTGAAAATAATAAACTATTGATTGTAGTTGTATATGTTGATGATATCATTTTTGGGAGTAACGAAGAATCTATGAGTCAAAATTTGCTTCTGTCATGCAGCAAGAATTTGAAATGTCTTTGCTTGGGGAACTAACATTCTTTCTTGGCTTGCAAGTGCATCAATCTGCAGATGGTATATTTCTATCACAAGCAAAATATCTTAAGCAAATTCTGAAGAAGTATGGCATGGGAGAATGCAAACCTGTAAGTACACCAATGATAACCGGATGCAGTCTCAGTTCTAATGATGATTCTCCCACTGTGAATCAACCAGAATACAGATCGATGATTGGAAGTCTACTTTATCTCACTGGGACTAGACCAGACATTATGCATGCTGTTGGGATTGTTGGACGATTCCAAGCTAATCCAAAAGAGTCTCACCTTCAGGCTGTCAAAAGGATATTCAAATATCTACAAGGAACTCAAGACTTTGGTCTATGGTATCCAAAGGATGCCGATCTTACTCTTCATGCTTACACTGATGCAGATTGGGCTGGAAGTGTTGATGATCGGAAAAGTACTAGTGGTGGTGCATTTTACATGGGGCCCCGGTTAGTATCTTGGTTCAGCAAGAAGCAAAATTCTATTGCCTTATCAACAGCTGAAGCAGAGTATGTAGCTGCCGCATCTTGCTGCACTCAACTCCTATGGATGATGCAAACCTTGCAAGATTTTCAAATCAAATGTGCAACTCCTATCTCCATTATGTGTGATAATACAAGTGCCATCAGTATCTCAAAGAATCCTGTTATGCATTCGAAAACCAAACACATTCCCATCAAATATCATTTCCTACGTGAACAAGTGCTTGAGCAAAAAGTGAAGTTGGAGTATGTTACCTCCAAAGAACAAGCTGCTGATATCTTTACCAAACCTCTGCCCAGGGAAGCGTTCGAGCATCTAAGACAGAAGCTGGGAGTGTTCTCTGCCAGTCAAAAGAACAAATCTGCATAAATTTTAGAAGGTGACTTTGGATACGCAGGTTTCCTGAAACACAGTCGCGTATGTACGCGAGTTCATGCACAGAAAACCGCGTATGTCTGATTGCTGACAAATTTTTGGTTGGTTCAGCTCTCTTCAGCACAGCTGCAGTGCTGTTTGGTATCTCTGATACTGTTTGGTATCTCTGGTGGTTTTCCAGTTCTCATAATTCTATTTCCAATGTTTTGATGAAGATGCCTTGATGATTTGTTGGTGGAAGTTTTTAGGATGCACAAACTAAGGGGGAGCCTTAGTCATTTGGAAAGATTGCTTGGTTGCACAGATTCAGGGGGAGCATTAGCTTTGCTGACTATAATGCAGTGTTGGCATTATGATGGTTCTGAAATATGTTCTCTCTCTTGAGGACTTTCTGGTGTTGGTCATAAATGGTCATATTTGTATTTTGATGAAAAGGTCTTTTTGAGACCCATGATGTAAAATTGTAATATTCAGTCATGTAAGGACTTGTCAAATTTTGTAAACCCACTTGGTTGGGTAGCTGAGTCAAATGTGTAAACCCACTTGGTTGGGTACTTGAGTCTCATATGTAAATCCACTTGGTTGGATAATTGATGTAAGTATGAGTATTTGGTGATAGGAAGTTCATAGGGTCATGTACTTCATTGAAAAATATGTTTTAAGATTCAGCATGAACTCAGGGGGAGCTTGGCCACTTCAGCACATATCAGATCTGCAGAATGTTTCTTCCACATGAGGAGAAAAGGGGGAGAGTGTTGGTTTTGATCCGCCCTTTGCCCTTGATGTCAAAGGGGGAGAGTGACATGGTGTTTGAATGAAGAGAAGTTAAAGATGTCAAATACTTATCTGTTGTGGTAACCAAACACCATCGTGGTTGCCATCAAGTCCAAAGGGGGAGATTGTTGGAAATATGATGCAGAGTGTTGTCCTTGATGGCAACTCACTGAATGAAGATGAAGACATGCGACTGTTGACATGTGTTGTCCTTGATGGCAATCCACATGATGAAGTTATGCTTGACTTGATGGACTTGGTAAACGATGTAAATCTGATGTGATATGATGTTTGTTAGCAATATGATGCTGAGTGTCTAATGTGATATGATGTTAGTTAGAAATATGATGCTAAGTGTTGTCATTGAATGGCAACTCACTTGATGAAGAAGATGGCAACTTACTTGATGAAGTTGTGCTTGATAGAATATGTTCTTGATGAAAATATGATGTATCTACAGTGTGTACAGAAGGCAATGAAGAAAAGAATTCAGAATGTGCTCAAAGTATGATGAAAAGAGTATGTCTCTATGAATACGCGGATCTGTCTAAGGCAAGTCGCGTATGCATGCGGAAAAGAACGTTCCAAGTCGCGTATGGGCAATAGCGCTCAAAAAGTGCAAAAGCAGGGGCCCGTGGTATTGAAGGCTCATGGTATTGCTTTGGCCCATGGTATTGAAGGCTCATGGTATTGCTTTAACCCATGGTATTGAAAAAGGATAAACCTATATAAGGAGAAGAAATTCATTGTGCAAAACACAAGTGTGGTGCAAGATGTCTAAGCTTAAATGAATACTTCTCTCTGAAGTATATCTGAATGGAAAGGGTTACACTTGAATGATAAATCTGAATGTATGATGCACCAATGATGAAGAAGGGGATCTAGATCTGAATTGCTCTTGTATTTGCTATATCTGATTATGGAAGGCTTAGATCTGTGATGAGGCGAGCATCTAGGCGAACATCTGTCTGAAGCAAAAGGGTAAATCTGAACTGAATATCTGATCTGAAGAAGTATGCTGCTCTGTAATGATTGAAGATCTATACGCTACTTTGCCGCGGAGGAAGCGTGTATGTACGCGGCTTCGCTGAAGTGAAAGCGCGTATGCGCAATAAAATATACACTGTGGTATACGCTGGTTTGTGTGGACGGAAGCGCGTATATACGCGACATCAGTGAAGTAAAAGAGCGTATGCAAACTAGAGATTGCTGAAGCAAGGGGTATGAAATATCTGATCTGTTCTGCTGTGTTTCTGCTATCTGATCTGTGTTGATATGTATCTGTTGATGATGTATGGTTGTGCTTAAAAGTCCGAAAGGGTTCGGTCTGGAAATATGATGAATTGTGGCCTGCAAGTTGTGTTCTATTGAAGTGGTTGGATCTAGTGTGAAAATTGATGAAACGTGGTCCAAGGTGGTGCTGAGGGTTGTAGCCTTCATCAGTTTGAGCTCCCCTTCCGGGAGAGGGCAGTAGCGAGATCGGGGGTCGTGAGCTCCTTCGGGGAAAGAGGCTGAGTAAACGAGTCGGTCGTAGCTTCGAGCGGGAGAGGGAGCATTTGGTAAAGTACGCAGTGGGTGCACAACGTCTTTGGTGTCTGCATGACACATATGTTGTAAGATGTTTTCTCTATAATAAAATATTGAAGGGTGAGCAGCTGAGGAGGTGGTTTTCTCAGGCTTGGGTTTCCACCTAAAAATCACGGTGTTCTGTGATGCTTTGTTTGATGATTTATTACGATTTCATGAATGCACATGTTTCTTTGTAATGAATATCGATGAATAAATGAAGGAATGATTTAAGTGAAGAATTAATGACATAAATAGATATGCATTAATATCTGTGAGTTTTAAATAAGGAGTATCCATTAATATACGCAAGTCTGATTCGGGGAAAGTAGCGTATGCATTTTAGAAGCAAGAAAAAGTGAAAGTTTTGAATATGCAGTAAATACTGATTCACCCCCCCCCCCCCCTCTCAGTATTTTTCCCAACACCTACCCCCTATATCGACCTAATTATTAATGATTGTGCCAGAATGAAATATTCTCATTTATGGATGGTTTTTTCTGGTTTCAATCAAATCAACATAGTCCCTACTGATAAGCCTAAAATAACATTTATATGTACGTGGCACACATTTTCATACTGTAAATTAACTTTTGGATTAAAAAATGTTCGCGCAACTTTTCAAAGAGCTATGCCTTATGCATTTCACAATATCAAACATATTGTATAGCCCTACATGGATGACTTACCTACTCATTCTTTAGGCAGACAAGATCATCCTACACACTTACGTGCTATCTTTATGAGATGTAGGCATTACAACATTCATTTAAATCCACACAAATGTGTATTTTGTGTACAATCAAGACATTTAATTGGGTTCATTGTTTCAAAAGAAGGCATTCATGTCGATTCTTCGAAGATTGAGGCTATTGTTAATCTAACTCCTTCCACTCTTCACCAACTCCAAAGTTTGCAGGGGAAAGCAAAATTTATGTGTCGTTTTATCCCGAACTATGCAGAGTTAACGAAAGGTTTTACTCGGTTGTTGAAACAGGATGTTCCATTCATTTGGGACGAGATTTCCAATAAATATTTTGATGCACTTAAAAACGTGTTGACCCATGCACTGTTATTGCATCCACCCAATTACCACTAGGATTACTTTTTGCATTTGGTTGCATCTTATTCCATGATTGGAATGGTTCTAGTTCAAGAGGATGATTCTAACAACGAACATGTGATTTATTACCTAATTCAAAATCTTAGCCCGATGAAAATCAAGTATTCACATGTGGAGAAATTGGCCATGGAAGCTATTCAAGTTGTCCAACGTTTCCGTCATTACATATTATTATGCAAAACCACAGTGATATCTAATTACAACCCAGTGATGTATATTTTAACGAAACAATTTATTGGGGGGAAATAATCTAACTGGATCGTTATCCTACAAGAGTTTGATTTGGAGTTCAAGAAATACAAGTCTAAGAAATCACTGGTATTTGACGAACTTATGTGTGATTTTCCCAATACTGAATATGAAACGGTGGCAGAAAATCATCTCGCTGATGAATCTTGTTTCTAATTAGTACTTTAGATCCTTGGTTTGGGGATATAATTATATATCTCTAGACCCAAACCTTTCGACTAGAGCTTTCATGATCATATTGACAGAGAATTTGATACCAATCTCAACAATAAAATATTGTTGGAGACACTCTTTATCGTCATGGTGTCGATTCTGTTTTTGGACGTTGTATAACTCATGAAGAAGCCGAAATGGTTTTGAATGATTTCCATTCCGAAGCGTGTGGTGTTCATATTTCTGGGTTTGCCACAACCCAAAATATATTGTGCGTTGTCTATTTTTGGTTGTCTTTGTTCAAAGACTATATTCTTGCGGTTAGAAAATGCCATAATTGCCAGATTTTGGATCGAAATATGTGTGCACCTCTAGCTCCTCTTCACCCACTCATTGTTGTTGGTGCTTTCTCCAAATGGGGCATTGATTTCATCATGTAACCCTCACTCGGCCAAGGGGCATGGGTATATTATTCTCCTTGTAGATTACTTTACCAAATGGGCTAAGGTGATTCCTACATTCGTCGCTAACAGTGAAACTACAAAAATTTTCATATTCAAGCACATGATTGCTTGGTTCGGTGTCCCTTAAGCTATCGTTTTGGACCATAGGAGCCATTTTCGAAACATTATGATGACCGAACTTTCTGATCAACTTGGCCTACACCATGATAATTATACACCATATAACCCATAGGCTAATGGTCAAGTTGAGGCCGTCAACAAGGTTTTAACCAACATGATTAAACGGATTGTTGGAACTCATAAAACTAATTGGCATATCATGTTTTTTTCGGCATTATGGGCATACCATACCTCTGCAAAAACTGTCGCAGGGTTCACTCATTTTTAGCTTGTTTATTGGTTAGAAGTTGTGCTACCCATTGACTGTGAAATATCGTCACTCAAATTAGCCATTGAATTATTACCAGCTACCTCTGAAGAAGAGAAATGCTTTCTATACCTAGGACAGTTAGATGAAACTCGTCGTACCACTGCATTAGCTACTGAGGCTCATAAAAAACATGTTAAAGCTCAATATGATCAAAGTGTTAATCCTCACATATATTCAGAAGGTGACCTAATTATAGTATATGATCAAGCTCACAAAAAACTAGGCATTGGTAAATTCGAACCAATGTGGCATGGTCCCTATATTGTTAAGCACGTGCTTGCAAAAGGAGCCTATGAATTAATTGATTATGACGTTGTCTCTTTAGATAAACCCATAAATGGTCTTTATCTCAAGAGATATTATGCATGAATCTTTGTGTGAATATCCTCCTTGTACATTAGTTACAAATTTAGAACAATATGCCTTAGATTAGAAAAGTGTGCCTTAGGATTAGTTAGTTTTTCTTAACAACTTTTTCTACTTTCGCTGCTTATTTTGATTACTCTTGATATTGCAAATGTCAACATTCCTTCAAACTTACATTGGTTTTGCTGGTGGTGTCTATCTTAGTACACATAACATCTCTTCTGCGTCATGGGTTATCTATTCACCCTCCGATGAGTTAGTCTCTATTCATGGGATATGTCTTGGTCAAACAACAAACAATATTGTACAATATAGCACAGTCATTGAGCTATTATCTAATGCCATCACATTTGGTATTCGATGTTTGATTGTTAGGTTATATTTGTAGCTCATTGTATTAAATTTAAATGGTGTTTACGCTATCAAAAATCCAACTGTCTTAAGAATGTTTTTGAGGGTTCATCTCTTGGAAAGACAATTTGATTATATCGAATATCAAAACATTTCAAGAAATTTAAACAAATTGGTTGGTGCATTAGCTAATCGAGTTATAAATAGACATCTGCAACATTAAAATTAAAACAAAACAATATTTAATCCATATTGAACAAGATACTCATAGATCAGAAGTAGTAATATCATTAAGTTAAAGAGTTGTATGTTAAAAAATATTACATCATCTGTGATCATAGGCTTCAAACACTGTATGATCTAAAAGATACTAATACAAAAAAAATGCCAATCTAGATCGACCATAAGCTATCCATGATGATGATCATGATAGAAAACTATGGCACATGTCACCCTACGCAGAAATCTCTTGAACGGGCCTGGGACACTAGTCACATGTCTCTGAAGCCTGAGAGGTATATCATCTATCCCTGTCTCTGGAACATCAATAGTTAACCTCTCTAGGTTGTGCTCCACCTCTGCAAGAATGTCTGCCGCATAATTCTGTGGTGGGCCTACTATAGGTTGTGCCTCTCACCTATCAAAGTGACGAAGCACTGCTGGTCATGTTGGATCGACATCTACATTTAAAATTTTTATCAGTATTGGATGATAGAAAACCAAATAAAAATTAGATAACATAAAAAACTTCAAAATGATTTTCTTACCTGATGCATCCCACTATGCCCTTGGTGGAAGTGATGTGTCAGGGTCACCTCTAAAATCCATCCCTACATAAGGAAAATATTCAATCATGAAGATCTAGTTCCTAAGCCATATAAAGAATTGAGGTGTAAAGTGAACCACTGCACCACCATATCCACCATGGCAGGCCATCAATGCTACCCAACACAACATATGTGGTTCCTTAGGTCCTATGGGATCCACCAGAGACTGCTGAGGTGCGAGGAGTGGGATCTTTTCCAAAGCGAAAGACACAAGAATGGCTCTGTAGCTGAAATTTTTCAACTTCCTATTCTTAGATCTTGTAAGTTGGCCCTTCATGTTATCCAACACTCCACTCCAGTTGAAAATTGTTCCCCTGAAACATTCAACTGCAGTTTGCATTTGTGCTTTGATAGCCACATGAGGATTTGCACTCCCACACAACTTGGTAATGGTGAATGCAATGATTTTAAGGTATAGTCCCACAATAGTTTTGATATCAATGCGACCATCCTTCAACTCTGAATCTCGGCTACCATATTGAGCCATGTAAGAAGCAGTGGGAAGACTACCCGATCTTGTCCCAAACAAGGAAATATCCCTCCCTTTGTGTGGTAATCCAGTGAGGAAATAGATATCCTCTCGTCAATCATAAGCCTATGGTCTCCAATGATGAAAGATTGATCTCAAACATCCCACGCATTCACAAGCCAGGTCATCAACTCAACCTGTGCTTTCATACCTTGAATCACTCGGAACTTATACAAGCCACATTTTTTCAATGTGCAAATTGTTGCTGGATCATTTATGGCTTCATTGTCTACAAGTTCATGCTCTCTTTCTCGCCATTCCAACATGATTGACAACCTACAACCCATCAATTTAATCATTAGAAATCAGTTAGGATAATTTTGAGCTTTTTTTGTGGAGAGAAACATGTTTTTCAAAACCCCACAACACTTGCGGAGGTTTTGTGTGTACACAACGCATTTTTGCACACGAGCTACATAAAAAAACCATGGCGGCTTGAAGATTTTTCTATTAAAAAATCATCGGGGTGCACGGTTTTCTCCATGAAAATCTGCGCACCCCCAAGGGTCGATTTTAAAACCTTGTTTCCCCTTTAAAAATGCCCTAAAAACTTAAAATAAAAAACTAAATGGATGAAAACAAATATAATGATGATGTGTAATACCTGACATGAATGGTTCTTGAAATGGTTGGTCATTTCTCCTAATATCAGCTCTGAAAGATTTAGGGCAAAAGCTCTTTCTGCTCTGCTCTAAAAACTAAAAGGTGAAAATGACTTGTTTAAACTTATTTTTCTAGTTTTAAATGAATAAAATAATATTAATTTATCTATTTTTACTTTAGAAGTCAAAATCAAAATGTTTTTCCTATTTTGACAGTAGATGTTTGTAAGTTTTTGAGTTTTTGTGCACGAAATAGGTTATTTTTGGAAAGAATCATTTTGACATTGAGTATACTTTTATCACTTTTTCAAGCTCTATAAAAACACGAAAAAATGAAACTCTGGATTCCTCTTTTAAGCCCTTTTCAGAGTCTCTAAACATGAAAATATTGTTAAGTACTTGACTATTCGAACTCGTTAAAGTAAATGAACAATCGTTCATTCAGTATAAGTTTACCCCTTTTCCGGAATGAATTGAAATATTTACAAAAAGGTATACATTGACTAAGCATGGTCAATAGAGTTCTCTCTTGCATTGTTTTATCCTTTTCTTGGCTTAAGGGACTAGATTTACGAAAAAAGAACACTATGGAGTTTACTTAGTTTTTTCTTATGACTCCCTAAAACTGAAAAACACCGAGTTAATCCTATGTTGGACTTGTTAACATTAAACAGTACGGGCCCTGTTGATCAAAACAGGACCAAACCACTCCTTCTTAGGGTTCGTTTTTAATACTAATATGGACTCATCCGAAGGATGAGATTACACAACAAGAAAATTTTATCCTCATCAATCTTGACAAAAATAAAGAGGTACTTGCCAATAATGGTGGTAGAAAAAGTGAGAAAAAGAATCCATTCATTGTCCTTGTTTTAGAAAGAAGCATGTCACTCTTGAACACGACACTTTGTCACACTTGTACATGGGTTGGGAAATCCTTTGTCTTACAGTTAATCAAACCACATTGAAAGTCTTCAGCTGATTTTGGGTATTATCTTTGAGTTAAATGTTGCCAAACCATTTATAGTGTCGTTATGTGTTCAAGAGAAAGTTCAGTTTACCATTCATTGGAAAAATTTGTCTCTAGTCGCGTTGACCATCCTTGAGTTAGTCCTTGCAAGGCATTTCTTCAAAACTTGATCTAATGGTTTCGTGTCTTAGGCTTTCCTGCGACGGATCACTTTCTATCGACATCAACTCATTATCTAGAAAGTTGATTTAGAATCCTATCGGTACCTTGGAATCTGCATGTCGTAATGGCATATTTCTTGTATTCGATGATAGGTTTTCATCATTGACCTTCGATCGAATGATTCTATGAGTGTTAGACTACAAATAATTCATTCACACTTCATAGATTGTGCTGAAGTAATTTGAGAGCCATTTTCATTATTGGTGGTTTCTCTCACGTTTGTGAACGTTTATCATCATTGATCGGTAATCAAGTGGTTTCTACCATGTTTGACTTCGGCACAATCAATTGCATGGATAGATTCATACTAGTTCAAGAAGCGGAAATCAAGATCCTGGATCTATTTTCCACTATCCAGGCTACGAGGAGTTATGTATTTATAATACAATAGAATTCTTACAACAGATGGCCCCACCCATACTATGTCTACTTTTTAGTGTAATATTGAAATCATATTTGTACTAGAACACTTAGTTATTTTTTATCTAATTATGGGAATTCCTACCTCAGTGATGATATATATTTGCATTGAATGTTTTTACAGGTTTTTGATTGGTGTCTCCAATCCAATTCTTGGAATGATAAAGCACTTCACTCTTTAAAAAAAATTTCACAAACTTCACACTTTAGGGGGAAATCTATTACACGTCATTTTGTCACCATGACATTTGACTGTTAGTATGGGTATATCATCATCCATATCATGTTCCCTTAGAGGTCAAAAACACTCATGTTCCTAAATCAAGTCTTGGAAATTGGAGAATCTCTTTAAAACCCTTAAAATATTACCTGCATGGTTTTTATAGCCTTTTCCTGCACATGAGCTGATGCTTCTTCCATTAGTCATGACGTTCGCCGCTCTGTTCACCACTAAAACCTGCGCACCCTCGTGAAAAGCAAGTAAAAATAAAAAGTAACTTCTAGAAGCCTATTTGGTCGAATATTCTCCCAACTGGAAGCCTATAGAGTCGCGCCAGCTCAAGCTTTATCTCTCTACTCATGGAGCTTATCCCTTGGTCCAAGGAACTCAAATCCCTTCATGGGAGGAACCCATCCCTCTCTTAATGGATCTGAAACTACCTCAATCTCTCTATAAATTGAGCTGAATTTTCAAGTTGAAGGGTAGAAACCAATCTGAATCGATATTGTTTTGTATATATTCTAAGATGGAGAGAGTTCATAGAGTTCATAGTTTTTGTACTAGTAAGTTGTTGTTGACACTGTTGTTTCTTAAGAGACAATTCCTTGGCTGTGGAAAGGAACTAGTGTTGTGTAGGTAAATCCTCTCTGCGGACAGAGACGACCCCTCTAGCCCTAGAGTGGGTCCAGGAACAAGAGAACAAGCTAATTTGTAGGTTCCTAGTTAACGGATGAAATAGGTTGGGATAGATTTTCCTACTTGGAGTCCAACGCGATTGTCGCAACTATAGTAGTGGCGGCCTCTTGATCTCTATCCCGACAGGTCGCGGTCCTTCAGCAATGGTACTCGAATTCTTGCACAAAGATCAAAGGACAAGAGTAGGATAGAAGATAATAATTGCATTCATAACTAGCTAATCAGTCAAGGAAGATTAAACATATTGCGTAAAATAAACCATATTAACACAAGATGGGAACCAAACATTAGTCATGTATATATAAATGGAAAGAAAGAGATTACAACCGGAGCCTTGACATCGCAGCCTCCTTCAGCGGGTTCAGTCGAAGCACATCTCGAAGGATCGTCGGGGGATTGGGACGAGGCGAGGACACAAGCCTAAGCTCTCTCTCGACAAAGGTCTCTTTCTCTGCTCTATCTCACCAACAAAATGTTCAGCAATTCCTCTTCAGCTATTCAACTGTTCAGCTAGTGTATCAATGGGAGATAGATTTATTTATAGAGGGAGAGGAGGAGGTTGGGATACCTACAATGGTGGAAGGGAGGCCTTATTTTTTGGGAGGTTTCTCCAAAAGGTGGAAACAAAAGGCCAAAGGAGGGTGTTCGTGGTTATTCAGTCGAATCACCCAAGCTGACTCGCCCACGAAGTTGTTGGCATGGAAACTTCGCCTCTATATTTAAAAAACATTCCAAAAACAACTTGGCACAGGTAGCTCACTGGGACAGAGCGCCAATGGGCACGGGGCCTAGCGTTAATCTTCCTCATTGGCGTGAGGGCATAACAGTCTACTAGCGCCAACCCAAAAACATGTGTTTCTAATGGTCTGCTCAAGGAATTGTCAACAAAAGGAATGTTGTTCTCATGGCAAGGGATGCAATGATGGTCTTTGCAATGCATGACACTTCTTATTAGTCACATAAATGATCCTCCAATGTCCGGGATGGGGATTGCAGGGACGGTGACAAAATGTTGTGTAACAGATGCCCCCTAAAGCATGAGGTCCGAGAGAGAGGGAGGGGTGAAATGCTTTTTGAGAACACGTTCGAACCAAACACCACTGTTGGAAGACTTGCAATTACAAATACAACTGATATCTCTAATTCATGAACATGTGGCATGGGTGCAGCTATCCAATAGAGTACATAAAAACTGAGATTCGAGGTATGGACGCAACCATCCAGCAGTAAGGATCAACAAATAGATTCAGGTATGGTCGCAACCATCCAATCAAAAGAGTCATGCAATAATTCATGATAAACCACAATATCCCACAACCTGGATCTTATCAGACAAAACCCAGGGTCTTGCGCTCCATCTCGACCCGAACTAGTACAAATTCAAGCATGCGAATATATGAGCTGAAGTGGAACATGCAAGAAAGTCACCTGATTAACAGCCAATGATGAAAGTTGTTAACAGGCACAAGAGAAACCACCAATAATGACAATGGCTCTCAAGGTACAATAGGTACAATCCACATAATGTGAACAATGATATAGCATCGAACACCCGCAGAATCACTCAATCGAAGGCCAATGATGTGGACCTGTTGTCGAATGTGAAGAACCTGCCATTGAGGCATGCAAGCTCCAAGGTACCAAAAGGGAGCCTCTAGGTCAACTTCCTCGATAATGCGCTGAAGTCGACAGGAACTGACTCGGTCGAAGGAGGGCTATAATTTTTCCCACATCATCGACACAAGACAAAGTAACATGATGATAGTGAATCGGGACTAAACAGAGGACCAGAGGGAGGTTGAAAACTGCAAAGACAAACTTCTCTTGAACATATCAACGACACAACTCTAGATTTGGCAGCATTTGACATCAAGGGATCTGAAGTCATGATGACGTGGCAAAGAGCAGGTGAGAGGTCAAAATAGATTACCAAAACCCATGGAGGCAAAAATGGTGAAATGAGATGTCACCAACCCGACACAAACATAGACGAGTGTCATGTCCAAGAGCGACATACTGCCAACAAAACTGAAAACTGGTTCCATTTTCCCCCACCATTTCTGGCGAGTACCCCAATTATTTTTGAAAAAAAAGCTTGAAAGGGATAGCATATGCTTGTAATGTAAGTTTGTCCTTCAGACAAATCCACCCTAGTAAATTTTACGAGCCCTAGGAAGAAGGAACTCAAGTACGTCATGGTGACGATTTCTAATGTCATCAAGGTTTAACGAGTCTAACAAAGGAAGAACTCGACACGTTTTTGTGTTTAGAGAGTTTGAAAAGAAGTGGAAAAGAAAAATTCAGCAGGTCTCTTTTCGTAAATAGTCTCTCAGATCTGAAAAGGTAGAAAACAATGTCTGAGAGAACCTCTTAGTCGTGATAGGCTAAGGTATTCATTTTTCGTAAATAATATATCCCAGCCTGAAAAAGGGGTAAACATATACTGGGTAGATATCGTTTTGCAGCCATTTAACGAGTTCAAAATGACAAGAGTCTCGACAATCTTTTCAATTTTAGAAAGTCAGAAAAGAGTTGAAAGATGACTCCAACGGTGACATTTTCGTGTTTTTACCAAGTTCGAAAAAGTATAAAATACAACTCATTACGTCATTGTCGTTACTTTAGAAACCTGTCGCTGCACAAGAGACACACATCAAATCCATTTCTCGAAATAACATAGTGAAATAATCGAAAAATACGTCTTAAAACCTAATTAGGATTTCGAAAAGTTATAAAATGTCAAAAGTCGTAAAAAATAATTAATTTTCACTTTTACCTCTTGTGGAGCAATAGTTACCCTTTTTAGACTGTGATTTTGCGGCGGCGATAGCGGGCAATCCGGCAGACCAATCTCGAATCCGTCAGTTCCAGGTAAGAGCTAACATCCTTCCCTACATTTTGATTATACTTACATTACCTGCAACCCCAAATTTGGAAATATATGGGGCAAACTGCAAAAGATAGGGCACGATGGTTGGCATGTGTATCGGGCATAGACTCGCGCCAATCGCCCAAAATTTTGAACTAGGGAGCGCCCATTGGTGTGACTATTTCAAAAACAATCGTGCCAACTGCGACGACCATTTTAGCTTAAAAATTCAAGCAAATAGGCACATTTTCAACAATCATAAGCTTTGGATTTGGCTAATGACACTTCTATGAACGTGTTTGCAGGTGTGAAGCGGCAAAATGGTGATCGAATGGAAAGAACGAGAACATAGTGAAGAAGACAAACTTGCCATGGAAAACGAAAGATGCATGGAAGCTCTTGGAGATTGTGGGCTCAAGAAATTCTTCATGAAACCATGCCTCTGAGCTTAACCAAAGCTGTTGCAATACTTGATTAGTATCTAGGACGTTGATCAGGAAAAGTTCATCATTCATGATCAAGAACTCGAGATCAAAGTTTCAGATGTTTATTTCATAACAGGGTTGTTGCGGAGGGGGGAAGTACCAATCCTGACCAACACCCAAGCCACAATGGAGAAAATGAGTATGGTGATCGACAGGGTGTGTCCCGAGGCAAGGAAAGGATCGGGAAGTGGAAAAGTGGATATCTAAACTATTCCGGACTTGGCACTAAAGGTAGTGCTACACACCCTCACACGAGTTGCAGGATTGCAAGCACAGATGAAGCTACAAAGACACAGCTACTTCTTGTTGTAGATTGCCTGACACCGATCCTCTACAACTGGGCAGAGGCAATGACAATCAACATGAAGCGTCAACTGAAAAAGTGCAAGAAATGCAAACTGAAGCAGTTTGGATATGGGTCTATTCTAGTATCGCTCATCTTGGAACGACTATTAATCTTTCAGCGACAGGAGGTGATAGTCCCGACAACACCAACACAGGATCCATGGATGGCCCATTGGGCAGCTTTGATGCCAAGGTCAGGGGGCTGTCAACAGAGGTCCTTGATACCGGAGTTCTTTGAGTGGCTCCACCGACAGCTGATCCTCGTGGAGGATTGGCCCTACTCTGGCACATATTTCACTGGTGATGCAAATCTCCCACTCCCAGAAGGAGAGGATTGGGGTGAAGTACTTGGTAAGATTCATTTTTTATGAATATTGCTTCTGTGATCCATAAATTGTGAAAAAGTCTTTTGGTAAAAATCACATCCAAATAAATTTGGTCGACGCGTTTCGAACCAGCTAGTGTGGTTCATCATCACGACTTGATGAAAAATCTGATTAGGGAACCCAATTAAATAGATATGAGAAGCTCCAACTAGTCGTTGAAAAATAACGGCTAGTTAGACTAAATCAAAGTCATAGAATTAAAAAGTCAAAAAATATATATAAAAAGATTAAAGTTTAAAATATGAATATTAATTATTATTATTTTTAATTTTAATTTTAATATTTATTTTTATTTAATATACAATAAGAATTATTCAAATATTTTAGAAGATTAAATAAATATAGGATTATTTCTATTAATAAAAAATATAGTTAAAATATTTTTAGAATCTATGTTTCTGTGATCCATATAAAATTGTAAAATCTCTTTCGATAATAATCACATATATGTGATTATTACCGAAAGAGATTTTACAAAGTTAAAATATTTATTTTGTTTAATATTATTTAAAAACATAAAGGATTAAATGCTACTATAATAATAAATAAATAAATAAATAATACTAATAATACTAATAATAATTTAATTTTTAATAATTTTTATTTTAATTTATTAATTTTAATTACTTATTTCTATATTTATTTATTTTTATTTTATTTTATTTGATTTGATTTTATAGATTTATTAAGTTAAAAAATAAAAATAAATAAATAAATAATAATAATAATAAAAATAATAAATAAATAAATAAAATAAAAATAATAATTATATAAATAATAAATAAATAAATAATATATATATATATATAATTTCTTCTTTTTTTTTTCTTTTTTTTAAAGAATGAAGAGCAGGAATCTAGCACCTGCTAACCATCCACCCATCATCCCTGTTCAGGTTAAGAGGCCTCTTTTCGATTTCCAAGGCTTCTCGCAACTTGCGGTGGTGGAAATGGTCAATCTTCGCAATCACCTTAGTATCTTCAATGCAAATGTGATGATTAGTTTTCTCAACATGCTCTGCTAGGGCCGAGGAGCGCGATCTATTATGCTTAAGGTCATTGACATGCTCATGAATTCTTTGATTAATAGACCGGCCCGTTTCACCAATGTAAGGTGTCCCATAAGAGCATGGAATCAAGTACACACCCTTACCATCCTTAGGGCAAATCGAGTCTTTAACAGATCTAAGGGAACTTCGAATGGTGCGGTAGGGTTTAAACGTTGAGGAAACATTAAACTTCTTTAGGATCCTAGCGATTTTATCCGTAGTACCTTGGATAAACAGAAGGTGAACTCCAGATAATCGATCGCAAGGATCTTTCTTAGCTCTAGGACCCCTTTCCGCTTTTTGAAAAGCTTTAAGGCATGGACTTATACAATAACCATTTTTATTAAAAACTTTAAGGAGATGAGTCTTTTCACCTTCAAAATGGTTTACATCAGAGATTCTAAAGGCTCTGGTAGCTAAGGTGTTGAGAATCCCAAGCTTCTGAGTAGGGAAATGGTGAGAACTAGCATGTAAATACTGTTCAGTGTGCGTCTTCTTTCTAAAAACTTGATGAGAAAAAGAACCATCTTCATTCCTAGAAAGGAGGACATCAAGAAAAGGCAAGCTACCATTATCTTCAAATTCCATGGTGAACTTAATGAAGTCAGATTGATCATTAAGACGCTGGAAGAAAAGGTCCAAATTCTCCTTACCATGAGGCCACACAACACAGGTGTCATCGACAAATCTTTTCCAAAGCTTAGGTTGAAAAAGGGAAGAGGAAAGGGCTCTAGATTCAAAGTCTTCCATGAACAGATTAGCTACCACAAGAGAAAGGGGGGAACCCATGGCCACACCACAAGTCTGTTCATAGAATTCACCCTCAAAACTAAAGAAAGTCGACGTTAGACAAATTTCAACAAGATGAGCCGTATCAGGATCAGTGACATGAGAAATAACATCAACAGCCTCCCTAATGGGGATGCAAGTGTATAAGGAAACAACATCAAAACTAACAAACCTATCATCACTGTCTAACTTCAAGTCTTTCAAATCATTAATAAAAGACCAAGAGTCTTTTATTTTCATGAGTATTATGATTTTTTATGTTATGCATGTTCTAACATTAAATCCATGTGTTTGCAGATGTTGGCCTAGAGAGACCTACAGGTATGTCTCCGATAGCGAGGTGAATCCCTCGCGACTTTGATGTTGCCCCTCATGGTGAGGGAGGTGAAGAGGAGGAAATGATACACAACTTGGAGGGAATCTCCTGTGGGATCCCGGACTATGCACGATTCGATGATGTTCCTTGTGCATACCAGAGACACACTGCAGGGGTGTCAAACCAAGTTCACCGCTTGCTGAGGCAGCGTGTACGAGCAGTGCCATGCTATCATGAGCGACAAGCCGAGTAGACACCTAGGTTTTATTTCTGCATATTTTTGAGAGACATGATGTCTCAGGATGTAACCGAAACACAAATATTTTTTGAACTTTATGATGCACACTGATGCAAACATTCGATATATATATATATATCTATTTTCCTATATGGATATTTTTCATGTGATGATGATTTTTACAAATTACGCAAATGTGTATTTAATACAATGTTAGCCACTGTATCAGTTAATGCATTCATTCGCCTAGGAATATGTTGATATGTAATGTAATCAAAATGTCTTTTCAGCAAATGAACACGTAATTACAACCTTAATATGTGGGGGTTTCTAACTAAATAATGTCCATTAAGTTGAAGAACAACAAGATGTGAGTCTAGATTTACAACCAATGCACAAATGCCGAGGGTAATCGCCTCGGTTAATAGTTCAATAACAGCACTATACTCAGCGACATTGTTTGTAGTTTGTCCTAGACAGATACCTTAAAGGTCTATCAACTCACCAGCAGGATCATAAATCACCCAGGCTGCTGAAGACAGGTTCCGGGTACTGCGAGAAGCACCATCCGCGAAACTGACATAAGGGGTAATAGACATCTGCAAAATAAACAATGACCCAATAAGCAGGAAAATGCTTGCAAAGCACACCAAGCCAAAAATGTACAAAAATGAAAAGAACACCTATGTACACAAAACATGCACGAATGACTCATGCATAATATTTTTTAAGATACAACCCATTTCTGGGCTGATCCAGAGGATGACCTTCGTAATCAATGAGCTCATAGGCCCCATTCCGCAAAACATGTTTAACAATGTAGGGCCCATGCCACATGGGTTGAAATTTTCCTGCTCCCAGCTTATCATGAGCTTGGTCGTATAGGAGGACGAGGTCTCCTTCTATGAAGGAACGAGGGGAAACCAACTGGTTAAAGTGAACTTTGACCCTCTTCTTCTGTGCTTCAATGACCAAAACAACAAAATGGTGAGTTTCATCCAGCCTTTCTAAGTAGAAAAGACGCTCTTCTTCTGGTGAAGTGTTCGGCGACAATTCAACAACCAACTTGAGTGAAGGTATTTCACACTCAATCGAAAGGGTAGCTTCTAGACCGTAAACAAGCTGAAATGGAGTGAATACGGTCACATTCTTAACTGAGATTCGGTATGCCCAAAGTGCCGAAAATAACATGAGATGCCAGTTTGATTTGTGCATCTCAATCGTACGTTGAAGCATGGTGAGAAGAACCTTATTCACGGCTTCAACCTGGCCATTGGTCTGAGGATAGTACGGCGTTGAGCTATCGTGACACAAACCCAACTTGGAAGTCAACTCCACCACCATATAATGCCGAAAATGGGAACCATGATCGGTAACTATGGCTTGAGGGACACCAAACCTAGAAATGATGTGATTGAATATGTACTGTGATGTTGTCTTACCGTCAGCCTTAAGTGTAGGCATTGCTTCGGCCCATTTGGTGAAGTAGTCAACGGCTATGATGATATAAGCATGCCCCTTGGCCGAGTGAGGGTTACACATCATAAAATCGATGCCCCACTTCGCAAAGGGACCAACAGTAATGACAAGGTGGAGATGTGAAGGTGGCACGCGCATCTTGTGCTGATAGATATGGCAGTCATGGAATTTACGAACAACGACAATGCAGTCCTTGAAGATGGTCGGCCAGAAATACCCAGCACGAAGAATTTTCTGTGCAGTGGCATAACCAGACATGTGACTACCACAGGCGCCACTGTGACAGTCATTCAGGGCTTTCTCAGCCTCCTCGAGAGTCAAACACCGGTGAAGAATGGAATCAACTCTAATGCGGTAGAGCATATCTCTGACTATACGATAGGGTTGCGATTGATGACGGATGTGTCGGCGAGCATCCTTCGTCAACTTAGATCCAAAGGTAGAAGTTTGAAGATATACGATGATATCTCCGTAGCAAGGATCAAGGGTGCTAATCAGAAAAAGCGTATTGTCCAGAATGCATTCCTTAGAACTAGACGAAGCGGAGTTAGAGGGGAGGGAGCAGATTAGATCGACAAAGACTAATGATTTATTCGAATTGGAAGTAGCAAATTCCAAATCGAACTCTTGGAGGATGACAATCCACTTCGAATACTTTCCCCCCAGCAATTGTCGAGACAATATATAGGTCATAGGTTTGTAGTCAAAAATCATAGTCACTGTATGCAACATAATGTAATGACAAAAATGTTAAACTTCTTGTACCACAGCCAATGCCAACTTCTCGACATGTGCATAGCGTGTTTAAGTATCGAGAAGGTTACGTGATAGATAGTAAATAACATGCTCGTCACCGTCATCATTGTCTTGTACCAAAACCATGGCAATCGTGCTGAAAGCAGCGACTAAATAGAGGGAAAAATCGCGATGATAATTTGGAGGACGCAACAGAGAAGCGTTGAAAAACAACGTCTTCAGTGCATCGAAAGACTTCTGGGCGATCTCATCCCAAAGGAATGGGACGCCTTGCTTTAGTAATCACATGAATCCTTTAGCTACTTTGGCATAGTTAGGTATAAAATGACGTAAAAAGTTAGCCTTCCCCTGCAGACTCTGCAACTAATGTAATGAGGATGGAGAGGGGAGATTAATGATAGCCTCAACTTTGAGCAGATCAAGGCGAATTCCATCTTTGGAAATGATAAACCCTAAGAGTCTACCGAAATCGACGTAGAAGATAAACTTATGCGGATTCAGCCAGATGTTATAGCGTCGACAGTGAAGAAAAATCTGACAAATATGGTCAGGGTGGTCCTTACGTTTAGCCGAATGAACCGGAAGGTCATCCAGATAAGGTTGAACAATGTGTTTAGTATCGTGGAAAGCATATGACATTGCTCGCTGAAATGTAAGCCCAACATTTTTCAAACCAAAAGAGAGATTTTTGTACGTGAAAGTACCCCAGGGACAGATAAACGCTGTCAGTCTTATGTTCATCGGTCGGGAGAATGTTAATCTAGTTGTAGCCTAAAAAGCCGTCCATAAGGGAAAAAATCTCACTCCCCACACAATCATCAATGATTTGATCAATAAAGGGAGGAGGATAATTATCCTTAGGGCAGGCCTGGTTAATGTCACGATAATCAACACAGACCCGAATAGTACCTTATTTCTTATCCACAGGAACAATGTTGGACACCCATTCTGTCAAGGGAATCAGATAGATAAAACTAGCTTTGGGAAGTTTTTCAACTTCACCCTAAATGGCGGTAGCCTTTCTAGGGTGCACAGGACGAAGAAGCTGGTGAATAGGCTTCGCACCAGGTTAGGTAGGAATCTCATACACCACTATACTGGGATCGATGCCAGGCATCTCTTCGTAAGACCATGCAAAGATGTCGCGAAACTCGCGGAAAAGGCTAGTATAAACTTGAACTTCATCTAAAGAACAAGTGAACCCAATATGGATGTTCTCGACAATTCCCAGTTTCATGGAAATGTCGATAGGTATCGTTTGTGTGATATTTCTCAAGTTACCCTCCGTAAAAACTTCGTGTGCCAGGATAGGTGTTTGAAGCGGAGAAGAAGGAACCTGATAAGCGAACCTCTCAAGACACATAGACATAGCCCCGAGGCCAGGCATGAACGAGGAACAATGATGACTATCGTCCCACGAAGGATCCTTGAGAGACATAGTTTCCACGATGGCTTCATCGGAGGGAAATATCTCTTTCAAGGGATCGGGCAAATACGAATCACCGAGCCAAGGGGATTGAGAATAAGTGTCGAGAGACATGCTAAAAGGAGCATGATTAGGAGGCGGAGGCTCCGAAGCCGAAATAAGTTCACAATAGTCAATCTCGATCGGACTTAACGACATTGAACCTCCAAAAGAATCGATCTGCTCAGGCGAAGGGATGATCCACGAGTCCTCAGACCGAGAGATCATAGTAATCTGAACAGTGTTGGGTGGAGGAAGAGGAAAAATACCCATGAGGGCAGGATCTTTGAAAAGACCCGGCCCTATGCTCTCGTAAGGTGTAGGAATTTGATCTACGTACGGAACGTTGTTCTCAGAAGAAGTGAAGAACGAAAACCGATCGACAGTAATGATCTTTCCTTCGTGCGGAAATTTCAAAGCATGAAAGAGAGTGGACGTAATGCACAACATGGCATGAGTCCAACTGCACCCAAGGAGAAGATTGTAATTGAGCTTGGTGTCAACTACTTCAACCTCGACACTGACCATCTTCCCTTCTAGAGTAATTGGTAAACTAGTGAGGACACCAAGACGTTTAGATTCCCTTCCGTAAAATGCTTCTAGAGCATTTGGAGATGAATTCAAAGCTGGAGAACCAATGGATTTCCAACGGGCAGAGGACATAACGCACGTAGACGCACCCTCGTCCACAACCACTCGATGGATATTTAGTCCATTAATGCCAACTTGTATGATGAGCGCAAGCTGGTGCGGGAGACGCGAGACGAAATTCTCCAAGTTGAAAGTGATAAGGCTTGAATCAACAGGATCAACCCTGCCGATCGCAGATAACAAAGCCTTTCGTTGAGACAGACAACTCTAAAGTACTTCTAATGCAGACATTGCATATGGCGCCAAAGCCATATCCTCAACAATATTGTAATGTTGAGCAGCATGGGCATTGGGATTGTAATAAGACTTACGGAGTAAACCTTTGGAAGGTGGCCGTACAACGGGCTCAGTACTGGGCCTTTCAATTTGAAGAGGGCCAGAAGCAAGCAGAGGAGGACCATCAGCAATCTCTTTCCCTGTTGTCTGACGCGATTCGGTATAATCTTTCGACCAGGTAGCGATAGAAACAGATGCAAAACTGTTCATCATGAAGACCTGAGATCCAAATGGGGCAGAGGACTGAGGTTGCTTTACCGTATGGGTCCGCTGTGATGGAAAAGGTTCTTTGAGAATAGTCGTAGTTCCTTGGGTGTGTTTGAGCAATGTACTCACTTTGGTTCGTCGAGGACAGTCCTTGGTGTAGTGCTCTTTGTCACAAATCAAACAAGGATACTTCGGCTTACATTGTGAACCATCATCAGCATGAGATTTCTGAGAATCCTGTTTCGGGGTATCGGCTTTGGCCTTACCTTTACCCTTATTTTTCCCTTTGGAAGTTTTATCCGCTGGATTGGCCTGAACAACATTGACTTCTGCAGTTTTATTAGAATTCAGGGTTGGCTGAGAAGCAATATCATTGGAAGGATTAGATTTTTGCTTCCTAGGGTTCAAAGGAGAAGACTTCCAAGAAGTTTGAGACACGGAACCGATGATACTGTCGACAGATGGCGTTGCCGGTGCTTTGGAATTTCTAGGTCGAGGAGCATCAGGCAAGATATCATACAACGTGCCAGACCGGGAGTACACGAGATCAAGGTACTGGGCATGAGCAATGGCCTGTTCTTCGGTTACACAGGCCCCCATAGCTATATCTTTAGCAATTTGATTGACAAACGAGGTAGTGAACCAATCAGTTAGAAGCTGATCAGGAATGTCAAATTTGACCAAGAGACGGAGGTGTCCCCATTCATGAATATGATCCGAGATATGAGTAGCTCGATCTTGTTTCAAGGATGTGAGGAGGTGCGTCCCGGTCTCATACCGAACCGGTAACTAAAAATGTGTGAGAAATGCCATGGCTAAAGAGTTGAAATCTTGAAAGAAGCCATGAGATAATTCAATGTACCACTTTGCAGCGGCACCAGTAAGAGTCCGTTGGAAAAGACGGAGTCGGATGGAATCGTCAACCCAAGATTTAGAGGAACACCAAAGATGGTATGTCATAACGTGTGCTTGGGGGTCTTCTTCGGACTTGCCCTCAAACTTAGGACAATCGCTAGGAATTTTGGTTGGAACTGGAGGCCAATACGGATTATGAAGAATTGGATCATTTGTCAATTTTGACACATCAAGCAATTCCAACGTAGCGAGACAATTGAGGATTAAAAGGCATTGGAGGTCATTGATAAGGACCAGTGTTAACATTCCACCCAGGCTAGGAGAAATTATGCCCCCATATGTTTTGTCCTGAAGGATTCTGTCCATAGGGTTTATACGCTGGATAGTTCTGCCCATACTGGGGTTGAGGACCAGGATACTGATTTTGAGCATACCATCGAGGTCCTTGCTGAGAAACATATGGATTCCGTTGCGGAATGTAAGCATTGCCTTAAGGTGGATTATACACCATCTGGGATTGATTTTGAGGGTAATAATTAAAACCTTGGGGCGCACTATATACCGTCTGATATTGACCTTGAGGAGGGTAAGTAGCGCCTTGAGGTTGAGCAGGTGGTACCTGCTAAGCAGGTTGAACGGGCTGCTGAGTAGGTTGAATGGGTTGAGCAGTTTGAATTGGTTGCTGAGGCTGGGCAGGTTGTCCCTGCGGAGAAGGTTGTCTTGGATACTGAGGGCCACCGAGTTTCCCTTGTGGAAGAGGTTGGCCCGATGGTTGCGATGGGCCAGGTTGACCCAGAGCAGGACCGTAGGGTTGTCCTTGCTATACAAAAGCTTGGCCTTGCAGAACGTAAGGTTGCTGCTGTTGCACAAAAGGTTGTCCCTATGGTGAATACATTTGTCCCCCAGGAACATAAGACGCTCCTAGTTGAAATTGAGGTTGATCGGAAAGACCGTAGGGTTTTTGGACCAAAGGTTGACCGTGTAAGGGTTGTCCTTGTGGACTGTAAGGTTGTCCCTGAGGATCAAAGAGTTGTCCCTGCTGGATCAAAGGTTGTCCCTGTAAGGGTTGTCCTTGTAGACTTGAGGGTTGTCCCTGTATCAATGGCCCTTGATGAGGAACGATATGATAGGGATAAGCCAGAGGTAGATAAACAACCTGATTAGGATCGATAGGAGGCAAATAAATGAGGTTAGCGTAGACATCATAGTGATGGGGAGGATTGACAGGAGCTTGGGGCTGCTGAGAACGTTGAGAGTTCTACTACTGAACGGCCAACAGATACTCATCGAAAGTAGGGCCACCAGGGATAGAAGTAGAAACTGCAGCCGCACTAGAAACAGGCGTGGCTTCCATAGCACGAGCTTGTGATCTACTCACAATAGGCCTGACAGGCCACGTGGGATTAAGAAAAATAGACTTGCGAGTGTGAAAATATCCTGACGATTGAGTCGTAATAACTGGTGCAGATGAAGCCACACAAACGGTGGGTTGTACTGGGATAGATGTAACAATGACCGACAAGCTAGATGTCGAAGGCGACATTCCTAATGTAGGAAGGACCAAACTCCTTGGAGGAGTCGATGTACTAGACTCTGCTATGGATGCAACACTAGAAATGATCTGACTCAAAGTACGATAACTGGGTGGAAGAGACACTGATTGAGGAGAAGGTTGACTAGAAACATGCGGGAGATCTTCTAGGAAAGGATGATATTCCCCTATAGAAACAGGCAGTTCTTCACTGCCGACAGGACTCGAAGAATCCATGTCTGACGAAGCCGTAAGATCATCGAAAAGATGACAAGGACTGGGAGGTAAAGTAGCAGCTAAAAATGGTGATCCCGAGGTAAGAGGAGGGAATTCTTCCTTGCTCCCAAAACCAGACCAAGCACCCTAAGGTGGCCAATTGAACTCAAACGACTCTTCAGGAGGAGATCGGGTAGCGAGAGGCAAGAGAGTCGGGACGATAGGCTGTGAAAACTCGGCAGAACTAGTGGACTGAGGGATTTCGAAAGAAACATCAGGAAAATAACTACCACTAGGAGGCAATGAGAAGACAACGGAACTGGTGGTTCCGCCACTGTGACAATATTTCAACACAGGAAGGAAAATGAGATAGCCTATTCAAGGCTTCAAGATCAAACTCTAAGGAACTACAAAAACAAGACAAGTAGAAAACTTTTAACGGGAATGTAGGGAAGAACTAGGGTTTGTGTTGCAGAGTTGTTGATTACCAAAGTTTGTATTGCAGAAAGGTTTTTGCATTAATCTAGAGACATCAATATTGTAACTATTGGACAAAAGCATAGACAGTACAATGACAACATGTCATTGGTGGCTAAGTAGCATAATCTATTATGTTATCTAATCTTAAGGGTGGTAGAGTGGTGCAAGGCGGAGATTGAAGTCTACTTCAGGTTGAAGCCTGAAAACACTTCAGGGTGGCAAGGTGGTGTTAGGGCAAGTTGGAGCTTGTGCAAGGTGTTGGAGCATCCTTTCAGTTGGAGTTGATAAAACCAGGGCATTGGAGCGTCCTTCAAGTTGGAGCTAATAAATTAGGGTGATGGAGTATCCTTTCAGTTTGAGATGATAAAACCAAGGCGTTGGGGCGTCCTTCCAGTTGGAGCTGGCAAGTCAGGGTGTTGGAGTTGATATATCGGGGGATTGGAGCCTCCTTCTAGTTGTAGTTGGAGAGCTTTGGAAGTTGGAGCTTCCCGTTGATGTAATCCTTAAAGAACTGTATTAAAAGTGTTCAATGGTTTTTCTCCAAGAAGGGTTTCCACCTAAAAATCTCTAGTCTACTTTCCTTGATTATGTGCATTGTTGAATGGTGTTGTTAACTGTTCATGTGATGTGATGTTTTGATCTAATACTAATGTTATTTAATGCTCTAACATTGAAATTAACTAATTGAAGTCAAATACTAATTCACCCCCCTCTTAGTATTTCCAACATTACCAACCACAAACATATTTGAGATATGGCCACCACTTCTTATCTACCCAACTGTTTGCAATTTCAACTTCTTGTAGCATCTACCCAATGAATTGTTGGAGTTTATTCATTTCCCTTTCTCTACAATTCTAACCAGCACATGTTGGAGGTATCCTCAAAAATGTCTATTCGGTCTTCCTTCATTTTGCTGGAGTTATAATTTAAAGAAGGACTAAGCTCGTTGTGAAGCCAGTTAACGTAGTATGGGATGAGCACAAAAACTGCTACCACCCAAGATGCCAACATGAACTTAGAGGACACAATAAATACAAGAAGCACACCCAAATTTTACAACAAAACAAGCATACAAAGGAGAGGAATCCAATTCACACAACTAGTCTCTTCGGTTAAGCTGCAAATTCATTAAGCTACATGAATATTGCCACAATAGGTGGAATTATTTTTCTGGAAAATACCAAGATGAAAGTGCTTGCTGGTCGAGGTCTTAGTCAAGCTTGTAATGATGTAAACGTGGGTGAAAAACAAAGCTCCCTTTAGAATTTGTATTGATTTTATATTCAAGTTGCTGCTGCACAATTCTCCTTTACTTTTGGTTCTTTCTACTCCATTATATTCGCCCAATTCTATCCAACAGACTGCTGAAACTGCCTTTCTGCCTTGCTGAGAATTGGTTCTACTTCTATCCAGCAAGTTGTTGGAACCAATTTCTTCTTTAGGGTTTGCTCTCGTTTATTCTTGAACTTCTCTTCCCTTCTTCCTCTCCTCATTTTCTTCCCTTCTCTATTTTTCTATCAACCATTCTTCAATGAGAACCTCACCTTCTTTTTCTCCTCTCCTTTCCTATTCTTCTCCTCCTCTCTATCCCCCTTTTCTCTATTTTTCTTCCTCTTTGCTTCCCTTCTTTCACCCTCTCTTCTTTTTTCTTCACTCCCTCTTGCCTCTTCTCCATTCCTCTCATCTTCTCCCTTTTTTTTTTCCTGCCTTTCCCCCTTATTTTCCTTTATTGGCCTGCACTGCACCGCACCAGAGAGAATTTTGCTACCAGGTGGCCTTTAGCAAAATATAACATATGCTTAACAAAAAACATCAACCCTCATATCAAACCATTAAAATATCAGTTTTTGGTTATACAATCAATAAAAATGATAATTTAATGGCATGCTATGTGTTGCTTATAACTACTGTCATAAAAGCCAAAGGACAATTGATAAAATAAAAGCAAAAACATCTAACAATTAATTTAGCACAAAAAATTGTACTTATAAACAAAGAATTATATGAATCAAACACAATTCTGAAATCTATTCATATGTCAGACCATCCACAATATGAATGTTATTTTATTATACATGATTATAATTTACTACCATTAAAAAGACCAAATAGATCTGCTCTAAATGCAAATGGTCCCTTCTATCTTCTCAGGGACACGTATGTTCATTTTCTATTTTTTTTAGGGCATGTATGTTCATTTTCTATTTCTAATGACAAAACTTGTAATTGATGCATTTGATTTCATTGAAATTACAGGAATCCTAACATAGACTATAAAATAACTGTAATAAAACACCCACACATGCGCATCCTCTAGGTCCGTTGTGGGATATCATATTAGACTCATAATCCCATCATCTAGAATTCACAGCTTGTCATGCAAATTCCGTATATTCATAAGAGCACCGAACGCACAAAATTCAGACCAGGGTACATCTGTTAAATATATTATAAAATTTACATCCATGATGTACTATATTATGTTAATTATTTGACACAAATCCATATTAGCGTGTATGTTTATAAACATATTCTTATGGCTTGACCTTATAATTTAGGTTAACATATGCCTCTCTTCGTGCATATTTTATGCTCTACTTAGAAAGGAACGGTAAGCACCATAGTAATTTCAAAGAATAAACGGGCATCACCAGTAATCTCCACAAGAACACAATCCATTCTTAAAATGGTGGAATCGGTTTGCATCTCTCACAATAATCTCTCGCCCAACAATCTTGGAGATGAACTTAGTGGCATTGTGGCAGTCACCACACACACGAAGGTTCTTCATGATGCGGATGGGAGTACCTTGCCTTGTACTGATTATCCCAAAACTAATGGCTAACTTCTCACTATGACTGCATAGAATGTTTTCCTTAGCCTCCTCTTCCACATCCTGCAATACAAGATTTGTGTCAGGTACATAACCTGCCTTCTTCATTTGCCCATACAAGTTTTCCAACGTTGCATAAATTTTTTCAGATTGAGGATGGATTCTGTCTCCCACTAGGAATGTATGCACCTCTCTATTTACCACAACAACACTGTGCCCTGCCTGCTTCTTCACTCCCCGCTCTTTAATCATGGTCCTCAACTTTACTACATCCTCCCATCTATGTGCCTCCGCATAGATGTTTGACAACAACACATAATATCCAGCATTGTTTGGTTCTAATTCTAAGAGGTGTTTAGCTGCTTGTTCTCCAAGCTCAATATTGCAATGAATTCTGCAGCCCCCCAGCAAGGCTCCCCAAACATTTGCATCGGGCTTTAATGGCATCTTTTTGATAATGTCACGTGCTTCATCTAGATGCCCTGCACGTCCAAGAAGGTCAACCAGGCATGCATAATGTTCGAGCTTGGGTGCAAGCCCATAATCCAGCTTCATGCATTCAAAGTATTTCCGGCCCTGATCGACTAACCCTGCATGAGAGCAGGCAGTCAAAATAGCAGTGAAGGTGACATGATCTGGCTTTGTGCCTGTCTCTTGCATTTGGGAAAAAAGAGCAAGAGCATCCTCACCATGTCCATGAATTCCATAGGCCAGAATCATGGCAGTCCATGATACAACATTTTTTTCAGGCATCCTTTCAAACAATTTGTGGGCAATGTTAACATTCCCACATTTGGCGTACATGTCCACAAGTCCAGTGCCTACAGTAACATCAGATACAACTCCACTTCTTATTGAATAACCGTGGATCTGCTTACCTTGCTCCAGAGCCAATAAATGGGCACATGCCGGAAGAACACTAACTATGGCAATTGAGTTGGGTTTTATACCCTGAACTTGCATTTCATTGAATAATGTCAATGTTTCATGAGGATAGACATTCTGGGAATAACCAGAAATTATTGCATTCCAAGACACAACATTTTGTTTAGGCATTCTTTTAAACAATTTGTACGCAGTATCGACATTCCCACATTTCGCATACATGTCTACTAGAGCAGTGCTTACGACAACATCAGATTCAAATCCATTTCTTATTGCATAGCCATGGATTTGCTTACCTTGTTCCAAAACCAGTAAATCAACACACACAGGAAGAATAGTAATCATAGTAATCGAGTTGGGTTGTATACCTTGGATTTGCATTGCATTGAAGAATGCCAAGGCTTCATGGGGATGACCATTCTGTGAATAACCAGCAATTATTGCATTCCATGACACAACATTTTGTTTAGGCATTCTTTCAAATAGTTTGCGGGCAATGTTAACATTTTCACATTTGGCATACATGTCTACGAGCGCAGTGCCCACAACAACATCAGATTCAAATCCATTTCTTATTGCATAACCGTGGATCTGCTTACCTTGTTTCAAAGCCAATAAATCGGCAAATGCAGGAAGAACACTAATGATTGTGACTGAGTTGGGTTTTATACCCTGGACTTGCATTTCCTTGAAGAATGCCAAGGCTTCATGGGGTTGGCCGTTCTGGGAATAACCAGCAATTATAGTAGTCCATAACACAACATCTCGTTCAGACACTCTTTCAAACACTTGGCGTGCATTCTCTAAACTCCCGCATTTGGCATACATTGAGGCCAGCGCAGAAGCCACAAAAACATCCGATTCAAGTCCCCTTTCCATGATATCTTCGTGAATCTTTTTGCCTGCTTGGAGATCTGATAGGTTGCCGCATGCGCTGATTACAGAAAGGAATACCAACTTGTCGGGGTCTATGCCTGCGCGTTGCATTTGAGAATACATACTCAGCGCCTTGTCCCAGAGTCCGTTTCTTACGTAACCTCTGATCTTCTCCTTCCACATGAAAGCGTTGCTCTGCTTGTGTTTGTCCATCTCCGTTTGCGTGAGTAAGTTTTGGTTGGCACATACCAAAACTTGTCTGGTTTTCTGCACTCTATTCCTACGCCACTTTTTAATCGCTGCGGCAACAAAAATGGAGGTGGGAATGGGGTGAGGGCCATAACAATAAAAAGAATAGTGATAAGAATTCAGATGCGTGGGACAGAAGAAAGTTTGACTGGGAGATGAAGCGAGGCATGGAGGACATGGTATAAAAATTAGCGACATATTCATTCAATACAATGTGTAGAAACGACAGGGGTAGGAGAAACCTACAATAATACTGTCATTGATCACACTAATTCCTCTGTACCAACAACGTGTTCATCTTCTCTTTGTTACAGACCAGGAAGAATGAACGCGGGATGAGACCAAGTGAGATGAAACATGTCCACATCCCTGTTGACAAGCTAAGGAACAGGGATATACAGAAATTTCTGGCGTTTGTTACCGGGCACTCAAATCGCCCGCTTCTGCTGAATTCAGCAGATCAATAATCTCTGAAATTATTGTAGTTTGTGTTTGTTAAAATCGCACTTTCATCAATTCAGACATATCATTATGCTCTGAGATTGCAGTTTCAAAAGGTTGCGAATTCACATCGATGATAATTTTACTATCTGACTGAGATTGAAATTTTGTCAGAAATACCAGCAAAACGAGATACATACCGCTGCCCATTTATCCTTGCCTAAAATTTATTTTCCTGTCTGCGCTGTAAAAAGGAAAAGCTTGGTTAGGTTATCACAGGCACTAATGGGTTATTACATGTAAACGTACATGATGCGATGGCTTTTCTAGAGAAAACCAGCAAAGGAGCTGATTAATGTTTGACATGCCGGCCCTCACTTTTGGTATGCAATTTGTACAAATACCATGAGCATTAGTTGTTCGATTGTCCTTTAGGAATGAATTTGGTTTTGATGATTGTAGTTTAATTTTGGAGTTTTTTAAACCATATTTCCTTTATATAAATTTAATAAGGAATCATAAATTAAATGTGTGAATTTTGTATAATGCAAGTGTATTAAGGATTTTTCAGAGGGTTATTAAAAAATATTTAAAGTAAAATGAAATGACTAATTCCAAATAACATTATAATTATTAATCAATAAACAATAAATGAAATGAGTAATTCCAAATAACATTGTAATTGTTAATCAATAAATGAAATGACTCTTTTTTACTGAAAGACAATGATACACTTTTGGATGAATAAGAATATAATTATGTAAAATAATTTTTTAATATAAAAATAGATTTAATGTTATGAAAATTCTATAACGCACTCAAATATCTATAAATTAAACAAAATAGACTTATAATTAAAAAATATAAATCAATTTGTAAGTAAAAAACAAAAAAATTATAACCAAAACCCAAAAAAAACAAATTTATCTATTAATTAAACCACGCTATCTTAATAACTCAACATTTAATTCCGGATGTGGATGATTATTTGGGTTAAGGGGCCACAAGGCCTGGTTCGGCTCCCAAGGCAGTTCACCTGGGGTGGCCACATGGCCCCCCATGGTGCCTTTAATGTTGCCTTCAATAAACCTCTGTGATGGGCATTTAATCCTCCTCGCCGTCACTTGCTTTGCCTTGCTCAGCGCATTAGTTATCAAATGGAGCATTTCAGCTCGAATTTTCCCGATTGTTTTGATGCTGCCCACCGCCCTCTGTCGCCACTGAGCTCTCACTGCCCGGGTGGCTGTGCTACAGGTGGTGAACGAACTGCTACAGGTCGCCGGTGCTCTCTTCATTGCTGCCTGGAAACAATTCCCGGCTTCCATTACTCGCACAGTAATTTCTGCCCTGTTATGTTCAATTTTCAAGCTTCTCCTGTTTTTGTTGGTCAATTAAATCCTACTCTTGCAGCTCCATCTGGTGTCTGGTCGGATTCTCCTTAGAACTCCACCATGCCAAGGCTCAGGCAGAGAATGACTTGCAGGAGAGGTGCCTCTCGGGGCAGATCCATGAGTGAACGTCCCCTTAGCTCCAATGTCGACTTCTCCTTGGAGCCTTCTGAAAGGCGTCCCGCTCAATTCTTTATTGACCCTTCTGGTCTTCTCCATGACCGCTATGCCACTGCGCCTCCTCTGTCCATGCCGCTGCCTCGCGCTCCCACTGTGCCACCTCTGTCCTCGCCCCCGCTTCATGCTTCAGCTTCCCCTCCTCGCCCTGGCAGTCATTTTCTAAGGCAATCCACGCAACGAGCTGAGTTGCGCTTCGATTGTGCTTTTAATCGCCCTTCCATCACTGCCCTCATCACGATTACCCTTCGCGAAGAAACCTCCCTCCCTCCTGCTCCGTCTCCTGATCCCTTGCAAACTCCTTCTGCACCCGCCTTCAACACTCCTTCCGGTCCTGAACCTGCTCCGTTCATGCCCTCTCTCGGCGTTCCCTATGCCCCCGTCCCTGCCTCTTCGGGACCTTCTCATGTGCAGATGGATGCAGGCCTGTCAGGTGAAGAAGAAGACAAGATTGCTGAAGCAGAACCGGAAGAACAGTATGGCTGCAGAATTGTGGAAGAGCAACCTGCTTCAGACTAAATGCTCTCCCTCTTCCATGATCAGTTTTCAGTATGAACTCTGCTCTAGTTTTTTTGCAAGGTTTCTGGTTCTAATGATCATTCATAGCAGATACAGCTGCATGCATATTTTGTCTTTTTCTAGTTTCATTATGTTGAATGTAAATGACTCTTCGCCGGTTTCCCAGTTCATGGGCGGTGTAATCACTTTTAAAAGAACTGGTTTCCTGTTAATGGGAAGTTCCATATTTAGACAGAACTTGGACATCAAGCCCGGTTTCAGGCTTCCTCAGCTGAGCCGTGGCAGTTTTGTAATATTATGTTCATAATAGAAATAGCGCAATTTAGCAAAAAAAAAAAAATAACTCAACATTTAAAAATTGTGCACACAGACAATGCTATCATTGTTGCAATTGCAATTTGGATTACATATTCATCAAATAGGAAATTTTATTTGTTCTCCAGGTTCTGGAGAAAGGCAATGAGAAATATGGCTATTAAATTGATCGATAGACCCCACCATTTCTACCAAATTAGATTCAAACCTAAATATGCCAAATTTCAAACAAGGATTGTAAGCAACTCATGGCAGATTGATTGATTCTCATATCCTTTTCAAAACCCATAATAATGTAAATCAACAATTTGTGTTAATTTGATGATTGACTTTTATGAATAGAGGATATTAAAGGATGGAGAGATATATTTGTGCAAAAATTACATTTATCACATCGATATAAAATGGCTTTATGATGATGTTAATTTGTATTATAAACAAAATCAAATTTGTGATATGGTTGTTAATGGAAAGAGCATCAAATATGAAAAATATAGTTATTGTTAAGATGAATGATGTGAATTGATAAGTGTGAGTGAATGGTCATGATTGATTTATGAGGATGTAGCTATATTATGGGAAATATGTTGGTAATGTTTCTTTGACACTATTATTTTAATGCATTCACAGAAGGTGTGGTTGTGGAGGACCACTTTAGGATTAGTAGGTAGTTTATTGTGTTATTGTACCATTACGAAATTGAGGTTGAGCACGCGATATGTTATGCAGAGTTACAACTTAGGCATGATAGTAAGAGGAATTTTTTTCAATAAAGCCAAAAGGGAAGTTAAAAGGGTGACATGTTATAAAATTTATTACTTATTTCTTTGGAGAAGGGTGGGAGAAGGTGACCAGTCCATTTATCTAAAAAGAATAAAGTGAATTAATTGCACACATAATGTCACCAATGTAGAGCATGGAATTATGTGTTGCAAGTAACATAAATCTTATAAATGATATGAAAAATCTCATAGCATGCATTTTGACATTTTTGTTAGTAGATTTAAACACCTAAATTTACGAGGCATTTAGGGATTCTATTTGCATTCCATTATAGGATATATTCACCCTTTTTTGTGGAGCACTTAATAGGATGGGTGATATTAACAAATTGTAATGTTGTGCTTTGAACTATATGGATTGAAAAATAAAACCATATAATTGATCAAATTGTTGACATAAAATTTACCTCAAAGAATGCAATATGAGGAAACTCCAACATTCAAGAAAAGTAGTATATTATGCACATGAATGGAGTTAGGTTTAAAAGCAATGCACTCTTCTTGAGGGTTCATTTTTTTCTATGCTTACTTTGAGATGACAATCTTGAAGCTCTTTTGGTGCCCTAATATAGACTCTCTTCTATTAGCGCTCCATAATTCCAAGGTTGAAGACAGAACCTCGGAGGTAACATCAAAACCGCTTTGAGTCAAGGATCTAACCCTCCAAGACCCAGAGATGGATCTCTCTATATATTTTAACTTTTTTTGGATTGGATAATAGGCTACTTATGAGGATAGAAAGGTTTTTTTGATGTTTTTGGTTGAGACGACAGAAGGGGGCCATTAGGCTAAATGGAGTCAAAAGGTGAAAGCTGATTTAAATGAATGAATAATTGAGATCATGTGTAACCAGGCAAGACATTCATGTTAGTGGATCCTTACAATTTGTGAGATGGAAGAGAAGAACATATTAAGGTTCAATCCAAATGAAGAGCAAACCTTATCTGAATTCTACATTAAAATTTCAGAAGAAAACATAGATATTGTTTTAAGCCAGAGCAGGGTATCCGAGACAAATCCTAAACATAATTTTCTTATAAACAATAAGGAAAGAAAACAATATGTGAAACAAGAGAATAACAAATTACATCAGGAATTTCTTCACCACATAATCATGACACAAGAATATGGAAACAAAAGGTCTTTGTATTCATCCAAAAAAAAAGTCACTTACAACCTGTTGAACATCTTTACAATAGTTGGTGATATTCCCATACCATTCTTCCCTTCAGGTCTAACCCTTATCCCATATGGCATTCTATCTTTTATCATTTTCCCCTTACATTCAGATCCTACAGACTAGGAGGATCGAATCTCTTCCTTAACAGTTTTCAGATATTTCTAGAAAATACCTATTTATGTTCTATCCAAAATAGAGATTTGATCTCTTTCAAAATCATGCCATATCTCTTAAATCTATTACAATATATTCGATTTTTAACACTCAAAGGGTAAAAATAGAAATAACTTCCTACTCACTACTACCCTCAAACTGGAAAATACAACAAATTCCAACAAAAATAGATTTGCTTTGATCTTCTTTAAAAACCCAATATGATCGAGTCTAAGCTTTGACAGAAGCATGTTGAGGATGAGTCATAACTAAAATATTGTTCTGGAAGCCTTTAAGATCATTAAGGAATCTATTTTCCTTGATTTAAGGAGATTTGATGCTTTATGTTCATAACAGAACTTTTGGCAGCTAATGAGGTCAAACAGAGTGTGTTTAGCTGTCAATTTGTTGGGCATGATTTTCGGTAGATAATTAGGGATTCTGAAACGGTTCTTAGCTGGCGAAAACTGTAACTACTCCTGAATTTAATAAAAAATGGCTAAGTTTCCCTTTGACCCTGACCCTAATTCATTTATTATAACCACTTCAATTGAGATCAAGGGTAACTTGAGCTAGGGTATCAAGCTTGAGGTGGGCTTTAGGTTTTAGTCTCTTGTGGACAAGTTTGATCTCAAAACCTTGTTCTTGTTTTGAATTTTCTATTATGCTTGCGAAGCTTCTTGTTCTTGTGCTTTACATTTTCATACTTGATAGCTAACTAATCCAATGCATAACCAATTTTGGTAGATGATTGTCTAAGAGTCTCATTTTCCTTCTTCAGATGTCTCTCTAACACCTTTAACTCAACATTTTCTTCTTTCGGTTTCTGTACCATAGGCTTTTTTATAACCTTCTTTTTTATGGTGTTCCAGTTTCTTCAGGGGTTTCCATTTCTACAGTTGATGGATCTGTTTCCCTTTCTGCAGCTAGGGGCTCTGAATCAAAATCAGAATATGGTAGGTTTAGGACATTTGTTGCTACAATTTTTCCTTGATTCTCTGCCTCCTTTCCAAACTCTAACTTCCTATTTGACTTATTCGATTTTGAAGGAGAAGCCTTGGTGGCAGTTTCCACATGAGATAATGCTATTCTCTTCCGTTTACTGGTTTTTGGGGAAGTCGATTCCCGTGAGGGAGTTCCTCCTTTCTTTGGTTGAATTTCTTGCTCAAATTCTCCCCAAAACAGAAGATAGTTCCAAGTGTTGTTTCTTCTGCTGAGCTCTTCTAAAACTACCAATTTGATTAGCCCATGATGAAAAGGACTGTTGCTAGATTTCTAAGGCTTGGCTTGAACTTTAGAAGCCATCTTGGTAAGACTCTTGAGAAGGTAAAATGGCATATTTAGAGGTTTCTTACCTGTAAAATGGAGGAGTAGTCTGAAGTGGTAGAGCATGGTTCTTCCATATCTTCCCTCACAAGTGATGTAAACCTTAATCATCTTTAGCGATGTTTTCCATTTCTCCTCCAAATAAATCTTGGGGATATCCTTTTTCCACTTCATATTTTGATGTTCTTCTTTGAGAAAGAATCTGAAATCGACTTCTTTGATTCAGGTAGTCTTAAACCACCTTTCTCCTTCACCAGGAATCTCTATAGCTACTGCAACACTGGCCTCATCTATCTTCATTACCATAGGCCCATGGTGAACCTTAAAGTCATCAAAGCTTTTAGAAAATGATTCGGTGATACCTTGATGGTACCCCTGGATCTTTTGACAGAACCTGTAGCATCCAACCTCCTTGAATAGTTCACATGCCTGAGGGTGTGCTTCAAGGTATGAAGTGTCCTGTAATTCGTTTCTCAGAAGGGCACCTCCGGTTGAAATCTTCATCACCAAGATTCCTGAAAACACTTTTAAAGTAGATTTGCAGATTACAGAGTGGCTAGGGTATGTGAAGGTGAATTATTAAATCAAATGAACATGAAGGTGGGGTAGAACAACAAGAAATGAGGATAGAGTCGAAGGATGAAGGGTTTGGGCACCCGTGGGCAGCTTTAAAACAATCAGAAACCAATCGTCGACCGATTCAAAGCATGGGAAGGCTCATGACCATTTTTTCAAGATCAATTGAAATGGGTGGGCATGACTTGGGGTTATGATTTCTTGATGTGGACAAGCCATAAACGAATCACAATATTTTTAAAAATCTGATGAATGAACCCTGGCGCGGTCTTGGCAGCATAACTTCAAATGATGACTTGTGTACAATCGCCAATATGGAAGTGACATGACTCTTTTAAACCCTAGAGATATTCTATAATTTTGGAAGCTAACGATAGGCGTGAGTAAGTTGTTTTAGCTACCGAAAGTTTTAACTTTCAGTAGCTAACAACTATAATATTTCAACCTTTTAGCTACCAAAAACCAAACTTTCTGCCACAAATAGAACATAACCAAATTCATAAAAACAACTAATTCAGCCATTGTAAACCTTCACAAGTTCATGTGAGAAAATCATAATTCCAACCTACAATGTGACAACACTAGGGATACCTGGATATCTGATTTGAAGCATTGGATATAACACTCATAATTTCATGGTAGACAAAGGTACGAAGAGCTTCCCCTATCATTGTCTTCACATCAAGTCTGAAATACTTCACAATGTTTTAGGAGGGCCCAATAGGTGGTAAGCGATTTCAGACGTGGGGGGGGGGGGGGGGTCGTGCGAACTCCCCATAGCTTGCCACGCAATCATGACTTTGATAATGAAAATTGCCTTTTTCAGACCCCCTTCATCCATTAAACTTTGAAACACTGAAGGGGTACGAAAAAAGATTTGAACCCTTGATCTTAACCAAAGATCATCACCCATACCAGAATATGCATAAGGTTTAACACAATATAAAAAATATAGAATTAATTTAATTCTACATTTTAAATAAAGTCAATTTCCTTTGGGACAAAATTTGATAAAGCCACTTCCAATGTGTCTAATTTTCACCACTAAACTTTGAAAATATGCATAACAAACCTTGGATGCCAGGGCAAAAATTTTTCCCAAAATTTATCCCATGCTAACATCGGCTCCTTCTGGGGATGGTAGCTCTGGAGGAGGTGCTAAAAATCTCAGATCTCCGGATTTGTAAATCAGTTCCTTATCCATTGGGCTAATCCCACAACTTGTATCTTGATATATCCTACAACTCAATGACTGGAAACCAGATGATTATTCCTTCTAACTTTGACTGAGTTTTTGAAGCAAAACAGAGACAAAAATAGACCACATGCTTGCCCAGAAAGATTATTTTCATACTGTAAATTTGAACTGAAACTATAACTGAAGTATCCAAATGAAAACTATCTGACGGAAATCACTGTTGCACCTTGAAAATCTGAATGCCGGAATGAAATCTGAAATATAAAAGATGCTTGACTATTAAGCTTATTTTCACACCTACCTACTCTAATATGATAAAATGACTACCATATCAAGTAATAACAAACTTCCAATGCAACGAGTCAAGCAAATGGATCCTTAAATGAAATTTTCATTCCACCTATGTAGGTAGAAAAATGACTTTAAAACATGGCAACTTAAATTTTCCACAAGATTCAATAGCTCTATTGATGAACCTGGCGAATTCTTCCTTCACTGATGACTGCAATACACTGACCAAAGGATCATGGTAAACATGCAACATAAGATCTTCTAGATTTTTTGTAACAGGAAAAAAAACTCGTTCCAAACTGCTGCTTTACTTATGTGTTGAAACTGATTCTCTTCAAACATCAAGGGAATAAATTGTTTTTCCTCATTATCCACTGTAGTTAAGTGCTCTAAGTGCTCTTTATCATTCTCTTTGTTACACAAAAGCTTGTAAGAGAGCTGCAAAATCTCATTAATTTCGAGTGAGGGAAAATGGTTTGCAACAATATGTTGTACTACTTCATTAACATCAAAGGAAGAAATTAATGATTGATAACTTTTATGTTTTTTTTCAAGGGCTGTAAATTGAGATAAGATGCAACAAGGGCTTTAAATTGAGATAAGATGCAACATGAAAGAGAATTTTAGAGATGTTCTTCATCATGCAAATCTGATTGGTCTTTAATCTCTGAAGGAAACACTGCTAGCTGAAGATGTTCTTGTGGATCACGACAATTAAGCTTTGCTGCATATTTTTCCGGATCACCAGACTACTGTTGATTTTTAGTGATTTCCTCTACTTGATCAAGTTCAGGAAGCTGAAGTTTTTCCTTAACCTTTGGCTAATCAGTTTGTCATATTGCTGCAAGAATTGTCTCCTGCGGTGAACCTTCATGAACATCTAGACAACATACATCATCTTTTTCTTCCTGAGGGGAAGAAAATTCAAGCAAGGCTTCTACTTTTTGAAAAGGTCTTTCTTCTAAAGCCTTTAGTATTTTTTCATTCATGAACTGATCATCATCATAATAATCTTCCATATATTCAATAAAACTTTCAAAATTATCACAAAAGTTTTGAACCAGCAACAAAGATGGATAATCTTCTTTGTACTTGTCAAAAAATACAATATGAAAATGCTTTAAAGAACATATACTAGCAGCTGGTAAATTTCCATACCAAGATCTAGCCTTTTCCTCCAAACTCGCCACAAAAATTTTCATAAGACAATCTTCAGGAAATTTGATTTTAAGCCTATGGATATGCATATGAAACCTTAATAAATGTATAACAACATCATCTCCTTTTTCATCTTTAAACACTAGAAGATATTTTAACCAATCGATGTTGGGCATGAGATTTGGAAAACTTGGAATCTTTGATCTGTCCAAAGGAGCATCCTTGAGTTGTATTCTTGAATTCATTTTGAAAACAATCAACAATAGAGTGGAGTCACCACAACTTCTCAACAATTTTGGATTCTTTTACCGGTGGAGTCTTTAGATCAACTGAACTTTGTGGAGTCACCAGGTGGATGATTTCAACCTTCTTGTGTCTGACGGTTTTTCCACCATCAACAACGAGAATTGAACTTGATAATTTTTACCGAGGAACATAACACTACGTTCCCCAGTATGGTCGCCACTATGTTAGTGCTCTGTAATTCTGAGGCTGAAGACAAAACCCCAGAGGTAACATCAAAACTGCTTTGATTCAAGGATCTACCTCTCCAAGACTCAGAGATGGATCTCTCTGTATGTTTTAACTTTGTTTGGATTTGATATTAGGCTAGTTATGAGGATATAAAGGTTTTTTTTATGCTTTTGGTTGAGACAACAGAAGGGGGCCATTGAGCTAAATGGAGTCAAAAGGTGAAAGTTGATTTAAATGAATGAATAATTGAGATCATGTGTAACCAGGCAAGATAGTCATGTCAGTGGATCCTTACAATTTGTGAGATGGAAGAGAAGAAAATATTAGGGTTCAATCCAAATGCAGAGCATACCTTATCTGAATTCTACATTCAAATTTCAGAAGAAAACATAGATATTGTTTCAAGCCAGAGCAAGGTGTCCAAGACAAATCCTGAACATAATTTTCTTATAAACAATAATTAAAGAAAACAATATTTGAAACACGAGAATAATAAATTACATCACGAAGCACTTCACCACATAATCATGACACAAGAGTCTGGAAACAGAAGGCCTTTGTATTCATCCAAAAAACAAAGTCACTTACAACCTGCTGAACATCTTTACAATAGCTGGTTATATTCCCATACCATCCATCCCTTCAGGTCTAACCCTTATCCCATATGGCATTATATATTTTATAATTGCCCCCTTACATTCATATCCTACAGACTAGGAGGATCAAATCTTTTCCTTAACTTTTTTCAGATATTTCTAGAAAATACCTATTTATGTTCTATCCAAAATAGAGATTTGATCTCTTTCAAAATCATGCCATGTCTCTTAAATCTATTACAATATATTCGATTTTTAACACTCGAAGGTAAAAATAGCAAAAACTACCTACTAACTACTACCCTCAAACTGGAAAATACAACAAAATTCCAACAAAAATAGATTTGCTTTGATCTTCTTAAAAACCTCAATATGATCGAGTCTAAGCTTGACAACAACATGTTGACGACGAGTCATAACTAGAAGATCGTTCTAGAAGCCTTTGAGATCATGGAGGAATCTATTTGCCTTGATTTGAGAAGATTTGATGCTTTATGTTCATAACAGAACTTTCGACAACTAATGAGGTCAAATAGAGTGCGTTTAGCTTCTGATTTTTTGGGCATGATTTTTGGCAGATAATTAGGGATTCTAAAATGGTTCTTAGCTGGCGAAAACTTTAACTGCTCCTGAATTTAATAAAAAAATGGCTGAGTTTCCCTTCGACCCTACTTCATTTTTTATAACCACTTCAATTGAGATTAAGGGCAACTTGAGCTAGGGTATGAAGCTTGAGGTGGACTTTAGGTTTTAGTCTCTTGTGGACAAGTTTGAATCTCAAAACCTTGTTCATGTTCTGTAATTTTCTATTATGCTTGCGAAGCTTCTTGTTCTTGTGCTTTACAGTTTCATACTTGATGGCTAACTAATCTAATGCATAACCATTTTTGGTAGATGATTGTCTAAGAGTCTCATTTTCCTTCTTCAGATGTCTCTCTAACACCTTTAACTCAACATTTTCTTCTTTCAGTTTTTGTACCATAGGATTTTTGCTAACCTTCTTTTTTTATGGTATTCCAGTTTCTTGAGGGGTTTCCATTTCTACAGTTGATGGCTTTGTTTCCCTTTCTGTAGTTAGGGGCTCTAAATCAGAATCAGAATATGGCAGGTTTAGGAAATTTTTTGATGCATTTTTCCTTGATTCTTTGCCTCCTTTCCAAACTCTAACTTCCTCTTTGACTTATTCGATTTTGAAGGAGAAACCTTGGTGGCAGTTTCCACAGGAGACATTGCTCTTATCTTCCTTTTACTATTTTTTGGGGAAGTCAATTCATGTAAGGGAGTTCCTCCTTTATTTGGTTGAATTTCCAAACTCAAATTCTCCCCAAAATAGGAGATAGTTCCAAGTTTTTTTTCTTTTGTTGAACTCTTCTAAAACTACCTATTTGATCAACCCATGATGAAAAATATTGTTGCTAGCTTTCTGAGGCTTGGCCTAAACTTTAGAAGCCATCTTGGTAAGACTCTTGAGAAGGTAAAATGGCATATTAGAGGTTTCTTACCTGTGAAATGGAGGAGCAGGCTAAAGTGGTAGAGCATGGTCCTTCCATATCTCCCCTCACAAGTAATGTAAACCTTAATCATATTTAGCAATATTTTCCATTTCTCCTCCAAATAAATCCTGGGGATAACCTTTTGCCACTTCATATTTTTATGTTCTTCTTTGAGAAAGAATCTGAAATCGAATTCTTTGATTGAGGTAGTCATAAACCACCTTTCTCCTTCACGAGGCATCTCTGTAGTTGCTGCAACACTAGACTCATCTATCTGCATTACCATAGGCCCAAGCTGAACCTTAAAGCCATCAAAGCTTTTGGAAAATGATTCGATGATACCTTGATGGTACCCTTGGAGCTTCTGATAGAACCTGTAGCATCTAACCTCCACAGGCCTGAGGGTGTGCTTCAAGGTATGAAGTGTCCTGTAATTCCTTTCTCAGAAGGGCACCTCCGATTAAAATCTTCATCACTAGGATTCCTAAAAACACATTTAAAGTAAATGTGCAGATTAAAAAGTGGCTAGGGTATGCAAAGGTGAATGATTAACTCAAATGGACATGAAGGTGGGGTAGAACAATAAGAAGCGAGGATAGAGTCGAAGGATGAAGGGTTCATGCACCTATGGGTAGCTATAAAACAACAAAAAATCGACCATCAACCAATTCAAAGCATGGGAAGGCTCATGACCATTTTTTCGGGATTAATTGAAATGAGTGGGCATGATTTAGGGTTATGATCGCTTGATGTGGACAAACCATAAACGAGTAACAATATTTTTGAAAATATGATGAATGATACCTTGGTGTGGTCTTAGCAGCATAACTTCAAATTATGACTTGTGTACAACTGCCAATATGGAAGTGACATGACTCTTTTAAATCCTAGAGATATTTAGGAATTTTGGCAGCTAACGATAGGCGTGAGTAAGTTGTTTTAGCTACCAAAATTTTGCTAACAGCTATAAGATTTCGACCTTTTAGCTACCGAAAACCAAACTTTCTGCCACAAATAGAACATAACCAAATCCATAAAAACAACTAATTGAACCACTATAAACCTTCACAAGTTCATGTGAGAACATCATAATTCCAACCTACCATGTGACAACACCAAGGATACCTGGATACCTGCTTTGAAGCATTGGATATAACACTCAGAATTTCATGGTAGACAAAGGTACGAAGATCTTCCCTTGTCACTATCTTCACATCAAGTCTGAAATACTTCATAGCATTTTCAAAGGGCCCAACAGGTGGTAATCGGTTTCGGACCCGGGGGGGTTGAGAAATCCCCACATCTTGCCACACAATCATGATTTTGATAATGAAAACTACCTTGTTTGGACCCCCTTCATCCATTAAACTTCGAAACACTGAAGGGGTTTGAAAATAGATTTGAACCGTCGATCGTAACCAAAGATCATCACCCATAAGCGGAATATGCATAAGGTTTAACACAATATAAAACTATATAGAAACAATTTAATTCTACATTTTAAATAAAGTAAATTTCCTTTGGGACAAAATTTGATAAATCCACTTCCAATTTGTCTGATCTGTACCACTAAAATTTGAAAATATGTATACCAAACCTTGGATGCCCAGGGCATAAATTTTTTCCCAAAATTTATCCTGTGCTAACATCTTCTAAGACTTTTGGGTTTTGAACTGTAGGTTTTAACCTTGTACAAAAATTACCTGGAAATGAATTCTTAAATATATATATATATATATATAATGGCGAAAACATAAAAAAAATGTACACAGAGATTTACCCATGGATCCCAAAACGAGGACTACCAAATTGATTTTTCATTATATTCCTTTCAATGTTACAATACATGTATATTCATGTTGAAACATTCATATAACCCAATCCATTAACCCTAGATTAGAACATAACCGTCATTAGGGGAATTTTGAGGTCTAAAATGGGCCTCCTAAGGAAATTATAAAATAATAGTGGAAATAATAAAATAAGATTTGATTACATCATCAAATTTTAGAGGAAAAAAGAAAAAACTATTTTTTCAACTCGTATTTTCAACTTATCTCCCAAATTTTTTACTCAAATTTCGAGCGGGAGTACTCGTTGGATACAAAATTTAATTCCTCATCCAAGGAGTACCCATGTTGCATACTTTCTATGGACCCTGCTACACGAAAAAATGAGAAATACATGAAAAACGTGATTGCAATCACGTTTTTTAATGTATTTCTCATTTTTCGTGTAGCAGGGTCCATCAAAAGTATGAAACATGGGTACTCCTTAGATTAGGAATCAAATTTTTCATCCAACGAGTACTCCCACTTGAAATTTGAGTAAAAACTTTGGGAGATAAGTTGAAAATATGAGTTGAAAAAGTAGTTTTATTATTTTATTATTTTTTAATCTTTTTCTCCTTTTAATTAAAAAATGGTGAATCATTCCCCATGGTTGACATCATCATATTGAATCCTATTGGTTCTTACATATTTTATTTTGGTTGTACATTTTTCTTAGGAAGCCCATTTTAGACCTTAAAATTCCCCTAATGAGTTCCCTTTACTGGATCTATAAAATACCATGGGAAGAAAACCATCATGCCAAAAACCATGGGTAGGTCCGCCCACTATCTTTGGTTTCACCCCCATCCTTGGGTCCACCTAACTATTATTGGGTCCACATAAAAAAAAATCTCGAGATGTTGCCCTGGACCTCGTGCCTCCACAACAAGGGGGGTTGTCGCCCCCCATGTGACCCCCCACTATGCCCGACACAACGTACAACACGTGGGGCTAGTCGTGAAAATAACATAACACATACCAAACCTTCTTCCATTTTTTGTTTTCTTTCCACATAAGGGGTCATAGGAGAGTTTAATGTTGAAAAAATGTAGCAAGAAAGGTCAATTTGACTTTGCCTTGGTCAAATTGAGAAAATTCGAAATTTCCACATCAACAAACAACTTGGAGGCAATTAACTGAGGTGACATAGCTCTTTTCACTCAATTAGCTCAATATATTCGAGTTAGTGGGCTTGGAGTTCACTTATGCATGTGTGATTTCTAATTTCTAGCAGTCTAGTTAAGTTATTTCCAGTTGTATTTAGTTAAACTAGTTCTAATTGTTGATAGAACTAGTTGGAGGTCCGTTGTGTAGGGGGGCAACAATTTAACTCAATGATCATCCAGTTAACTGATCAATCAACCAAAATTAGCTCATGCATGCAAGGAATTCAAATTTTTCAATTGTGGCGGAGATTCCAAGGCAATGTAACATCAATTGTAGACTAGTTTTGAGTGTACAGGTGTTGCATGCAATCAATTATTAGTCCTTGGGAATTGCGCAAACATTTTGGAGTAAATTCCTCAATAATAGGGGATAATTTACTCAAGTTTTGCACAAGGAAATAGGGGCTCGAGAAGAGGTAGAAATTGACTAAGTCTTGATAAGAGCTTCTCCTTAAGAAACGAGAAAGGTTATTCACTTGAAGGTTGTGCTCAGAGTGAGCTAGCAATTGTAATACATTCTCTAATCATCTGATTAATGCAAGCAGGCTTAAGGGGTTTTTACCAATTAGTTTCCCCTAGATAAATTTGCGTACTTGTTTATGTGATTGAGGCATGTTTGTGAATGTTGCTCTAAATTGTGAATTAATTTTCACATAGCAACAGAGTATAATTGTGTCTCTTGATTTAGATTAAAATTATTGATCATTTTCAATTTTATTCACCATATCTATACATGGTATCAGAGCAGGATTCACGTTAGAACAAAAATTTTGATTTTTTCCCCTAGGAGGTTCAAATTTGCAGCTTCAATGTAACAGGATTTCTTGAGAGTTAGGAAAATGGCCTTCAATGGACTTAGATTAGAGTATGCCTTGGAAGAAAGCTCAAATTTCATTTCCTGGAAGGATTACATGGATGAAGTGTTTGATGACAATGGATTGCTGAAATATGTCAAGATAAACATCCCAAAACTAGGATCATATGATGCCCAAAACCTATCCCAATGGAAGAAAGATGTAGCCAGGGCGAGGAGAATAATATTGGAGGGAGTGAGAAACAAAATTGTCTAAAATATCCATGGGAAAGAAATTCCTTTCGCAATATGGAAGGAATTGACTGAGCTATTCGAGAATAGAAGTGATAATAGAAAACTATCCCTTAAAGACAACCTTCGAAGCATCAAGATGCAAAAGAATGATACTATTCTGCAATATCTCACTAGATTTACACAAGTTCAGGATGAGCTTGGAGGGACTGGTGTAAATGTTTCAGAAGATGACCTGGTGAGCCTATTGCTTCTAGGCTTTCCCAAAATCCAGCATAGCTACCAAGAATCGATGAATGGGAGGGAGAAACTACCAAATTGGGAATGCTTATGGTTCAATTTGGTACAAGAAGAGATCAGGCGAAATGCTAGAGATGGAATTTCATCTAAGGAAGATGATGAAGAAAAATTTTCATTGGTTAGAAAGGGCAAGAAGGGAAAAGGAAATAAATATCAAACCAAACGAGAATCCAACCAAGGGGGCAAGAATAAAGACTTTTCCAAACTAAAATGCTTCTATTGTCATGAATCAAGACACTAAGCTACGAATTTTCCACACAAAAAGTCGAGCAAGAAGAACTCAGGAGGAGAAGAAAGTGAAGCATTGCCTTCATAGTTCGAGCTAGACTTCATCCTTATTATATACATGTCCAACACTATGATGGGGAGTGTATGGTACTTGGACTCAGGTGCCTCGTTCCACATGACAGGGTGTAGAGAGTTTTTCAATGACTTGGAGGAGAAATATCTCCAAATGCATATTGAGCTTGGGGACGACGGAAGGTACAATGCTACCATGATTGGTATGGTAACCTTTAAGAGGGAGTCATGATCCTCTTCTCGCCTCAAATAGGTCATGTTTGTGCCATGCATGAAGAAGAATATCATCTTTGTAGTAGTTTTGGAAGACCGTGGTCAGGGAAAATTTTAAGAACCCCCCTAAATTTATATGTATAATAAATGGGTGAATCCCCATGATACATAGGAAAATTGGAAGGTGATTTTATCAATAATATAATAGGAATATAAATTTTTTGGTGAATCTCTCACCAAATCATATTATCTTGTAAAATCATGGCAAATATTCCACTGAATTATAAAATCTTGTAAGATCTTGAAAAATATTTCACTAACTAATAAAACTTTGTAACATCTTGGCGAATCTTTTACTAAGTTATAAAACATTGTGAAGTCTTGGCAAGTTCACCGAAGACTTGCATAAGTTATCAAATTCACCGCAGAGTGAAATTTACAATGTTCACTACATTGTGATTAGGGTTCACTGTATAGACCGCTATAGGGATCAAAAGAGACAATAGCAACACCCATGGAAATAACAACGCCCATTGATTATACTAGAACTTGTTCATAAAGAGAAAGATGATGCATCTCTAAGGTGAGCTCTAATTTTCGTATTTTTCATATTTCCAATATTTATATGTATAAATACCGTATACTAATTATTTTACAATGAATTTGAACTTTCACGATAATAGGGTCAGGATTAGTTATGAAATTGAGATAGACCTTTGGTAGTGTCCAAATTTGTTGTGATGATGAATTCTATTAACCAAAAATTGACGACACCCAACGAAAATTAGATGTCACAAATGTCTTTTGTTGGTCACCAACATGTAGTTTATGGGCGTCCATATAGATTCGATGGAGGTGAAGTGTTGAGCACATTGTTGTGCCTATAGGAACGAAGAAAATAGATACAATGCCACTTTTATTCACATCAGTAGCTATAAGGTGCTCTCATTTTTGTTAAGTATTGAACTCGTAATTTATGGAATCAACAGATGCTACTAGATCAACCATATGAGCGGAATGAGTTATATCACACATATTCTACTTGATTAACCATATGAAGGGAAGGGAATGAGTCTAAACAGATGGTTACACGTGAATTAATATCGTCGTACTAGTACAAATTAGAAGAATTATGAATGCACACAACTTTATCCCTTTCCTAAGTGATTCAATATGAGCACTAAAACTAGCATAGAGGAGGAACTGCACATAATATTATCTCTCTTTGTACATTTGGATTTGTGACTATACATCTTTACAATTTATCTCCCACCTACTTCAAGTATTGAATGGGAAAGAATGATGGCTTGAATTCTTGTATTGAAAATAGCAAAGGTGTGGACATATGCTTAACATCGATTATGCTCACCAAACTTGGTGAGAACTCACCTATTCATTCATAACATATGTCTTCATACAACCCTTACTTTTCTCTTAAGACATGTACACCTTTAAGGCACATTAAGACACTAGGGTTGTAGTTGCATGTCCAATGTTTGGAATAGGGTATAACATTTGAAACAATGACAGGAAGAAAAGAATAGCAGGGCCATGTAACATGATGCCAACAAATCCTCACTAATATCCTATTGGCACCAAAAATCCAAATAAAAATATGTGGCAATTAGAGGGGAAGCATAGTCATTCAAAAATCTGGAAAAGATAATATATTTATCATCTAAATATTTTGTTGCCTCTTGTACCTAACCACATTATGACAACCAACAATCCAGGTTTCAAACATCATATTGAATAAAAAACATTTATTTTATATTTACAAGGACCAACTAATAGAATATTGGTTGCATCAGATGAAAAATGACGGAACAATAGTAGTGTGTTTCCAAGCATTCATATTTTGAAAATTCATACATCAACAGGTGCATAACATAACCGGTGAAAATAATTTAGCCACTACTTGAAAATAACATAAACAATACTAGTGTTCAAATGCTATATTCAATGAAAATAATTTAGCCACTTTTGAAAATAACAGGAAGAATACTAGTGTCAAAATGCCATATCTCTGATCCAACACAGTAACCAAAAAAATACTCAATATGATAATATATTTATGATCCAAATATTTTGTTGCCTCTTGTACCTAACCACATTATGACAACCAACAATCTAGGTTTCAAATATCATATTGAATAAAAAACATTTATTTTATATTTACAAGGACCAACTAATAGAATATTGGTTGCATCAGATGAAAAATGACAGAACAATAGTAGTGTGTTTCCAAGCATTCATATTTTGATAATTCATACATCAACAGGTGCATAACATAACCGATGAAAATAATTTAGCCACTGCTTGAAAATAATAGAAACAATACTAGTGTTCAAATGCTATATTCGATGAAAATAATTTAGCCACTTTTGAAAATAACAGGAAGAATACTAGTGTCAAAATGCCATATCTCTGATCTAGCACAGTAACCAAAAAAACACTCAATATGGATGCTAATTAAGTAATACTAGATCGTTTTGGGTGTGCGTTAGTCTCAATTTTTCTAAATTTTTATTGAAGGTAGGGAATATAGGAACGGTTTGGGTGCACATATGCTATAATTGGATTGAACGGAGTTCATATCTTGTCACCTCCCCTGATCCTCTTCCTCCAAGATTGTGTACTTTCTTTCCTTGCTAATATTGGCCACCCATAGGATGCACCTTTCTTTCCATCTATTGGTGTTAAGTAGGTAAATCCTCTCTGTGGACCGAGACGATCCCTCTAGCCCTAGAGTGGGTCTAGAAACAAAGAGACATGCTAGAGTGTTGATTCCTAATTACTAAATGAAAAGAGGATGCAATAGATCGACCTACCAGGAATCCAATGTTGTCGTCATGGCTGCAATGGTGGTGGCCTCTCGCTCCTGCCTTGGAAAGTCACAATCCTTCCATAGTCATGCTCGAGTACCTGCACATAGAACAGAAAACAAGAGCATCATACGACATAATAACTTCATTCATAGCTACTAGCCAGTCAAAGAGGGCTAATCATATTGCATTAAACATATAACATAATACAAAATGGGAACCAAACAATAGTCACTTATATGTATTGATAGAAGGAAGAGTTACAACCAATGCTTTGACGTTACAGTCTTCTCCAACGGGGTTCAGCCGAAGCGCGTCTCAAATGCTTGTTAGGGAATTCGAATGGGATGAAGGCATGGACTCAAGCTCTCTCAACGTGGCTCCTTCTTATTCTATCTCTTCAATAGTTCAACTATAGTATACTCAATTCTCCATGTTCAGCTAGCTTATACAAAGAGATATAGCTTCTTTTTATAGAGGAAAAGGAGGAGGTTAGGATCCCTAAAAAGGTGGGAGGGAGGCCTATCCTTTAGGAGGTTCCCATAAGAGGTGGAAACCATAAACTAAAGGAGGGAGTCCATGGTTAATTTAGTTCAACCACTCCCAATGACTCATCCTCGAAGTTGTTGGAGTGGAATCTTTGCCTCTATTTTTAAAAAACATTCCATAAACAGCTCGGTGCGGGTGGCTAACTGAGACAGAGCGCCAACTGGCGTGAGGCCCAATGTTAATCTTCCTCATCAGCACGAGGGCATAACTGACTACTCGCGCCAAGGAAAAACAAGGGTTTTTGAGTCTCTGCTCAGGGAATTGTCAACAAAAGGAATATGACTCTCATGTAAAGGGATATAATGATGGCCTTTGCAAGGCACGACACTACTTATTGATCACAGAAATGACCCTCCAATGGGCGAGATGGGGATTGTAGGGACATTGAAAAAAATTTGTGTAACAAATGCCCCCTAAAGCATGAGGTACGAGGGAGAGGGATGGGCGAAATGCTTTCTAAGAACGCATTCAAACCAAACATCACTGTCGGAAAACCTGCAATTACAAATACAATTGATATCTTTGATACATGAACATGTGGTATGGGCGCATCCATCCATAATAGAGTACATAAAAACTGAGATCTGAGGTATGGACGCAACCATCCAATCAAAAGAGTCATGAAATAAGTTATGATAATCCACAAAAATCTACAGCTTGGATTTTATTAGACAAAACCCATGGTCTTGCGCTCTATCTCGGCCCAAACTAGTACAAATTCAAGCATGCAAATATATGAGCTGAAGTCGAACATGCAAGAAAATCACCTGATTACCAGCCAATGATGAAATTTGTTAACAAACATGAAAGAAACCACCAATAATGACAATGGATCTCAAGGTACAACCAGTACAATCCACGGAATTTGAACAGTGATCTGGTGTTGAACATCCACAAAATCACCCAATCGAAGGTCAATGGCGTGGACCTTGCGTCGAATGCGAAAAACCTGCCATTGAGGCATGCAGGCTCCAAGGTACCAAAAGGGAGTCTCTAGATCAAATTCCTGGATAATGAGCTGAAGTCGACAGGAAGTGACCTGATCGAAGGTGGGCCATAATTTTTCCCACATCATCAACACAAGACGGAGGAACATGGTAATAGTGAATCAGGATCAACAGAGAATCAGAGGGAGGTTGAAAACTGCAGAGGCAAACTTCTCTTGATCGCATTAGCGACACGACATTGGATTTGGCAGTATTTGAAATTAAAGGATCTGAGGTCATGATGACATGGCAAAGAGTAGATGAGAGGTCAAAAGAGATTACCGAAACCCATGGAGGAAAAAGTGACGAAATGAGATGTACCCAACCCGACACGAATGCGGACAACTGCCATGTTCAAAAGTGACATACTGCCAACATAACTAAAACTTTTTTCCATTTCCCACCACCATTTCTGGTGAGTACCCCAATTATTTTTAAAACAAGCTTGAAAGGGATAACATATGCTTGTGCTGTAAGTTTGTCCTTTAGACAAATCCAACCTAGTACATTTTACTAGCCCTAGGAAGGAGAAACTCAAGTAACGTCATGGCGACGAAGTCCGATGTCATCAGGTTTTAACGAGTCTGAAAAAGGGAGAACTCGACCTCTTTTCATGTTTAGAGAGTTTGAAAAGAAGGAAGAAAAGAAAACTCCAGCATGGCCCTTTTCGTAAATAGTCTCTCAGATCTGAAAAGGTAGAAAACAATATCTAAAAGAACCTCTTAGTCGCGATAGGCTAACGTATTCCTTTTTCATAAATAATCTATCCCAGCCTGAAAAAGGGGTAAACGTATACTGGGTAGATATCGCTTCGCAACCATTTAACAAGTTCAAAACGACAAGAGTCTTGACAATCTTTTCAATTTTAGAGAGTCAAAAAAGAGCTGAAAGATGACTCCAATAGTGAATTTTTCGTGTTTTTACCGAGTCCGAAAAAGTATAAAATATAACTCGTTACTTCATCACTATGGCTTGAAAACCTGTCGCTACACAAGAGACACATGTAAAACCCATTTCTCAAAAATAATATAATAAAATAATCGAAAAATATGTCTTAAAACCTAATTAGGGTTGTGAAAAGTTATAAAATGCCAAAAATGGTAAAAGTAATTTATTTTCACTTTTTACCTCTTGTGGATCAATAGTTACCCATTTTATAGTGTGATCTTGCGGCGACGAGAGCGGAAGATCCGGCAGACCAATCTCAAATCCGCCAGTTCCAGGTATGAGGCGATATCTCTCCCTTCATTTTAAGTCATCTTTTACTGCCTACAACCTCCAATTTTGATTTTTGGGGGAGGAAATGCAAATTTTAGGGCACGGTGGTTGGCGCGGGTTTTGGGCACGGACTCGCGCCAATCGCCCACTTTTCTAAACTAGGGCATGCCCATTGGCGCAACTGTTTGGGAAATAGTCACGCCAAGTGCGCAGACTATTTTGTGCAAAAATGCAAGTTAAATACCAAATTTTTTACAAATCCAAGCTTCAAAGATGGCTAATACTATCCAGATGAACATGTTTGCAGGTAAAAAGCGGCAAAATGGTAATTGAATGGAAATAAAGGGAACACAGCGAAGAGGACAAGCTTGCCATGGAAAATGAGAGATGCATGGAAGCTCTCAGAGACTGTGGACTGAAAAAGTTCTTCTTAACACCGTGTCTCCAAGCTCAACCAAAGCTGCTATAGTATTTGATCAGTATATGGGATGAGAATCAGGAAAAGTTCATCCTTCGAGATCAGGAACTTGAGATCGACGTTTCTGTTGTCTACTTCATAACAGGATTATCGCAGAGGGGAGTAGCACCGATCCTAACCGACACTCGACCTTGCATGGAGAGAATGTCCATGGTGATTAATAGGGTATGTCCAGGAGCACGGAAGGGAACAGGAAGCGGGAAAGTCGATATCCAGACTATCCCATACTTGGCACTAAAATTAGCGCTACATACCATCACACAAGCTATGGGATCACAAGCACTGCACGAAGCAAAAAATACATAGTTGATTCTTGATGTAGACTGCTTGACATTGACCATCTAAAACTGGGCAGAGGTCGTGACAATAAACATGAAACTCTAGTTAACAAAATGCAAGAATACAAAATTGAAGCAATTTGGTTATGGGTCTATCCTGGTATCGTTCTTCTTGGAACGACTACCAATTTTTCAGTGTCAGGAGGTCATAGTCCCGACACCACCAGTGAGGGAACCACGGATGGCCCGATGGGCAGCTCTGATGCCAAGGGCAGGGGGCGTTCAACAGATGTCCTGGCCAGAGTTTTTTTATTGGCTCCGCTGACAACTAATTGTCGTGGAGGACTGGCCCTACTCTGGAACAGATTTTACTGGTGATCCGGACCTCCCACTCCCGGAGGGAGAGGATTGGGATGAAGATTTGGGTAAGACTCATTTTTAATTTTCATGATTTTTATGATTTTTTTAATTATGTACGTTCTGACATTAAATCCATGGATTTGCAGATGTTGGCCCAGAGAGACCCGCGGGCATGTCTTTGATAGCAAGGCGAATCCCTCACGATTTCGACCCTCATGGTGAGGGAGGCGAGGAGGAGGAGATCATGCGTAACCTAGAGGGAATCACACGTGGAGTCCCAGACTATGCATGATTTGATGATGTTCCTTGTGCCTACCAGAGACATACCGTAGGGGTGCCAAGCCGCATTCACCGCCTATTGAGGCGACTCGTACGAGCAATGACATGTTACCATGAGCATCACGTCGATTAGACACCTAGGCTTTATATCTGCATATTTTGAGAGACATGGTGTCTCGGGATGTAACATAAACACACATATTTTTTGAATTTATGATGCACACTGATGCAAACACCCGATATATATATATATACATAAATTTTACTACATGGATCTTTTACATATGATGATGATTTTACAAATTACGCAAATGTCTATCTAATACAATGTTAGCCACTATATTAGTTAATGCATTCATTCGTCTAGGAATATGTTGATATGTGATAAAATCAAAATGTCTTTTCCAACAAATGAACACATAAATACAATCTCATAATGTATGGGTTTCTGACCGAATAATGACCATTGAGTTGTAGAACAGCAAGCTATGAATCTATATTTACAAGCAATACGTGTATGTCGAGGTTGATTGCCTCGGTTAATAGTTCAAGGACAACACTATATTCAGTGACATTCTTTGTAGTCCATCCTAGACAAATACCTTGCAGTTCTATCAACTCACCAGCAGGATCATAGATTACCCAAGCTGCTAAAGACAAATTCCTGGTACTGCGGGAAGCACCATCCGCGAAACCGACATAAGAGGTAATAGACATTTGCACAAATAAGTAAGACCCAATAAGTAGGAAAATGCTCGCAAAGCACACCAAATCAAAACATGTACAAAAATGAAAAAAAACACCTATGTACACAAATCATGCATGAATTACTCATGCATAATATTTTTTGAGATACAACCCATTTCTGGGTTGTTCTAGAGGATGACCTTCATAATCAATGAGCTCATAGGCCCCATTCTGCAACACACGTTTAATAATGTAGGGCCCATGCCACATGGGTTGAAATTTTCTTGCCCCCATCTTATCATGAGCTTGGTCGTAAAGGAGGACGAGATCTCCTTCAACGAAAGAACGAGGGGAAACTGATTGGTCATCCAGATAAGGCTGAACGATGTGACGAATATCGTGAAAAGCATACGACATTGCTTGCTAAAAGGTGGCCCCAACATTCTTTAAGCCAAAAGGGAGCTTCTTATATGCGAAAGTACCCCAAGGATAGATGAAGGCAGTCTTATGCTGATCATTCGGGAGAATGTTAATTTGATTATAACTAGAAAAACCATCCATGAGGGAAAAAATCTCACTCCCGGCACAATTGTCAATGGTTTGATCGATAAAAGGAGTAGGATAATTATCCTTGGGACAAGCCCGATTAATATCACGATTATCAACGCAGACTCGAATGGTTCCCTGTTTCTTATCTACAGGAACAATATTAGAAACCCATTCAGTTAAAGGAATTGGATAAATGAAACCAGCTCTGAGAAGCTTTTCAACTTCACCTTTAATGGAAGCAGCTTTTCGAGGGTGCACCGGATGAAGACGCTGGCGAGCAGACTTCGAACCAGGGTAAGTAGGTATTTCATGCAGCACTATACTAGGATCAATGCCAGGCATTTCCTCGTAGGACCATGCAAAGACATCACGAAACTCGCAGAAAAAGCTAGTATAAACTTGTACTTCATCGAAAGAACAAGTGACCCTGATATGGATGTTCTCGATGATTCCTGGTTTAATGAAAATGTCAATAGGTGTCGTCTGTGTAATATTACTCAAGTTACCTTCCGTAAAGACGTCAGGTGTTAGAACAGGCATTTGAAGAGGAGGAGAAGGAACCTGAGATGCAAAATGCTCAATACAAGTAGACATGGCCCCGAGGCTAGGCATGAACGAGGAATGATGATGACCATCATCCCACGGAAAATCATCGAGAGACATAGTTTCAAAGATGGCTTCATCGGAGGGAAACACTTCTTTCAAAGCATCAGGCGAATCCGAATCGCCAAGCCAGGGGGATTGAGAATAAATTTCAAGAGGCATGCTCAAAGGAGCATGATCAGAAGACGGAGTTTCCGAAGTCGCATTGAGTTCACAATAATAAATCTCAATCAGACTCAACGGCATCGAATCTCCAAAGGAATCGATCTGTTCAGGCGAAGGAATAATACATGGGTCATCGGACCGAGAGAACATATGGATCTGAACAGTTTTTGGTGGAGGAAGAGGAAAAATACCCATGAGGGCAGCATCCTTAAAAAGACCTGGCCCTACACTCTCGTAGGGAGTAGGAATCTGATCCACATAAGAAACGTTGTTCTTGGAAGAAGAGGTGAAGAAGGACAATTGATCAACAATAACAATCTTCCCTTTGTGTGGAAATTTCAAAACACGAAATAGAGTGGACGGAACACATAACATGGTGTGAGTCCAACTGCGACCGAGGAGAATATTATAATTGAGTTTAGCATCAATGACTTCTACCTCGACATTGATTGTAAACCCTTTAAAGTAATCGGTAAACTAGTGAGAACACCTAAAGGGTTTTATTCTCTTCCATCAAATGCTTCAAGGGCATTTGGTGATGAATTCAAGGTTAGAGAACCAATAGCTTTCTAACATGAAGATGACATGACATAGATTGATGCACCCTCGTCCACAACTGCTCAATGGATATCGAAACCATTAATAACAAATTGAATAATGAGTGCAATTTGATGCGGAAGTCATGGAACAAAATTCTCTAAATCAAAAGCAAGAAGACTAGTATCAGCAGGATCAATCCCACCAATTGCAGATAACAAAGCTTTTAGCTGAGACAGACAACTCTGAAGTACTTCTAACGTGGAAATCGCAGATGGCGCCTGGGCCAAATCCTCAACAATATTGTAATGGTGAGTGGCACGGGCATTGGGATTATAAGAAGACTTGCGGAGTACACCTTTGGATGGTGGCCATATAACGGATTCAGCTTTGGGCCTTTCAATTTTAAGAGGGCCAGAAACAAGCAAAGGAGGAGGACCATCAACGACCTACTTCCCCATGGCCTGACACGATCCAGTATAATCTTTCGACCGAGTAGCAATAGAAATGGTTGAAAAACCATTCATCATGAACACCTGAGAGCCAAATGGGGCAGCGGACTGAGGTTTCTCTACCATCTGGGTCTGATGAGATGGGAAGGGTTCGTTAAGAACTGACAAAGTTCCCTGGGTGCCTTTGAGAAATCGGCTCACTTCGGATCGTCTAGGGCAGCCCTTGGTGAAGTGCTCGTCATCACAAAACAAACAAGGTTACTTCGGCTTGCGTTGAGAACCATCGCCAGCACGAGGTTTTTGAGAATCCTATTTCGGGGTATTGGCTTTGGCCTTACCTTTACCCTTCTTTTTACCTTTAGAAGCATTATCCATAGGATTGGCCTGAATGACATTAACTTCTGCGGGTTTACCAGAATTTGAGGTGGATTGAGAAGCAACATTATTGGAAGGAGTAGACTTTGGCTCCCAGAATTTGAAAAAGAAGACTTTTGAGAAGTCTGAGACATGGAACCAATAATACCATCGACGGATGGAGTCGCTAGTGGTTTAGAAGTTCCAGGTTGGGGAGCATCAGGCAAGATATCATACAATGCGTTAGACTGAGAGTACACAAGATCAAGGTATTGGGCGTAAGCAATGGCTTATTCCTCGGTTACACATGCCCCCATAGCTATGTCTTTTGCAATCAGATTGACAAAGGAGGTGGTGAACCAATGAGTCAGAAGTTGATCAGGTATTTCAAATTTGATCATGCGACGATGACATCGCCACTCATGAATATGATCCGAGATATGAGTAGCTTGGTTTTGTTTCAATGAAGTGAGGAGGTGCGTCTCGATCTCATAGCGGACTGGTATCTGCAAATGCGTAAGGAATGCCATGGCTAAAGAATTGAATTCTTGGAAGACGCCATGAGATAGCTCAATGTACCACTTTGCAGCAGCACTAATAAGAGTTCGCTGGAAAAGACGGAGTCGAATAGAATTGTCCACCGAAGAGTTAGAGGAACACCACAAATGGTAATTCATAACATGCGCTTGGGGGTCTTCGCCAGACTTGCCCTCAAATTTAGGACAATCACCAGGAATCTTCGTCGGAACTAGAGGCCAATACGGGTTATGAAGAATGGGATCATTCGTTAACTTTGACACATCTGGATATTCCAATGTACCAAGAAATGGTAATTGAGTGTTGAAAGTCATTGGAGGTCTTTGATAAGGACCCGTGTTTACATTCCACCTAGTCCAAGAGGGATTTTTTCCCCATGCATTCTGTCCTGGAGGATTCTGACCATAGGGGTTAGAAGCAGGATAACTCAGTTGATACTGAGGTTGAGGACCAGGATACTGAGTCGGAGTAGACCACTGAGGTCCCTGCTGAGCAGCATATGGAGTTTGCTGCAGAATGTAAGCATGGATTTAAGGTTAATGATATAGAGGTTGATGTTGAGGGTAAGAAACCTGGGGCGCGGTATATACCGACTGATATGAACCTTGAGGGTAATAAACACCTTGTCGTTGAGTAGGCAGACTCGGCTGAGCAAATTGAGCGGGCTGCTAAGCGGGAAAGCCTGGCTGCTGAAACAATGGAACTGGCTGAACCGAGTATTGAGGGCCACCAGGTTACCCTTGTGGGAAAGGTTGGCTCGATGGTTGCGATGGACCAGTTTGTCCCTGATAACCAGGTTGACCCAGAGGAAAAGCGTAGGGTTGTCCTTGTGGCACAACTTTTTGCCCATACGAAAAGTGTGGTGGTGGTTGTGGTTCCAAAGGTTGTCCCTATGGCGGATATTTTTGCCCCCTAGGAGCATAAGATGGTCCTGGTTGATTCTGAGGTTGACCAGATGAACTGTAGGGTTGACCGTGTTGAACCAAAGGTTGACCTTATGAAGGTTGGCCTTGTGGACCGTAAGGTTGTCCTTGTGAACCAAAGGCAGGGCCCTGCAGAGTCAAAGTTTGTCTCGATGAGGGTTGTCCTTGCAAGCCAGAGGGTTGCACAGGTAATGTGGGTCCAAGATGAGTAACGGTTTGATTAGGATCATAGACAGCCTGATAAGGATCAATAGGAGGAAAATAGACAAGATTACTATACACATCATAATGATACGAAAATGAATAAATGATATTACCAACAACATCATAGTGATGGAATCGAGGATTTCCAGGAGATTGGAGCGGCTGAGAACCCTGAGAGCTCTGCTGCTGAAAAACCAATAGATACTCTTCAAAATTAAGGCCACCAGGAATCACTGGAGTAGTGGAAACTGCATTAGAAGCAGGCAGGGCCTCCATGGCACTAGATTGTGATCTACTAGGACCGGGATTAACAAGCCACGTAGGATTGAGAAAAATAGACGTGCAAGTTTGAAAGAATCCTGATGATTGAGTGGTAAAAATTGGTGTGGATGAAGCCACACAGACAGTCTGTTGGACTGGAACATATGTAACAGTAACCAACGAACCAAGTGTCGAAGGTGATAGTCCTAACGAAGGGAGGACCGAACTCTTAGGAGGATTTAATGTATTGGATTGTGATGTGGATGCAACACCATACGTAATCTGACTCAAGGACCTATATCCAAGCAGAAGTGACACCGATGGTGGAGAATACTGAGTAGAAACATGAGGGACATCTTCCGGAAAAAGCTGATATTCTCCTATAGAAACAGGAATTCCTTTACTACCAACAGGACTAGATGAATCCATGTCTGACTCCGCCATAAGATCTTCAAAAAGACTACAGGGACTAGGAGGTACAACAACAGCAAAAAATGGTGAGCCCGATGTAAGAGGAGGAAAATCTCCTTCTTCCCCAAAACCATACCAAGCACCAGAAGGAGGCCAATTGAATTCAACTAGCTCTTCAGGAGGAGATCGAGTAGCAAGAGGCAGGACAGACGGGATAATAGGCTGCGTAAACTCGGCAAACCTAGTGGACTCAGGGGTTTCAAAAGAAACGTCCAGGAAAGAAATACCATTAGGAGGCAGTGAGGACGACGAAACTAGTGGTTCCGCCACTGTGATTGTATATCAAAACAGGAAGGAAAAATATAACCAATCGAAGGCTCCAAGATTAAAAACTAAGGAAAATAAACAACAGGCCAAGTAATAAAACTTTTAACGGGCGTGTGATCGTAAGTGATTAAATTTATGACACTAAAACTAGATTCTATTGTTTCATGTTTTAAGAGTCGAGAAACAGGCAAAAGATGAATCTAGTCACTTTCAATTTTAAATGAGCATGAAAGGACAAGTGATCGACGATCTCTTCTCTTTTTAAAGAGTCGTGAAAAGATCAAAATGACTACTCTGGTACTCTAAGAAAGAGGTAATACCAGGTTTCCGTGAACCACCATATACACCTTGGTGATCAAATGAAAGAGAAATGACCAAGGACTTAAGGTACGTGTAGGTAGTCTCCCCAAATGTTGTGTTCGGTGTATCACGGTTACAAGGCGGCAGACTCGGCTTCCTATGGATAAAAGGATTGCAACCTAGAGGGGTCTCCCTTTATATACTTGATGGTACGGGGAGCACAAGTCCGTACTAGCACTGTCTAAAGCCAGATGGCGAACAACAGCTACTAGGTTTTAAGACGCTGGAACACATCTCTAGCCTAGACCACTAAAAATGTTTCATTAGATTTCAATGCTTCCTTAGGTTAATTGAATGAATTTTAAAGTTGATCTTGGATTATGTTTCAGTTTCAAGGCCCTATCGAATTTGATATATGTTACACAGAATTTTGTCACTATCCCTGCAATCCCCATCTCGCCCATTGGAGGGTCATTTCTGTGATCAATAAGTAGTGTCATGCCTTGCAAAGACCATCATTGTATCCCTTTACATGAGAGTAATATTCCTTCTGTTGAAAATTCCGTGAGCAGAGACTCAAAAACCCTTGTTTTTTCCTCGACGCGAGTAGTTAGTTATGCCCTCGCGTCGATGAGGAAGATTAACACTGGGCCCCACGCCAGTTGGCACTCTGTCTCAGTTAGCCACCATCACCGAGCTATTTATGGAATGTTTTTTAAAAATAGAGGCGGAGATTCCACTCCAACAACTTCGAGGATGAGTCATTGGGAGTGGTTGAACTGAATTAATCACGGACTCCCTCCTTTAGTTTATGGTTTCCACCTCTTATGGAAACTTCCTAAAGGATAGGCCTCCCTCCCACCGTTGTAGGGATCCTAACCTCCTCCTTTTCCTCTATAAAAAGAAGCTATCTCTCTTTTTATAAGCTAGCTGAACATGGAGAATTGAGTATACTATAGTTGAACTATTGAAGAGATAGAATAAGAAGGAACTATGTTGAGAGAGCTTAAGTCCATGCCTTTATTCCGTCCGAATTCCCTGACAAGCATCTGAGACGCGCTTCGGGTGAACCCCGCTGGAGGAGACTGCGACATCAAAGCATTGGTTGTAACTCTTCCTTCTATCAATACATATACATGACTATTGTTTGGTTCCCATTTTGTATTATGTTAGATGTTTAATGAAATATGCTTAGCCCTCTTTGAATGGCTACTAGTTATAAATGAAGTTATTATGTCGTATGCTGCTCTTGTTTGTTGTTCTATGTGCAGGTATCCAAGCATGACTGTGGAAGGATTGTGACTTGCCAAGGTAGGAGCGAGAGGCAACCACCATTGCATCCATGACGACAACGTTGGATTCCAGGTATATCGATCTAACACATCCTCTTTTCATTCAGTAATTAGGAATCAACACTCTAGCATGTCTCTTTGTTTCTAGACCCACTCTAGGGCTAGCGGGATCGTCTCTGTCCATAGAGAGGATTTACCTGCTTAACAATTGGCCACATGTCGCAGAGCTGGACATACCTCATGAGATGGAGCTATAATGGGAGAGTTATCTTCATTTCTTATGCTAATATTGGATCACTCTTAATGACCAAGAAAATTCCCTCACTCGAGATGGTTTTGCAATGGGTTGTCTGATCTCTGCAATTTTTTTTATAATTATATCATGAGCTCCAATCAACCGATCTCTAAGCATAACTAATTTGTAAGTATATGGTAGTGAAATTCTCCTTTGAAATTAAAGTGCTTCTTTTGGCTGGTGGCCCACAACATAATCCTCACCTGGGAGAACTTATTCAAAAGAGGATTCTTTGGGCCTAGACTCTGACCTATGTGAAAATCTGTGTCAGAGGATGTAAACCATATTTTTCTGAATTGATCCCTTTACATTCTCAGTCTGGAAGGAGGTATCTTGGATTCTTAAAATCAATCCTCAAGTGATCATATCTTCAATTGTCGCATGCTTTCAAAATTGATCTCTCCTTAATAGTGCTTACATGACGCTTCATCTATACATTTGGTGGGGGGTTTGGCATAGCAGGAACACTTACATATTTGAGAACAAATTTCCCTGACCTGAGCAATACTTATTTGTCCATCGTCACCTTATTTTTGGAGACTGGCCATGTAAATCATTCCAACCACATTCACAGATGGTCTCCTAAGAACTTGGACTCTTTCCCCATAGATTTCTTTGATGGTGTGGTTGTGAATCAACAAAGTGGCTATGGGCCCATCATCAGTCTCAATCCCTTGTTGGCATACCATTTCTTCTGGTTGGGAGGTCACATAACTAACATCAAGGTAGAGGTGTTGGATTTATGGGGAGTGGTTCACTATGTGGCATGGATGAATTTCAATCACATTTTGATCATTGGGGACTCAAAAACTTCCATTGACAGGATTAATGAGCATTCTCAGCTATATTTCCCCTCACTCATCCATTGGATGGAAAGTATCTTAGAAATGAATGCATCCTTCTCCTCCTTATCCTTAAGTCACATATACAAGGAAAAAAATTCCTTAGTGGATTGCATTTCAAAGGGGGGGGATCTCATTTCAGGATGGGAAAACGGGTTATGATTTTCTTAGCAATGGCATCATTTGTAGCTCGAGCTTCTTCTCTTTTTGAAGGGCTCTTTTCAGCTATTGGGGATTTCTTGGATGTTCTTTGTTGGATTTCCTCTGAATTTTTCTTCTGGGTCATAGGTGGACAGATTTTGGGCTCTTCAGCCTCATATCTCCTTATTTGACTTCCTTGTGGGATAAAATTTCTATTAGATCATTGATAGCTCAGATAATTTTTTGTATTTTTTGTGAGATGTTATGCCTATAACAGTTGGCTATTTTTTGATCCTCTGAGGGCATAAACTATAAGAAAATATCTTGTGGAATATGTAAAAACATTTTTAACCAATGAAAGACATGTTGTTTTTTTTTCTTGAAAAGAAGAAAAAAAAAGCCCAATTTTTATTCGTGTAAAGCAGATATAAAGGATTGGTTTGGGTGAGTAGGAATCTCAATTCCCAAATTTTTATTTACATAAGGCAAGACATATCTTGTTTGTTAATATTTGTAATGGAAAAATAAAAATACAGTGACAAAATTTAACACTTTAACACTTATAGATTATTACTTTTTATCAACCCCAATTAAAACAAAAAGTTAAAGACAAATAATCTTCAGAGCAAATAAAATTTCCAAAATCATGTAATGGATTAAAAAAAATTTACGAAGTTTAAACTTGTAGAATATTACTTTATGTCAGTTGTAACTATGACAAAATGCTATGCCAAATCTATTTGGAGGAAAAAAATATTTTCCAAGATGAGGTATGAGAATGAAGATGTTATCATAAATGCATGAGTTTTAAGCACCCTACCAGAGGAAACATGCATCCCAGATTGAGAATGAGATGATGTTTTAGTTTATATACAAAATGGTATTCAAACTACCCAAAATTACATTGTGGTTATGGTTTTTACTCCCTATAAGTTCAAAACACCAAGAGTTCAAATATTCTGAGTGCTCACACTAACCCATATTCATTAATAATAATAATAATAATAACAATAACAATAGTATGATATTATTGTTTTACAATTCATTAAAAATAATAATATTTTGATATACTTGCTTTTTATTTACATTAAAATCAAGTTGACATTTCCCATATCATTGATAAAGTATAATCACTAAAAGTAGAATTGTGTGCCAACTAACCATTGCTAACAAATTATTGATGTCCAAAATAATACCTAATTAATATCCAAAGGGCCAAAATGGATATGAAAAACTTGAACCTTGCTATTTTCAATTAACGAAACGAGGGGAGTTAAGGGCCCACCTCAGAATCCCCTTGCATGTAGACCAATCCCCCCTCATTCCTTCTTTAAAGGAATTTCACTCTAATATTTTGCAACATGCTCCTTATTTGAATTCAAAACTATCATGTTAAACTCATTATCAGAAGTTACGGCATGTTCGCGTAGGAAAAAATTGGGATTGGATTTCCAAATGGCTGAAATAGAGATTCACATCCATTGTTTGTTCAGTTATTCCAAGCCACCAAAATACTAGTCACGTGAAAAATTATCTTCTCCCACATAATAGTGAAAATAAATAAACTTGGAATTATGCTGATTCCAATAGTTAACAAACAAGGGTTGTGTCCTGCACATCAAAATACATTTATCGATAAATGCCAACCAATTTAAGAAAGACCTATTGAAAAGAGTGTATACTTAACACATATAAGTAACGACAATAAAATAAAATAAAATATCATTAAGACAGTGAGGATATTTGAAGGATCTCTCCTATTAAACAAAATTCCTATTATATGGGGTGTATATACGTAGGGACCATCACATTCCTTTGCTCCATCACCTTGTTGAATCATATGACAATTTTTTTATATCCTCCAGATAGAGCTCTAAGAGAGAGTAAAGTGAACATTCACAACTACATTTTTTTGAAGCGCTGCACTGTAGAAAAACTAATCAGTTAACTATCTATACAACCAACCATAAAAAAAACTCAAATAGCACAGAAGTGATAAATTTTTCAAAATACTTCAGTAACGATCCAACCTACATTCTTTTCAATGTTACTTGATATCAAAATCATATTTGCAGCAGTGTACGAAATCTGGAAAGAACAGTCATGCCTGTCAATTGAATAATCATGATCAACGTTGAAATATTGAGACAACAACTATGAACAATAAATACCACCAAACAAGAAAATAGAAGGTGTCTTAAGAGTATTTTAAACAGTCTAAGAAATATTTAAAAACTTAAGCATATGAATTGCAAGTGAAATGATCCAATAAAAAGGCAATATCCATTTTCTTTGATACAACAATTTATTATTTTTACTAACAACAAATGGGATGGTAGTTCAAAACAATATGTAAATACAAGACATGCTGAGTCATTAATTTTGTGCTCTATGAATATATAGATCATTATACCTATTTTGTTGCACAATTTTAGAAATTCAAGAGCATGCAATGTAAGTGCTCAACATTAAGATGGCCTTCTATGCAGAAGCATTTTATACAACTATATGAAAGCCTCATTATCACACCAACCTACACACTTCACCATTAAATGCATGCACCGAGGATCCCTTTTGACCAGTTTCGAGTGGTTTCACAGTTCACGTGCAAGCCAATCACGATATCCCTCAAGAAGACAAGGTTTGCCTATTCTAGAAGTATAGGAGGGAGACACAAATAGAGGAGCATCTAATTCACTCAGTATTCCAACAGGATTTTATTTACCTCAACTCAAATGGAATGAGAGATCCACTTACTGCAACCACTCAGTAGGTGATAGCACCTGGAAAGCCTTCAACACCATCTACTAGGTGTCTCCAGACAAGATACTTTTCCAAGTTGATATTCTCTTCTTTGTGGTTCCCGGCTTTATATCTCATTGTTAGATGATAAAATCTTGATTTTACATATTAGATCTCATTTATTAGATGTTAAATAAATCATATCATGTGTGATGGAAGTATTGTTACATTCATCACACTCCCCATGCTCCTTGGAATGGTGTAGGGGCCTTCACAGTGTACACCCCGGGTACCAAGATATATCGCACAAATAAATGGCATGATACCATGGCAGGACACTAGAGCCTGGGGAAACATCTAAAATAGTGCCTAGACCATCCATCATGTTGGTATGAAAAAGAAAGTTTGAAGCTAAATTATAGTGCATTGTAAACTTCCAAAAGCTCAAGTGTGGAAGATAGAGACCTTCGATGATATTATAACGTTACTAGCGCATTTTAGGTACAAAAAAAATTCTTTCTCTAAAATTTGGAGAACATCAATCTTCTTTGATTTATTTTGCTGTCAATTTTAAGACAACAATTATACTTGAACTAGAAGCCAATTGTCTACACATTCCCATCGCGTTGAAAGTTTCCAATGGAAGACAGATGCAAAGCACCAAAGCACTGGATGATTGAACATGTACATTGGGTTGAGCCTTGTAACATTTCTATTTTGGTTATTTTTATTACAACAACCTGCTCTTTATTATTTAAATGAGCGTGGATTTTATTATATGAGGTATCATTGTATTTCATTTTGAAGTGAACTTTGACGATTTTACAATAAAAAAATCAATGACTCACCTATTTTTCCAATTTCCAAACTATGTAATTTCCAATTGTATTAAATGTGGGTGATTTTTCATTGATGGTCCCTATTTTGTGTAGTATGTTAAACTATTTTGTCTTGCCAATTTTATTAAATGTGATTAATCTAGCATTGAAAGTCATTTGTCTCGTATGTTGGGTATTTTGTAAGTTTATATATCTAATATTTATGGTATGGTCCCCTATCGTAGGATCCCAATGTTTTGAGAGAACTCAACTAAAATTTGGGGGTCTCTCTGCACCTCCCTGAGATGCATCCCCACATCCATTCAGAAATTTAGTTAGGAAAACATACACAAGTTCAAAATATTGAAATGAGGTTAGGTATGTGGTCTCACTGTAAGTGTTCTCTGTCAAAGAATAGCAATTACTGGAAAATGTGTTTAACATTAGCAGTCCAGATTTTACTAGCTCCAACAGCGAGCATGAATGCCATATTTTTCCCATTGTACCTTTTTGATTTTTTATTATTTGCTCAAAAATTGTTATATTTCTTTCAACTATGTACAGGAAAGAATAGAGGTGTACCCAATGGACCCTGACTATTTCATACAATTAGTTTATCTCATTGAGAAAAACTAAGCCTGCAATACCTTATACAATAGTTTTTCTAAATAATCATGAAACAAAACTACCATAAATGCACTACATAAATTCCTTTGTCATTTTGTAAACGTCTTGCAATACATTTCTATGAAAAGGTTTGATTTCATAAAATATAATTGGAGGTGAAATATATGAAGAAGGTGAGTACCTAATGGCTCAAAACTCTTCAAGGGCTAGAACAACCTTAGAACCGTTTACGTTTGCCTGACCTGAACGATTTTGGAACCCAAAAAAGTTAGTACAAAAAACTACAAAAGAAAACGAGTAACATAGACACACTATCAATTTTTTTGTATAAATGGAAGTTAACCATAAAGTTAGATTTTCTACATATAAATTTTTTTCAAGAGATGTTAAGGGTGGAAAAAGGAATCTATTTTAACCATGCAAAAAAAAATATCGACTCGTATTGAAACAACATAATGGACACAACTATTCATGTTAGGAAAATATTGTTGGAGCGCAGCAATTTATAAAACACAACAACAACAAATTAATCATGCACAGGAAAGACACACAGCTTTAACGTGGTTCACCCAAACCTCCTGGGCTACGTCCACACAACAGGGCATTGGCAGTCTTTATTAATTCAAACAGGGGATTACAATTCTCACACACTCTCTCCAAAACAAACGTATGGAGACCTGTTATATAGCAGGAGAATCTAACAGCCTCATAAATCCTCTCAACTCAAATTTAGGATGCATTAACTCCCTCCCAACAAACTGGAGCTAATCTAGGAACTAATTCCTAATTTTTGTCACCTAATGAGATTTTGCCTATTTTATCCAAAACAGAAAATCTCAACAATCTCCACCTTGACAACAATTAGCCTGATGCCCTGTTATTATTATTTTATCTTTTCTGCAAGCCAAGAGAAGCCAAACACCAACGCAGCTTCTCCAACAAAACTGGTTTCGTGAACATGTCTGCACAGTTTTCTTTTGTATGCACCTTTTCAAGAGAGACTCCCCTTTCAGTAATAACCTGTCTTACAAAATGGTACTTAATTGGAATATGCTTTGATTTACTATGATAGGACGGATTCTTAGCCAAATGTATTGCACTTTGACTATCACAAAGTAACCTGATGTTGTCCTGCAACCTACCAAATTCACCAAGCAAACCTTTCAACCAAACCGCCTCTTTGCAAGCATGCGAAGCAGCAACGTATTCTGCTTCAGTAGTGGATAAAGCAACAATGTTCTGTAGCTTTGACATCCAGCTAATAGCTCCACCTGTAAGAGTAAAGACGTACCCTGAAGTTGACCTCCTCTTATCCAAATCACCTGCAAAATCAGAATCAACATATCCACAAACATATTCACTGCTCCTGTTATAAGTGATACAATAATCACTTGTGCCTCTCAGATATCGAAGCACCCATTTCACTGCTGACCAGTGTTCTTTACCAGGATTTGCCATGTACCTGCTGACAACCCCAACTGCATGTGAAATATCTAGTCGAGTACAAACCATCGCATACATTAAACACCCTACTACATTGGCATATGGAATTCGAGACATATAATCCTTTTCTTCATCTGTATTAGGACATAAACCCGAAGAAAGCTTGAAATGGGAAGCGAAAGGGACTGACACAGGCTTCACATTATTCATACCAAACCTCAAAAGTATCTTCTCAACATACTTTTGTTGTGATAGCCATAGCTTACCATTGCTCCTATCTCTGAAAATCTCCATGCCCAAAATCTGTCTTGCTGCTCCTAGATCTTTCATATCGAATGTCCTTGCCATCTGAGTCTTCAACCTGTTGATTTCATCAATGCATTTGCTTGCTAAAAGCATATCGTCAACATACAACACTAAGATAATGAACATGCCATTTTTCAATTGCTTGAAATACACACAATGATCATATTCACTTCTAACATATTTCTGACTCAACATGAAAGAATCAAACTTCTTATACCACTGCCGAGGTGACTGCTTCAGGCCATATAATGACTTCTTGAGCCTGCAGACAAATTTCTTATTACGATGCTGAACAAACCCCTACGGTTGTTCCATATAAATTTCCTCATCTAGATCTCCATGTAGAAAAGCAGTCTTAACATCTAGTTGCTGTAACTCTAAATCAAACAAAGCAACTAAAGCTAACACAATTCGAATTGAAACTATTTTAACCACTGGTGAAAAAATCTCATGAAAGTCAATACCGGCTTTCTGAGAAAACCCTTTTGCAACCAGTCGCGCTTTGTACCTGTCTTCCATATCATTCACACCCCGTTTCAGCTTGAAAACCCATTTACACCCCACAGTTTTCCTGTCTTTTGGAAGTTCAACCAAATCCCATGTGCCGTTCTTACTCAAGGCCATCATTTCGTCCTTCATGGCTACTTTCCACTTGTCACTATTCGAACCTTCTATTGCTTCCTGATAGCACAGAGGTTCATTGTCATTAGCAGTAAATGCAACTGAAGTAACATAATCATGATACCTTCTCGGTGGCCGTTTGATTCTTGTCGACCTCCTTAAGGATGTTTCTGGCTGACTACCATCTGTAGGAACTTCTTGCCGATCAGTATCTAAGACCTGTTCATGATCTAAACCTGAACCCTGTTCATGTTCTGATTCTGAAACCTGTTCATGACTAGTATCTGAACTATGGTCATCATGACTATCATTAGAAGTGCTATCAAACTGAATGTGCTGAAAATCAAATACATCATCCTGTTTCAATTTACTATCTACATCTAACTGTACAAGAGAGGATTCATTAAACCTTACATCTCTGTTGATGATGATTTTGCGGGTAGTAGGATCCCACAATCTATATCCCTTTGTTCCAACACCATATCCAACAAAGATATACCTTTTAGACTTTGGATCTAACTTAGTTCGCTGATGTTTAGGCACTAGAGCATATGCATCACAACCAAACACTCTGAGTTTAGAGTAGTCACAAGGGTGTCCTTTCCATACCTCTTGCGGAATCTTGCAGTCTATGGCCGTCGATGGAGATCGGTTTATCACATAACAAGCTGTTGCCACCGCTTCCGTCCACAACTCCTTTTGCAACCCGGCGTTACTCAACATACTCCTTGCTCTCTCTAGAAGAGTCTTGTTCATGCGTTCAGCTACTCCATTTTGCTGAGGAGTATAAACCGTGGTCTTATGTCTCTCGATCCCTGCATCCTTGCAATAGCTGTCAAACTCCTTGGAAGTAAACTCACCACCATTGTCGGTTCTTAAACACTTTATTGTTCTACCAGTGTTGTTTTCTACCAATGCTCTAAACTGTTTGAAAACTGAAAAAACATCAGACTTCCTTTTCAACATGTAGACCCACACCTTCCTAGAAAAATCATCAATGAACGACACAAAATATGACGAGCCACCATATGACGCTGTAGGGGCTGGACCCCAAACATCTGAATGAATATAATCAAGTATCCCTTTACTAGTATGTTTGTCTGTTTTAAATTTTTGTTTACTTTGTTTTCCAAACAAGCAATGCTTACAGAAATCTAACTTTCCAGACCTTAGATTAGGAAGTAACTTGCGATCAGCCAAAATTTTCAACCCTCTTTCGCTCATATGGTCCAACCTTTGATGCCATAGGCGAATGGAACTACTGTCATGTTCAGACACCGTAGACACATGAACTGACCCTGTTCTTCCTTCTAACTGAAACAGATTTCCTACTTTCTTAGCTTTCATTACTAGTAAGATACCTTTATAGATTTTCATAACTCCACCTTGAATTACAGTTTTATATCCATTCGTATCAAGTGCTCCCAGTGAAATTAGATTTTTTCTTAAGTCTGGAACATGTCTCACATCTGTTAACAATTTAGTTGTGCCATCAAACATTTGCAGTTGTATACTTCCTATCCCAACAATATTAGATGTGACATCATTACCCATGTACATGACTCCATCATTAACTGATCTATATGTCTTAAACCATTCTCTATGAATACACATGTGGTTTGATGCACCGGAATCTAACAACCAATGTTGATCATGATTTGACAGATTAACAGACAACACTTCGTCGCTCATACCTGAACCAGATGCCGAACCTGTATCTGTCGCATTTGCCTCCTTCTTCTCTGTCGAAGAGTCTCCTTTCTTCTCTTTTTGCTGTCTCTTCCAGCAGTCTTTCTTCAAGTGCCCCGATTTGCCACAAAACCAGCACTTCACTTTGCTCTTCTTCCCTTTCGACTTTGAACGCGAATCGCTGCGCTTACCAGAGCATCTTTCTCTTGAACGACCTCTAGCCATCATTGCCTCTGATGTAGAGGTGTCAACATTCGACTTCTTCCTCGTCTCCTCAGACAACATGGCTCCAACCACATCGTCAAACTCAAGGACAGCTGCATTACTGAAGCTTATGGAAGTAACAAAGCGATCCCACGATTCAGGCAATGTACGCAATAGAGTTATTGCCTTATCCTCTGAATCAAATTTTACATCTAGACTTTGTAATTGTACCAATAGAGTATTGAAAACATTCAGATGGTCAGTAACCGAGGTACCTTCCTTCATCCCGCAAACCGTATAGTCGCCGCTTCAGAGAATCGGGATGAGCAGGACTTCGTCATGTAGAGCTTCGAGCTTTATCCACAAGTCCGCGGCGTCTTCTCTCGACACAATGTTGAACAACGTCATCTCGCTGTGCACAACCAAATTGCGCTCGCAGCTCGGTCATCCAACTCAACCCATTCATCCTCCGTCATGGAAGAAGGCCTTTTGCTCCTCCCCAACAAGGCTTTCGCCACGCCTTGTTGTACCAGGAGATCATGCATCTTTACCTTCCAGATCTCGAAGTTGTTTTTGCCATTGAACTTCTCAATTTCAAACCGGGCATTTTGAGTTTTCGCCATCTTGTTCCAGCAAAAAACACAGTAATCTCCAGAACCAATTTTCAAATAAAGAATGCCCTTTTAATTAAAAAATGCCTTAAAAAAAAAAAATTGCCCTTGCCTTCCTTTAAGTGCCTCTCACTGCCTTTTAAAAAAAAAATTATCCTTGACTTTTGCCTTTAAAAAATGCCTTTCACTTCAAACAAAGCCCTCAAATCGATTTATATAAATCGATGTTTTAAAAAAAAACTTCACCTTAAAAAAAAACTTCCCTTTCATACCATATGCAATGGTAATTCATTACAAATCGACCTTACAAATCGATTGTTGAGATTTTGTTTTAAACCACCACCTTATAAAAAAAAAAAAGAAAAAAAAAAGAAAAAAAAAAGGCCTTTTTCTTAATTACATTTTAAAACATTATAAAAAATCCAAATCGATTATATAAGTGATCTTTTGACATAACTCCAAATCGATTATATAAAAAAAAACTTTTTTTATATGTAACTTTTGTGAACCTCCAAATCGACCTTATGTGACCATTTCACAACATTTGACTTTTTCAAAAACTCCAAAGTCGATATGAAAAACAATAACATCGATTTAAAGCAACATACCAATCGATTTTAAATCGACTCCAATAGCATCGACTTAAAGCAAGTTCAGCGTTTAGTGCTGCTAACAGCTCTCTGCTTTTCAACGATTTTAAACGCTGGCATAAACAGATTTCATATGGATTTACCACGCATACCAGCACCTCCATGCCGCCGACACCAGCATGCAAGAACGTTAGAAGCCAACGTGTGCAAAACAAAGAAAATCGATTTGAATGAACCAAATCTGGGCTATCGGTCAACGGCCCATCAGATTTGAATACAATGAACCAAAACAAAGAATATTCCACTTACAATACCATGGCTAAATACCATGGGTGGAAGTCACTTTCTATTCAGATCAAAATATGACTAATCTGATTACCACCACAATGAACCAAAACAATGAAGCCAACGTGTGCAAAACAAAGAATATCGATTTGAATGAACCAAATCTGATACCAATTGTTGGAGCGCAGCAATTTATAAAACACAACAAATAAAGAATTAATCTTATGTACAGAAAGACATACGCCTTTTTAATTCTGTTCACTCCGGCACCTCCCTGGCTACGCCCACAACAGTATCAAGTGGGCCTTTATTAATTCAAACAGGAGATTACAATTCTCACACACTCTCTCCAAAACAAACGTATGGAGACCTGTTATATAGCAGGAGAATCTAACAGCCATCAACTCAAATTTAGGACTGGAGCTAATCTAGGAGCTAATTCCTAATTTTTGTCAGCTAATGAGATTTTGCCTATTTTATCCAAAACAGAAAATCTCAACAAATATGAAAATCTAAGCGGTGTCCACTCTAAATTAGTGGGTACTTCCCTAGTCGAGAAACCATAAACTAGATTTTCCATAACTATTTTATCCCCCTCAAAACTAGAATCCAACATCCTATTGAACAAAAAATTTCCATCCTCAATACAACTACAATTGATGAAAACATTATAAACGTTAGCAATCATAAAAATTCTATAATTTTGAGAAGTTCCAACACCAAGGCACAAGTTTTCATAGGAATTTTCTTTCCAAATGTTAGTTACCATACAACATAAGAAAGGTCAACAACCTAAATGTTCATAATTTTAAGAAAATATAAATCCAAGGTCCATGGTTTTTAGCACACTTTCAAGTCATATTTTGATCTGAATAGAAAGTGACATCCACCCATGGTATTTAGCCATGGTATTGTAAGTGGAATATACCCATGGTATTCATTCAACCATGGTATTTATCCACCCATGGAATTTACCCATGGTATTGTAAGTGGCATCCACCCATGGTATTCATCCACCCATGGATTTACCCATGGTATTGTAAGTGGAATCTACACATGGTATTTATTTACCCATAGTATTTACCCACCCATGGAGTTTACGCGTGGTATTGTAATTAAAAAATATTATAAGTAACAAGTCACATTTTGTAAAAGGACAAATTTTCCACCACAATGTAGCCTTTACAGTTATTATCTATTTTAATTAAAAAAAATATTTGTGGTTTTTTTTACTGTGTGTTCTCCTCTTTCCTTCTGGAATTTCAAATTTTTAGATCTTGGGGCCTCCCCCCAAGATCTGGATCAGTTGTATCATATTTAGGTTACGACTCCATGGGAATCAGGGTTTGAAGCATATTTCATTTTCAAAGTTTTGCATCAAACTTCAAAAATTTTAAAAATGAGAAATAACTCATTTGAAATTATTTTATGTTATCTCAAACGGGTTTGTTACAGAATTTGATTTCATTTCCCAATTAGAGAGATAAGAGCAATTGAAGTTACACATGTCTGGAATGTTGCGCGACCATGTGCACCATGAGTTTCTGGACTTATTTTCTCACTCCATAGATCATCAAAGTTCAATTGTATTATATCAATGGAAATATCTCTTCAATACCTCAAATGGGTCTTTGACAGAATTTGATTTCGTCACGTATAGCATAAGTTATTAGCAAAGTTGTAGCAAGAGGTCTATAATGTGAAATAATCCTTTACAACATCTCATTGGATAGGAGAATCTACCAGACAAGCCACGATGATTTTACCAATATGACTGACAAACATCACGGTTATGGGTCACCCACAAACCCAAGGTTATGGGTGAACCACACAAAACCCTTGTCATCGAAGTTTATTTGCTAGGTTGCACACTATTATTATCACAATTGGTCACAAGCATTACATGGTATTCTGTATCCTTGGATCTCTGTTTTTCATGGTTATGGGTCATCCAAAAACCCATGCTTCATCAAAGTCCATTTTCTAGGCTGCAAATTGTTAGTATCATAGTTGGTCACAAGTATTACAGGGTATCTCTATCCTCATAACTTTGTTCATCACAGTTATGGGTTAACCACACAAAACCCTTCTCTTCAATGGCACTTCATATTCAACCAAGGCTTCTCGGGAGAGAAATTCACACAATGGGGACCACTACTTCTTAAGGGGGGGAGAAATGATCCAAATAGAAAGTGACAACCACCCATGGTATTCATCCACCCATGATATTTATCCACCCATGGTATTTACCCATGGCATTGTAAGTGGAATCTACCCATGGTATTCATTGACCCATGGTATTTATCCACCCATGGTATTCATTCACCCATGGAATTTACCCATGGTATTCATTCACCCATGGAGTTTACCCATGGTATTGTAAGTGGCATCCACCCATGGTATTTATCCAACCATGGTATTTACCCATGGTATTATAAGTGGCATCTACACTATAAGTAACAAGTCGCATTTTGTATAAGGACATATTTTCCAAGACATTTTGTATAAGCCTTTATAGTTATTCTTTGTTTTAATAAAGAAAAAAATCTTTGTGGTTTTGTTTATTTTGTGTTCTCTTTTCTTGGGGGCATCCCCCCAAGATCTAGATCATATTTATATTGCTTATCACCCTTATAGTGGAAGCTTCAAATAATTCCAAACATCCTTGAATTGAGGGTATTTATTCAAGGTCTGGATTTAGAATGTAAGCAATGCCCCCACCCAAAGAGAAATAATTTACACAAGGCTCAACTTCTTAGTAATTCTATTTTTTACTAGGGAAAATTCCACCTCAATTCACTCTTTTTTTTCAATTCAAACACTCCTTAAAATGGGCTAAAACCCTAAGGGCCAATTTCATGGTCACCAATGCTAGAATATCTACACTCAACATGTCACTTACAGGTATTGAACTAGGGCAGGGAGGATAAAAAACATTCCTCCCAACCACCCAAAAGATAAAACCAATTAAATTTCACAAAGGTGTGACTATAACTTACATCAAAATTCCTACCAAATTTGGAGAAGAATCTCCACTTGGAAAAAAAAATCAATTTTATAAACTAATCAACTTGGACCTAAAAATATTTCAGGTTTGTACACTAATTGACTTACACCTATCAATTTTCTGAAAATATAACATATATACAACATTTGTTGTGTATTAAATATTACCAATCACAAATCATACAAGAAAAATTGAAGAGACAACTAAGTTCGACACTAATTCACTATTAGAAAATTGGGAAGTTGTCATAAATGTTTTGAGGAAGGTATATTCAACTGCAATAATAAGCGAGATAAGCTAGGGAGAAGCTAGAATATCATTGAAACTTTTAGAAGAGAAATTATTATTTCACCAACACTTTAAATTCCCTGGCACTCTCAAATCAAGGCACTTAAAGCATAGGTTTTAGTAGTTCCCAACTTCTGATCAGTTACCACAGACCGCTATCATTCTTGAGTGAAAGGTTTTGATTCATGTAGAAAAATTGGAATGAAAATAATGATCCTAATCAAAGGAACAAAAATTTCACAATACAACCCCTGCCATCTAGAGGGTCATTTCCATAGAAATTAATGTATTGAAACTAGAGACAAGCCCCAATATAAAAGCCCGGGAAAGCCAATTGCCAACAGTCAACACATTAGGCGTTTGAAAACATGATAGGCACTCATTGTCTATAAATTAAACAAATTGGGATATTCAATGAATTAGTCTATAAATTGTCGAAGATATTACTTGGGTTAGTAGCACAATGTTGCTAATAAACGTAGTAGGTAGGAATTTCCACTTATAACACATATAGAGGAAATAATGCAAAGACCAGAGTCAATTTTTCCTAGAGGAAAACTATATCTCGTTGACATGACAAATCAAACAAACAATGCAATATTGTAAGAAAAAATCTAATGCCCTATGGGGTAACTCAAATATACATTCCACCATCTCTACCAAACAATGCAATGTTCTAGTTTTGAAGTGACAAAAATCCAGTTTATTGTCAATACTAAAGGCTTTAAGTGTGATTTTATTCATTCTAGGACTACAGATTCATTTTTCCTAAAGATAAACAAAGTTTCACAAAAGATAAACAAAAACTACCAAAAAACATGTAATTAAGTGTCATAATTTGAGCAACTATACTATAATATGAAGCTTTTAAGATAATTACTGACAAGTGAATCGATGCAAAATAAATATGTTTTAAAGATCATTTATCAGGGTATAATCACTCGGTCCATGTGAAACCCATCCATGTCGCTCCATCAAACTTGTGGCACCAAATCAATGACAATTGTCTTCAATGTATCTTGAAAACTTTTGAAGCTCATGATCTTATCAGATTTTTCATTTATAGAACTGTTGCATCTTTGAAAATTCCATTAATTGCATTTATCTCAAGGACATGTGAAGCCAATTGTAAATGACTAAAAAGTACTCCCAGTGCCAAAACTAGCTCAACTAAAGACTCTAAAATATGTATGTCCAATTGTATATTTTGGATCACAAAATTGTACTTGTAGACCTACGTACACTTTGGAATTACAATGACATTCCTATTTTGAAACATAACTAAACAATTTTCAATGCTTGATGTATCAGTATGGTAGCATAATCTCCTCTACCTACCATGTATAGTTTCCCTGCTATCAATTACACCCACTCTTCTTGTATACGTCAAAAAATTTAGCTCAAACATGTTCTAGGTGTGAAAGTACACAATTGACTGAAAAAAGGTTTCTAAAATTTAGCTAGAAAGAGCATGGAGCCATTACTCTTTCCCTCATAGAAGCAAGAGAACCCAATGACATTCATTAGCAACTTCAACATTGTACAATGATGGTATGCATGATATTTAGAAATTATCTCAGGTCAATGTGCATCACTGTCATTTAACATGACACCATTTTAAAATCAGATAAAGAGAATAACCACACATCCCCCTAAAAAAAAACAAAAATAACAAAAAAAAAAACAAACTTCGAAATATTCAATCACTATTGCTAAAAACTTAGAAGGCCTTTATGTGACTTGGCTCTCCTATCATTAATTACAAGGTGACCTAATATTTTGTTGTCGTTGCTACAACACCCTCCAAAATTTTGGCTTATGCTCAATTTTGGAGCCTTCCTTGGTCTTGTACACTTTTGTCACAAACATTGAAACTCATTTCATGTGTTTTCTTGAGGTGTTTCGGTCCTTTTGTAAGATAGGAAAAATGTCATATTTTCACATGTTAGTTGTTGCACAATATGTATAAGCATGTTCGAGTGGTTTAAAGGGGCTACCTTTGTGTAAATGATTTAATCTAACCATATAAACATATGTCACACTCATTTCCAAAGTTTTAAGCATTATCGCACAAGTGCCATCATAGTCGTCGCAAAGTGTATCTTAAGTGTCACACTTGTTGTTGTGAAACCAGCTCCAAAAATAGAAGAAAAGAGATATCAACGCCTTAGAAATAAGCCACTTCGAGGGGGAAACCTCCAATACATTACATGAATGAACAATTCTCGGATGATACAAATTACAAAACCTCCTTTCTATATATAGGAGTCCATGGGGCCACAATGTAATCCTAGTGGGGCCACAATGTAATCCTAGCCGACCTAACAATAATAATTTAAGGGCACAATAATAACAATATGGGGGTTACAAAGGTACAACAATAACAATAAGGGGGTTACACTAACAACAATAAGGGAATATACTAGTAATATAGGGACCTAACATGCCCCTCTCCTTCAAACAAGTGTTGTCCTCAACGCTTGATTATTTCTTGATGCTTCTGTATAAAATTCTCATCCTCCCATGTGGAATATTCTACAGGAAATTTCTTCCACTTGCTGAGATACTCTGAAATTGATTGTACTTGTCTATTTCTTGTTTTTGTGACTGCTTCATAACTTCTTTCGATGTGAGGTTGATCTTCCTGTTGTTTCATTAGATTCTGCACCAAAGTTAGGTTATCCTTTGAGAGTTGGAGAACTTATTGTTGATGATCGATGTGATCTTCCACTAATTTATCATCCAAATTAGCCTCCATTTCTGCTTTTAAACCATCTATGTCATCTTCGGTTGCTCTTTGTAAGATCGAAATTTGTTGCACTTGGTACCGTAATTTTGATATCTCATACTGCAATTGTTCCTCTTCATGCATCATAGTATAGATTTTTGAGGGCTTAATGGGTATGGAATTATTTTTTGGAGGCATTATAGAACCCAATAGTGATCAAAATTCTAAAAAATTCCCTTGGAATCACTTCAAACTGCTTTTTCAAACAAATGTTATGCAATTTTAAAAACCAAATACACACCTTTTTCTTGCTTTTGAGAAGCTTGATATTGAAATTGACTTATCTCTATACTTACAAATCCTAAATATCTGAAATTTGGCACTAACGTAGCCCTCTAAATTCTCTTTCGAATTCCACAGGTCTGACCTGATTTGGATTCTTCAAGTCAAAGTTATGTCCAATATCCCACAATGACCTAATTATGGACTGGTTTAGTAGAGCGAACTTGTATGACTTGCCACGGGTTACTGTTTGCTCCTTTGGCTCTGAAATTTATAGACAGGAAACTAAATTCCATGTACTTCCAGTCACTTTTTACAAAATTCCAATCTGATGCTCAGAGAGAGAGTTATGAATATTTTCCCATGATCACCTCTTTGAAATGAAATTCGAGCCTGAAAAAGACCTAAGTTCCACAGATAATATCTCCAAAATATTGTGAACCAAGCTCTGAAATTTTGTGATGATGTTCCTCAGGAGTTCAGTTTCATGCTCTAAAAATTTCAGCTTTTTATCCTTCATAGAAAAAAATTTATAGCGAAAATTCCACAATGACCATTTTAAGTGAAATTCAGGAGCCTACAAAAATCCCTAACTTCCACATATCATATCTCCGAAAATATTGTGAACCAAGCTCTAAAATTTTGCGACGATGTTCCTCAGGATTTCAACTTCACACTCGAAAAATTTAAGCTTCTAAACCTTCGTAGAAAAAAATTTATAACGAAAATTCCACGATGACTTGTTTGGAGCAGCGAAACCATAGAATCCAAAGTTCTGATACCAAATGTTGAGAAAACAGCTCCAAAAATAGAAGAAAAGAAACCTAGCTTCAGCCAGCCTCCCTGAACTGCACATTTCATAATCTTATTACTCTAGCTATGACCTTGCCTCTTGACATTGTGTAATGTGCATTTCCTGCCTCCCAGGATTGCTACACTGCACAGTTCTAGTGCTCAAGCCTCGACCTTGGCTCTGATAATTGTGCAATCCATCTTCCCAACCTGGCTTCAACTATGCATTGCGTAATCTCTCGCCTCAAGCTAAACCCTTGAGCCCCTGAGCTGCGCAATGGCCCAACCTACTCTACCTCCTGTAAACGAACAATGTGGTGATCTAGTGCCCATCCCATCATCCTATCACACTAACCTCCAGAATTGCCTAGTTTTCTAGTCTTGCGTGGATTGCACATTACATAGTCTGAAGACTCAAGGTTCACCTTTGACAACTTGAACTGCATAATTGTGTAGTCATTAAGCCCCTCTTCTAGTTTGTCACCTAGTTCCAGCTCATCCAATGGATCAAGATGCACTATCTTAGACTAGGGTTTTTCAGACTAATGTTGTCTTTTCATGAGTGAGTTTCATATGTAGGTAACTTATCATGTCATGAAAATATTCAGGAGAAGGATATGAACAAGGGAAACATGTTGAAAGACACCTTTGTAGCTGATCATGCAAGTTGAACAACCGAGAGAAAGAAAAGGGACACCAGTTTGTGACCACAATTCAAGACTTGAATCCGTTGAAGACTCCTTACCACTAATTCATGCAGAGGTGGATAGAAGAGCACTCTCAAGCAGACACATAACAAGCAGTAGCAAGAGTGGATTGACATTGCCACATAATTAAGCAGTTGATGTTAGCAGTGTCATGTCATGTCATGTCATGAGTTTTCACGTGCCACACCATTATGGTGGATTATGTAATTTTTGTTTCAAAAATGTATTTTAATTGAAAGTCCAAAGGACATGTAAAAAATATGAAGAGTCATGTAAAGTTGAAAATTCATAGGAATTCAAGCATTCATGAGGGTAGATGAAGAGTCATAAGGAAGTTGAAGCATCACCCCTCATTTTTATATATACACTGTCATTGTATGAGAAAGGGAATTTTCACCTTGGCTCCTCCCGTAAAGTATTACAGAGACAATCTCGTTCTTTTGAGGAGAAATGAGTGGCTCTAATGCTCTACTATTGGAGTTAGTGGTGTTCATTGTATACATGTGTCTTAGAACTTTTACTTAATAATAGAAGCCTTCAAGGCCAACACATTCTTCATACATGGATTATGAATGTTTGTAAGACTATTCTACAGATATTCGTATTTCATGTTGGCTTTCATATGTGCTAAAGTAGTTTAACTATTTCCATTATTTTAGTACATTATCTTATTGATAATGTGTTTTAATGGTTGTTAATTTTGTCCCATCCTTGTGGACTATTCTGCAGGATACTAGAAAAAGCTTTCTCATTAATTGGTTGTAATGACTGTCACATATTTTGTGGACTATTCTGCTGGATGTTAGACATATCCTTCTTGTTTTCATGTGTCTCTACTTGGGTGATACTATAACCTCTCTCTTAGAGACTCACTTTATTCTTTCCCTCCACAGTAGAAAAACTTTGACACACATATGACCGAACACTCACTAGGCACACCTTCTTGCTTTTCAAATGCAAAATTCCACTCCTGTATTTTTCTAGCAGTTAGATCCAAGGAAAAAAATTGGGAAATTGGCAATTGGGCCATATTCTGGATGGGTCTTCTATCCCAAATGGTGTGAGGTCTAATTGGGACCACATATCGGGGAGACCCGTTCAATGTTGGCGGGTCAACCACTGTCAACATTTCTGGTGCTAGAAGGAGGGAAACCAATTTTTATGGCTGATAACCTCACCAACCCAAACCTTGCATCTTTTGGTTAAGGAAGTAATAATCCCAACACCTCCCCTACCCACATTCCTGAATTTGGTGAATATTCTCAACCTGATCTTGCACAAACTTTTGAAATATATTACGATCAGATTCGGGCCATCTGTCCCATAACCTGTAATTTTGAAAAATCTATTGGATTGATTATGAGAGTACACAACCTTCCTTATTTTCCGAAGAATAAACCAACGAATCCTAATGGGATATTGGTTTCTACGATTGAAGATTTTGTTTTATCCACCCTTGAAGAATTAGAAGACTCTACGGAAAACAAAGAAAATTCATAATTACCTCCAACTTACAATGATGGTGATAAAGATAATGTTTTACTCTCATATGATACTTTCTGCGGGTTAGGCGGTGTAGAAGAAGAAGAAGAAGAAGAAGATCCATTAGATTCTGATAAAGAGGAGGAAAACGATGAAGATAAGGAGGATTAAGATTTGGATTGGATGTCTTAGGGCCCACTTGCACTACCAGGTGTTCTATAGAAGATGATAAGACATACGGAAAAAAATATTGATGAAGTATGACCCTGACAAAGCAATGAAAGTGGAAGACCATCTAGACAACTTTTTACCTACATCTGCGAATGAAAGAGGTACGCTATGATGATGTTGCATGCAGGATTTTTTCGTTCACCTTAGATGGCAGAGAAGTTGTATGGTATCATAGTCTTCATCGGAATTCCATCCAGAATTGCAAGGGGTTTAAGAATATTTTTCTTGAAAAAATCTTTGATGATAAAACGCTCGCCATGTTGTTGAAAGATATGGGAAATCTTAACAAGGAGCATAAAGAAAAGGTGAAATATTTTAATTAGAGGTTTAACAATATTTTGAATAAATTTCTGGAAAACATGAAGCCTCATGAATCCATCACTATAAATTACTACACATCTGTCTTTCCAACAAGTATTGTGCAGTTCGTGAAGAGAACTACGAAAGAAAATCTTGAAAAAATTATGAAGAGGAAATTATAATTGAAAAGGACTTGCATGTGATTGGGGTCATCATAGATGATGAACCGGATAAAGGCTCCAAAGACATGGGTAAGAGGCCTCATGCCTCTGTAAGCAAGGCCAAGGAGAAAGAATTTTTTGATATTGAGAGCTTGACCTGCACAATCAAGAATCTGCAAAATGAGTTGGCCAAATTGAAACAAAGGTCAAGCGAGACCACCGTGAGCAGAAAGCCTCTGAGATTCAATATCCTGAGAAGGTCTACCAACTCTGGTAGTATTAGAAACCAACCGACAAAGTTTACACAAAGCTCTAATGCTGTGTTGAATGTTGAGAGTATGGGCATGGTCCAGTATTGTTTGTTTCACCAATAGTATTATTCAGAAAATAAATGCCTACAATGGAACCACGACATGAATTCTCTTGCTACACATTTTATTGATACAGTACTTTTTAATGAGTAGTCTGAGCCTGCAGAAGAGAAGGAAGAAACTATTGTGACCGGGGAAACTCCAAGGGTGGGGCATGTAGTGAAAACATTCAGTTGTGTACTCGTGTTTGAAAAAGAGCATTACTGAAAAGTAGTCTCGGAGTGATGGTCCGAACCAGAAGCAGAACAATCAGTTTAATTTGAGAGTCCAAGAGCTGATCATTGAAAAAGAGTTGAAAGAGCAGAAATTGAAAGAGAATTTGTTAAGGAAGACCAGTCTGCCCATCAACTCAACCTAGAATACTCAGATAAAGTCTTGAAATTTAGTTACAACGAAAAGTAATTCCACAAGTAGTAATAGAAATACTATCACTCTGGAAGTCACTGACCAAGTTACTCCTCCACACACTTCAACAATCTCTCCTACTTTGGATTACAATATAGTTGAAGAGATGAAGAAAGCACACGCAAATATTTCACTTGTCGAAGTGATGAAAATAGCGAGCCAGTGGGACATGCTACTACACACACTCACACAACTTGCCTTAGGTAACGATGCTTCTTCACAGAAGGGATCTAGTAAGTCCTCTGGTCCCCTCAAATTTGTACTTAATTATTTAACAATAGATGCAAACACACTTCACACCCACTTTCTGTTAACATTTTAAATTTTAAATTTTAATGTACACAATTGCTTGGTTGATTCTGATGCATTGGTGGATGTAATTCCATTATCTATCACAAAGAAAATAAACACAAAATGGGATAAAACATACGCAAATATCATTCAGCTGGACATGAGTCTTGTCGATGTGATTGGTGAACTCGGAAATGTGCTTATTCACTTATCATATGACTATCGAGTTCACTGATGTATAAATATAGTAATCGTGGACATTCTCGAAGCATACAGTGTATTTTTTAGTAGGGACTGGTCAACAAGCTACAAGGGTATTTTTCTATGGATTGGTCACATTCTTGGCTTCCATACAGGGGCAAAAACAATCAGATCTGGGTGAAATTTGAGAGGTACATGAAACACAATGCTACTCCCTTCGATGGTAAGAATGAACCAATGGATTTTGTAGATATTATCTTTGGGAATTTCTTCTTGGAAACTGATTTGGGGAGCTACCTTGCTCAGCCATCCCCAGTTCCACCAGACACACATTTGGAACTCCTTCCTAGTCCAGCTCATGAAAATAAAATTTGTAAATTAGTAGAATAGTATTTCTAGTGTAGTACATAGTCTTTATACATATGATGTTTGGACATTGTATTTTAATGGTTCCAAAACATAGGAGGGATCTAGAGCTGATTTTGTTTTAGTAGACCCACGAAAGATGAAACATATAATCTCTAGCCACTTGGAATTCAAGTGCATGAATAACACCGTAGAATATGAATCACTCATCTTGAGTTTGCAAAGAGCCATTGAACTCATTATTGTAGTTCTCAAAGTAGTAGGTGACTCAGAAATTGTTGCACAACAGGTATGTGATACTATACATTGTGTGTCACCTCATCTGAATAGTATTATTATATTATTTATGTTCCTATAATAAACAACACAACTACAAATTCATTGGAAAATGATGCTGCTAGGTTATCACCGCTTAGGGATGATTTTTCTGTAGAAATTATTTATAAACCATATGTCCCTAAAAATATCACTAATTTATGCACTTTCAATGATGACTAGCAGATACTACACTTTATGGTGAGTGTTGATGTATTCAAGGATGTATCTATTGAAAAATACGAACATGAGAAAGCGTTTCAGGATGTATCTTGCACAAACAAAGATAACCCCCTGCTGAAGAGCATGGTATCATTGGAAAAGTTATATGATTTGGAGAATCACTTCCGAGGGCTAGTCAATGCGAAAACCAATATTTTTAACGTTGTCGCACAAGAAAAAAATCTTGGAATAGAAAAGGATATGAAGTTTTTTAATCTTGGTACTTGGTGCACACCACAAGAGAGGCAAGTATTAATCCACTTATTCAAACAATATTATGACACATTCACGTGGACATACAACGAGATCAAAACTTATGACACACGAATAATCCAACATGTGATTCCAATCAAAGAAGGGGCCAAGTCATTCCAACAATAGTTGCGAAAGGTACATCTGACGCTTGAGCCTTTGATTCAAAAAGGAGTCCAAGAAACTGCTAGATGCTCAGATCATATACAACATGTGACATTCTACTTGGGTATCGAACTTGGTCTCGGTGAGATAGAAGTTTGGGGAAATCCGCTTATGTGTTGATTTATGCAACTTGAACTGCACCTCGGACAAAGAAAATTACCCGATGTCGTCTATGCAACACATACTGCAAATAGTATCAGGGTTAGAGATTTTTTTTTTTGATGGATATTCTGGATACAACTAGGTTCTAGTGTCATAGCCTGAAATATTGAAACAACATTCCGCATGAAGTGGGGTACCTTTGCATTTAAAAGAATTCCGTTTGGGTTGATCAATGCCAATGCAACATTTCAGCATGCCACATACATCACATTCCACGGACTGATCAGATAGAGTGTAGTGGTCTATCTTGATTATGTCACAATTTTTTACAAGAAGATATCAAACCACATATGCCATCTAAAGAAAATTTCCAAGCGATATCGCAAATACAAGATATCCCTTAATCCCAAAAAGAGTATTTTTTTCATTTTCTGAAGGCAACCTCTTAGTCCACATCATTGCAAAAAGTGGGATTAAATTAGACCCGAAGAGGTTCAAAGAAATTACTCAGATTCCCTTCCTTGTGAACAAGAAAACTATGCGGTCCTTCCTGGGGAAAATCAACTTTCTTTGCAAGTTCATCTCTGATTATGCTCAGATCATGAAGCCAATATGGAAGATGGTAATGAAGGATCTGATTTACAAATGGGACAAAGGGGAAAATAATATGTTATCTTGTATTAAGCAATCAATTGCAGAAGCATCCACTTTATATAGCCCAAATTTTAGTAAAGATTTGTTTCTCTACACTTTTACTTCTAAAAATTCTCTCATCGATATTCTTACACAAAAGGATGATCAGGATGATAAGTGACTAATATATTTTATGAGTGATAGTCTTCAAGGACCTGAAATAAAATACCTCGCCACTGAAGAAAAAAAAAATTATGTAGTATACAAGGTGGTGAAACAATTTCAACCCTATCCCTTGAAAAATCACTGTATCATCTTTGTTCCGCACCCAACAGTCAGATCGTTGTTCGTTAAACAAGATTTTGGTGAGAGAAGAGAGAATTGGATGACTGGTTTACAAGAGTACGATTTAGAGTTCAATCTAGTTCACACAATCAAGGGCCATGGTCTGTGTCAGCTAGTAGCAAAAGTAGTAAATGTAAAGGAAGAATATCCTTCTGGATGGGAGAAGGAGATTGAAATATACAATGTTAAGCGAGCTCCCCCCACTACCATCGCAAACTCTTGGTATTCAGATGTGTGCCAATACCTGGAGCATGACACCATGCCATCCAACTTATCTTCACGGTAAAAGAGGGCACTTAGAATTAAATCATTATCTTATCAATTGGTGCATGGGGTGCTTTTCAGAAAGAACCATAATGGTGTGTTGTTAAGGTTCTCAAAAGTGCATGATTCAGAAAGAGTACTGCGTGATATCCATGACAAATCAGCCAGGGGACACTTCATGGGTAACACAACTGCACTTAAAGTTATGTGTTCTGGTTTTTATTGGCCCATGTTATTCAAATATGCACACGCCTATGCCCGCAAGTGTTCGGTCTATCAAAAGTGTGTCGAAAAAAATAATAATTCAACCACCCCATTGCAACATATTGCAATGGAAGAACCATTTCAACGATGGGGCTTAGCTATCATTTTTAAAATCTTTTTGCATTCGTCAAAGCAGCACCGCTACATACTCACTGCTACAGACTACTTTACGTGGTCGACAGAAGCAGTTCCACTGAAATAAGTGAATGATCAAGAATTCATCAACTTCCTTAAGAAGAATATCATTTCCAGGTTTGACATTCCTACTTCACTTATTTTCAATAATGCAACATATTTTTCGTCGTTAAAGTTATATGATCTTTCATTAGAAAATATAATTTTATTAAAACATTCAGCTAACTACTATCCATAGGGAAATAGTCTTGTTGAGTCTACAAATAAGAGACTTATATGTATCATCAAGAATACCATAATCTTTGAACAAAGGAACTGGCACACCCCTTTGTTAAATGCCCTATGGGTTGAACAACTCAGGCTAAAGCCCTCTCTGAACACCTCCCCTTACTTCCTGGTGTATGGGAAAGAATCCATCCTTCCTCCTAATATCTACTTTCCTGCTCTAAAAATTTCGCAAGAATCCCAAGGCAAGCCATGTTTATTAGTTAAATGTAGAATGACACTCTTCACAAGCTGCAGGAAGAAAGATTGAAAGAAAAATAATGTTTTTTTCCCTTCAGTACTAGAATCGTATCAAGAGGTGGTTCGACAAGAATTCTGCAGGTAAGAATAAATTTATTGTGGGTGACTTAGTCTTGAAGTAGGACAAATCCCATGAGGGAAAAGGAAAACATGCCAAGTTTCAAACCCTGTGGATTGGATCATTCATTGTTCATGAAAATCTTGGCCAACACACATATCATCTGCAATAACTAGAAGAGAATATTGAGTCTGTCTCTGTCAATGTCCAAGACTTAAAAAATTATTTTCAATAATGATATGGGGTTGTTACCTACACTATGTACACAGTATTTTCTTGTTTATTTTATTTTGCGTTCTTTTTTATCGTGTAAATAAGTGTTCAGTGTGAACGTATTCTCCAACTTATTTTTGTGTGGCTGAATTGAAAAGAGTCTTGTGACACTTCAACGTTTGGATAACCTTTGGGCCATCTTCTTTGTGTTGGTTTTATCTTTTGGTTAGTGAAGTTCTAACAGAAAATACGATCCTTTCGTAAGGAGAGTTTTTGGTAAAACCATGAACTTGTGTCTATTCAGGAAACATTATTCCCACATTCAGTTCTTTGTGTTTCGGTGTTTTCACGATTATCTAATTAGTAGAAGAGGAGAAGGGAAAAAATCTAAACGAGAAAACCTAAATCAAAGGTATCTATATGCTTCTCTGAAGGAACAACCTCTCATGCTCTCAATATGTAGGGATCCCTCTTCCACTCATAGTATGAATAAGTGTTTATGCATAGTCCTATAAAAATAAATAAATAAATGCGAAAGAAGAGAAAGGCTACCTCTGCAAAGAGGTGAAGCAAGCAACTCCACTGGGGCACTGACCAAGCTCACCGACAACGGAGCAATGTTTGTGTTCTTATAGTGACTCCGCTAGGGCATTGTCTAGGCTTGATAGCAGCAGAGAAACACTAAAGATGAAAAATCATACTCTGGAAATCTTAAGCTCATGAACTTCACTACCCTTCCCAAATCGAAACATTGCAATTTTGTTGAATCTTATACCATGTTTAGCCGAGAAGGTATAAAGGGGACCATGTTTATTCACGGGTTAAGTGGGGAGACCAAATTAATCTACACGTTGAATCAATACTCCATAAAGAACTAAGACCCTGCATGGAAGAGTTAACCAATGTAGAGAAGATGGAATTCTACTAATTTGTCACCATGTGTTGTCACTCCTAGAACACCCTCCAAAATTTTTGCCTATGCTCAATTTTGGAGCCTTCCTTGGGCTTGAACATTGTCATCACAAACATTGAAACTCATTCCATGTGTTTTCTTGATATGTTTCAGTCCATTTTGCAAGATAGGAAAATATCGTATTTTCACATGTTAGCTATCGCACAATATGTATAAGCATGTTATGGTGGTTTTAAGGGTCTACCTTTGTGTAAATGAGTTAATCTAACCTTGTAAACATATTTCGCACTCATTTCCAAAGTTTTGAGAAATGTCGCACAAGTGTTTTCATGGTTGTCGCAAAGTGTATCTTAAGTGTCCCACTTGTCATAAGTTGTCATAAAGTTGTATCACCGAGGAAAATGCATTTTTGATGTGTCCTATATGTTCTATGTTGTTGTGTAGTCAATAATTCTAAGTGTGTGATCACATCAGCCTCATCAATCCCGCACTTAGCCAATTTCTGAAAAATATTTATGACCAAGAAACATAGCTTGACCTGACCTTCCTAAATTTCACATTATGCAGTATCAGTCCTATAGATGTGACCTTGCCTCTTGAAACTATGCAGTTCATAGTTCTTTCCTCCCAGGACTACTGCACTACACAATTCCAGTGCTCAAGCCCTGACCTTGGCTCCTAGAATTGCGCAATCCATCTTCCCAACCTGGATTCAACTATGCATTGCACAATCTATATCCTCAAGATCAACCCTTGAGCCCGTCAGTTGCGAAATGGACCAATCTCATATGCCTCCTAGAACTGCAAAATGTGGTGATACAGTGCCCATCCCCTCATCCTGTCACATTAACCTCCAGAATTGCACAGTTTTCTCCCTTAATATTTCATGGACTACACATTTCGCAGTATAAAGGTTCAAGGTTCACCCCTGACTGCTTGAATTGCAAAATTACATAGTGACTGAGTTCATATTTCAGTTCTTCACCGGGTTCCGGCTCAACCAATGGATCAAGATGCACTATCTTAGACTGGGGGTTTTCGGACTGATGTCGTCTCATCATGAGTGAATTGAAGATGCATGTATATTATCATGCCATGATAAGATTATGGAGAAGAATATGAATGAGGGAAACATGTTGAAAGGCATCTTTGTAGCTTGTCATACAAGTTGATCAATCGAGAGAAAGAAAAGGGACATCAGTTTTCGACCACAATTCAAGACTTGAAACCATTGAAGACTCCCTACCACTAAGTCATGCATAGGTCGATAAAATATCACTCTCAAGTAGACACATACCAAGCAACATCAGGAGTGGCTTGACATTACCACATAATCAAGCAATCCATGTCAATAGTGTCATGCCATGTCATGAGTTGTCACATGCCACACCATTATGGTGGATTATGTAATTGATGTTTCGAAAATGTATTGTAAAGTGAAAGTCCAAAGGACATGTACAAAATATGAAGATTCATATAAAGTTGAAAATTCATAGGAATTCAAACAATAGTGAGAGTAAATGAAGAGTCACAAGGAAGGTGAAACATCAACTACTCATTGTTATATATACACCCTCATTTTATGAGCAAAGGACTTTTCACCTTGGCTCTTCCCACAAATAATTAGAGAGAGAAGCTAGTTCTTTTGAGGAGTAAGGAGTGGCTCCAACACTCCACTATTGGAGCTAGTGGTTTTATTTGTATACATGTGTCTTGGAACTTTTACTTAATAATAGAAGCCTTCAAGGCCAACATGTTCTTCATACATGGATTATGAATTTTTGTAATATTGTTCTGTAGATATTTGTATTTCATGTTGGCTTTCATCTATGCTAAAGTAGTTGAAATATTTCGATTATTTTAGTACTTATCTTATTGAGGATGTGTTGTAATGGTTGCTAATGTTGTCCCATCCTTGTGGACTATTCCGCGGGATACTAGACTTATATTTCTCATTGATTGGTTGTGTAATTACCGTCACATATTCTGTGGAATTTTTGCTAGATGTTAGATGAATCATTCTTGTTTATGCATGTCTCTACTTGGGTGGTACTATTACCTCTCTCTTATAGACTCAATTTACTCTTTCCCTCCGCAATAGAAGAATTTTGGCACACCTACAACCAACACTCACTAGGCACGCCTTCTTTCTTTTCGAATGCACAATTGCACTCCTCTCTCTTGTTGACAATTAGAGTCAAGGCACATCTTTACGAAATTAGCAACCGAGTCATATTTTGGATGGGGATCCTATCCCAAATGACATGAGGTCTAATTGGGACCACATATTGGGGATACCCCTTGAAAGTTTCCGGGTCCAACACCGTCAACAGATTCCTACTATAAAGATCTCAAATTTACATAATAAGCATCTACAATCATTCAGGTACGACAAAATATTCCCTAAAGATAACACCAAAATGCTATAGAGGGCTAACCATCAGGTCACCTTAAGACATTATCTAGGTTTTTCTTCCACTTCAATTCCTTCGTATCCAAAGCTGGAACATTAAGTCTTCTTGATGGCGTATAATCACTTTTAATGTAAGAATCCTTTTGAAAGATAGTGTCTCCTAAGCTTTTTTAAATGTATAATAAATAGACGTATTTCCTCATAAATAGATGGGAAAGGTAGGGTTATGCCTTTCAAGAGCTGACGTAGGTAATATTTAAGTTTAATATCTGATGTAATATCAAAAAGATAAGAAACTGAATTACTGTAACTCCATATCTGTATAAATGAAAATCTTATGGTAATAATAAACCAAAACCAACAAAACAAATATACCAATTTTGTAGATGGAAATGGTTAATACCACATCAGATAGAATAGAAAAGGAGATGCAGTTCAAGGTCACAGGAATAATATTTAGATAATATATGTTTCAAATTCAACCTTAAATTCTAAGCATGCAATACTTAAAATGAAGGCCTTTCATACCAAATATCTCCACCACATATAGCGTGATCTAACACAAACAAATAAATTCATCAACTTAGAAGAATAGAAGGTGGGGCTCTTATTACAAAATCATTAAGTGGGAATGAAAAAAAGGTGTACCATGCATTTCTTTAGTGGAATTCCTTTGGTTTTCTATTTTTTGAACACCTTTATAGGATAGACCACACCCACTCTATCATAAACACTTTCTTGCAAACCATATTCGCATCTTCATCCTTAAAGTAGCACTCAGATGGAACATATATTAAACGAAGGATCATAAAACAAGTAAGTACACATCAAAACAATGTAATTTTCTCATTTTACTATGACACAAAAACTGACACTAGTTATATGATATTTTTGCAATATGATATTTGAAAAAATGTCTTATAGAAAATAAACAAAATATTTGCTCAATTTTCATTCACTTAATCGCTATATGTTCTTATATAGATAGTATGCACCACTAGTAGATATTTGTTTTGCACTGAAAGCATCATCTAGCTTGTCCAATTCCAAAGAAGAAAAAGTGTATAACCTTCCACTAATATTTTTTGGAAATTGAAAATATAACATATTACTATATTGGAAATTTACTATGAAATATAACATTGAATACTATATTGTGTATATCTCCGAGATAGATTTGGCACCATACTACAAGGTCCTTGTTGGGCAGGGCCCAATTTTGTCCAGTTTTGAGTTAAAGACTCCACATTTTGAGGAAATGGATTGCGCGATCCAGCGAAAATAAGTCAATCACGCAGATTTTAGGAGTTTTAGGGGCTTTGGGGCAGGTCAAAGCCCATATTTTTGTAAAGGGATCGGGTTTATTTTTCTAGTTTTGAGTTTTCCCATGATATGTAGACCATGGTATTGTAAGATGTCAAGGCTATATAAAGCAAAGTATTATTGAGTCAAGACAAAGGTAGATCCATCATTGTATGAGTGCAAGCTGTGAATTATCTATGTTTTAGTTTGTTTTGGGTCTTAGGAGAAGACTCCATAGTTGTGTGCATGTAGGCCTTGGTCTGTAACTGTGTGTGAAAACCACCCACAGCTGTGTGCACAGGTCGAAGAAGGATTGTATTGAAATACACATCATTAATAAAGGAAAGGAAAGTTCTGAAGTATTTCTATGTTATTTGTGAAATTTATCTATTATTTATCTTTGAAGTTGTTTTATGTATCACGAAGCATTGTATGATTTTTTATGCATAGTGAAGTCTTTTATGCTATTTATATGTGTTGTATGGGGTTGATTAGTGCATAAGAATGATAAAGGAATAGTGCATAGTATTAGTAATTGATGACTAGGGAATAAACTGTAAAAGTAGATAATTGCATCTGTGGAGATCAGGGAAGCATAAGGAAGAATTATAAAAGGAAATCCACATCCTAATATCCCTTTGGATGCGAAAACCTAGTTCTAGCACCCCCCAATATTTCCTTGGGTGAGATTGTGGTCTGTGCAGCAGATCATTACCGAAAGGGCCGGTAATAAAGGGTTTTGTTCATAGAGAAACTACTCTGAACCTGGGTCTTGACCCCTTCAAGCCAACAATTGGTTCCATTGTCGGGTCCAAGATTTGATTGAGGGATATGTGGATGTGGTATCTAATAATAAAAGGGATCCAAGATTAGGTAGATCTGAAATAACGAGAGTTCGCAGTTCAAGAAAACATAAATCCACGACTATCTACTGAAGCTTGGTTGCAGAGATATATTTTTACAAATTAGCACGAGATTTTATCCTCATCGTTTGCAAACGAGCTACATGAATGGTTGTCAAGGTTGGTTGAGAATAAGACCTATTTTAAGAATAACAAGCCAACTGTGTAGACCTCCAAATTGTTGCAGGGACTCAAGGAGACCGATAATAAGATATCAAGAGTTGTTAATTTCTAGATCGATAGTATTTTGGGAAGATTTATAACTGATTTCTCCATAGACACATTTGTATCCTACAACGAAGATGATCAGAGATTTTTCAAGGGTTTGGGAGGTAGGTACTTGAATTCTTTAAAGCTATGGATTAAGATGCTTTAATGTGAAAAGGGTGTGTTGCGCATGCAATCTGATTAATGTTTGGAAGAAGTAAGTCTGGATCTACGTGAAGTGGTAAAATATTGAGGGTAGATCGCAAAAAAATCATTGCGACTAATTACAGTCCATTGTTGAGTCGATATGAAAGAGAAGAAGGAGAAATTAACCCCACAACCCCTAGAGGTGTGTCACAGTTAGAATTTAGAGACCATTAGGACACCTCTCAAATCCCCCATCTTGCTACTCCCCTCACTCCACATCCACATCCCCATACTTTTCCTCCACCTCCACCTCCAACAAGAGAAATGGCTAATGACGTCATAATACCTATTTTCAAAGGTCTGGGATTAGAGGATCCTGAAAATTTTTGGTTTATCACTGAATTTGTATGGAAAGTGCTACAAGTCACAAATGATGACATAAAGAAGGCACAACTTGTAACAACACTGCAGGAAAGGACGTTGGCATGGTATATGAAGTACTCTGCAATGCATCAGGCTGCCACATTGGATGAGATAAAGACAACACTGAATTTTGAATTTAAGAAGCCAAAATCGCAGTTGCAGTGTATTACGTAGATAAAAGAGATCAAATAAGCGTTAACTGAATTTGTTTGGGAATTAGATCAAAGGTTCAAGATGCTAATAGGACAAGTGAAATTCCAAATTCCTGACAAGAAGCATAAGGAGTGGTTTATATTTGTGTTACTGCCCCATATCAGGCTACCTTTGTTATAACATAAGATAGCATCACAAGGCGAAGCTCTGGAAATTTCTATGAAATTGGAAGCTTCGCTAGTTGCAGATACCCAAGTAGGGGTACAACAGATTCAGAGCCAATTAATAGAGATGCATTTGGAGTTGCAAGATTTGAAGAAGGGTAATACAATAAAAAATTCACTCAGGGTATGGTGTATCAAATTTAAGGCATAAATTTATTATAAAGATCAATCCCCCGTGTATATAGATTACATCAACAACGACGTTCCTAATCCGTTGACGCCAAGATCAAGTGTGTTAGTGTAAGTTTTTGCATCCTACCACCAGTGATCAAATAGACTCTTATTATGTCTTGTTAGGGTCCCATTTTCAAATATTTTTCATTCCATTAGGTAATCATGCAAAAATTTGGTCATTGGATGCGCATCTAGGTCTGATTTCACCCCCTTTCAAAATTTTACTACTTGCTGGCTCATTTCACCTCTTTGCTAAGTGTACCATCATTCATGAGTTGTCATCATCATTACATTCATTTTCATCATGGTTTCATTCAGTCCAGAGTCTCCATTAGGTCTTAGGGTTCCAAGGTCATCAAATCATCATTTCATGCATAAAGTCCAGCAAGTGAAGGAGTGGAAATAAAGAAATTTCATGAGTAAATTTGATTTCAAAGAAAAATGTAATGTTATGTTCCTAATTTGTAATAAGCACTTCAGAGTTCCAAGTAGTTGCAAATACTCAAGTTTCCATCAAAAAATGATCAAATTTCGAAAAGTAATTCAATGTTCCTAAGCCATCAAAAGATAAATTTCAAAAATCAAGTTCAAAGGCTAAAGTTAAAAAGCATTGTAAGGTTCATTTTGAAAAAAGGAAATGTGGGTACAAGTCTATCTAATGATATTTCTATAAGTATAAAAGGCCCTCAAAGACCAAAATTCATTCATTTTCATTCTCCACCATTGATATCTCAGCCTCTTCAGGTCAAAAACAAAAAATTTCTTCAAAAAACAGAGTTTCAGGGTTCATTGTTGCACTTTTTCCATAGGCGATACACTTTTTGTAGTGAGCACGCTGCGCTTTTCTTAAGCACGTTGTGCCTTTTGTAGGGTTCGATGTGCCTTTATCAATCTTGTTGTGATTTTTGCAGTGAAGGAGCTACCACCTCAAATCTTGTCTCCAAGGGTTATAAACAACAATCAAAGGTTTCTTCACTCATTTTCAAGTATGTTGCATCTTCTAAGCCCCTCCTTTCAGCTCATGATCATATTTTTATGGTGGAAACTTCCCATTACCCTCCATGCCATGTTCTATTTATTAAACCCTAATATTCAAAGTTCGTAAGGCTAATTTTTTTTCCCTAGATCCATATACCCCACTCACACTCTATCTCATCCCCCACTACCCTTATATCCTTTCATTCATCACTCCTTAGTCATATTCCCTAAAACCCTACCCCTACGCTGTGCTTTTCTAGGAAGCTAGACTAAATCCCTGTAAATGAATTCCCTACCCCATCCCCCTTAACATTTAAACTCCCCATCACTTCCCTAAGCTTCCTAACTCCCTTACACCCTTCCCCAAATTTTCCCACACCTATCCCAACTCCCTAACCCTATAATCTCGCTCCCTTTTCCTTCCTCTTCTCCCCTAGGGTTTCCATGAAAAACTGAACATCATGGAGGAAGAGAGAAACATTATAGAGGAAAAGAGAAACACCATAGAAGATGTTATCACACAGAAAAAAATGAAACATTATTTGACATGGTCATAGAGTTCATTTGTCACAAGTTGGTATAGGAAAATTTTAAATTTTTTCATATTATCCTATCTTAAGGTTCAAGGTCACCTCCATTTATGTCATGTCATGTCCCATCAGTCATCATTAGGTGTCAGATTCCATTTCCCAAGCATTCAAATTCAAAAAGGTCACTTTAGCCAGTTTTTCCTCTTTTCGTAGCGATTTACACTGTAAAAAGGCAGTTTTCGCTACGAAACTACCTAATAGTTTCGTAGCAAAACTGCCAGAAAATTAACTAACCATGCTACAAAAAAGGGTATTTCTGCCTGTCTTGTCAAATCCAGTGCAAGGTGTCAGTCGATGATTGGAGGAGTTAGGGTGGAGGTCATTCAAGTCTCTTATGGTTAATTCAAAGGTACATAGCCATGCTGAGGTCATCATTACCCTTTTGGCATGTATGTGTCATGATTAAAGCATGAGTTGTCATTTAAAACATAAAACCTTACCCTAAGATGCTATTTTTCATTCAAAATTCATTATTGCATGTGAAGCATCTCACTGTCACTGTTTGAGAGCTGCCTCACCACACCAAGCAACTTGTTGTCCAATTTGTCTTTACAAGTGTCACCTTTTTAAGATGGAAACTTGGTTATAAAAGGAGATGGTCATGCACAAGAAAGCATACAAAGGTGGCTCTGTGGATAATATAGAAGCCCATGGACCTTAAGATATTCGTGGAGGACCCTAGCTTTGCTGAAGCATGCATCTGTTCAAGTTGTTTGAATTTCTGCTGGAGCTAACAAGGAAATTGATGTGTTTTTGGACTTTTGAGCAGTAAGTTTAAAGAGAGGATTATGGATGAACATAGATGAATTTGGAAATAATAAGATATTTTATTATCAAGAACATAACAATTAAAAATAACCTCTTTCAATTTTCTCATAGGTGCTATCAGTTGGGAGATACAAGGATGTCTTTGGGCCCTATTTTCAGAAAATAGAGTTTTCCTGTTTTATACATGTTTTTAAAATTCTGATTCTGGACAACTGGAGATGGTTTTCAAAAAATAAATAGAGGTTTTTCTTCAGAAAATTATTATTGAAAAACACCTCCTCATTTTTTTGCAAAATACGTCATGGATTTGGAAATATAAGCTCTATTCTAAGACCTATTTTTCAGAAAAGAAAAAAAAAACAGGAAAAATCTGCAAAGATGTTTTAAATATGTAGGGTGATGGTGATTGTGCTCCTCATTAATTTGATGATGTCCATAACGTGCAGAACATCGGGTTTTAGTAGCAGAAGTTCATTTTCTGAAGACAATTTTGAAATATGAAAATTATGTGTTTTTACACAGTCTTTCCTCTTTTCGTAGCATTTTCGAGGCTTAAGGACAAGAAAACGCTACGAAAAAACCTATAGCATCCTTTTTGCCTCTAAAGTAATTTTTTGCAGCTTTCAAGAAGGTATATTGATGGTGTGGATGTGTCATGACTTTATTGACACAATGAATAGCAAAGGAGCAAAGTTATTGGGTGCAGAAGTCATTTTTCAACACTACCAAAGTTCGCTATGAAACTGTCATGTTTTCGTAGCGAGCTATTTTGAAGGTTTTGAAGCATCTTGATGGAATTTTTGGACAGCTGGAATCCTCCAAAATGTAAAGGGACCTTAACATCAAATATTTATGACTCGAAGGAAGTGTTGTGGAGCCAAGTCATCAGCTAAAGCTCTCGTTGAAGATAAGGGTTATGCATTCCTGAAAAATAGGGTTTTGTTCCACATGTCTAGGAGAGTTTTTAATATGTAAAGTGGTGATGAACTATGTTATGGGTGTTTCAAGCATGTGACACTTACATTGTAACAATCATTTAACTTTTTCACAAGATAAGGTAAAGTAATGTAATAAATAGGCGTTAGATTCCTATTAGGAAATGTCTTCTTTAAGGTGTACCTGTCAGTTTTCAGTTAGATGTCATGTATTTCAATTATGTGATGTGTCATAGGAGAATTCGATGGTCTAGCCACCAAGAAAATCATATTTATTATAAATAAGGTCTATTTAAAGACAAAGCATCATAGTAGTGAGGGGTTGGAATATGTTACTTCTGACTTCTATTATTGTAAACATTTTTTCATCAGTAATAGAGAGTGGCTATTGGTTTCATCCTTAACCTGAGATTCATTTGATGTTTTCATGAACTCTATCCTATGTATCTTATTAATTTATGTCAATATATTAATGTTTGATTACTTAGAATTCGTGCTTTTCATGCTCTAACTTCCTTTCAAGCATTAAACTATTGGATATCTTTCTCAATGTCCTACTTTCAGTATCTTAATGTTCATTACTCAGAATTCATGTTTCTCATGCTCTGACTTCCTTTGAATATTTATATATTTAGTAAACTATGTGTGTGTGTATTCTACTTTCATTTAAATATCTACATGCCTCAGCTTCCACAAGGAGAGCCTTTGTCATTGAGATCCCTATCACTGACTCCATATCCCAATGGTAGCAAGCCTTCTTTTTTCAACCTACAAACATACAAAACCAAGACACAATTCATAGAGTTAGCCATATAATATTATCATTATTTAATATCATAAAACCCCCTTGAGAGAGCCCTCTCAGACTGAAGAGGCTAAGCTTCAGTTAGAAGTGGTTTGAAAGAGTTACTCCAATTTTACCATTGAAGCAGCCCAACAGGACTCAATTTGGTGATAACATTTTGGTGCTTCTGCTGGGAGTTTGAAGACTAATTTCCCGAATTTTTTGTGCAAAAAAGTGAAGTTTAACTCTTGGAGGTAGCATGAGCTCATAATTTTTTAAGGTTTCTGAACTACCTTGGCGACTCCATTGTTGAAGAATTCAAAATTTCATAGATTCATGGTGATTCCACTGGACTTATGAAGAACTCACATGATGCCATTCTTGTTTCAAGGTATGCATGTGTAGATTTTTCAAGAATTTATGATTTCCCAAATCCTTTTCCCAAGGATGTATATTTTTTAAGGAATGGTCCAAAATTTAATGGAGAAGATCTGAGTTTGACCTTGAAGTATATATCAGATTTCTGTGACTTTACTAAGCTTCTTAGAGTCAGACATGAAGATATTTTCATCATATTTTTCTATGATTCATTTCAACGGAAATGTATACAGTGGATTGAAATCTTTCCTGTCATATCTATTAAGTCATTTGTAAATTTTTGGCTTATTTTTTTGGAAACATGGATGGAAAGAATAGAGTTGGTGGTATACTCCCCTTCCATTCAAGGTTTTAAACAATGGAATAATGATCACACTAATGAGGAAGTGGATGAAAATTTTTCTTTGTCCTTGTCTTCTTATTTAAAGTCATTTGAGTGCAAGTCAAAAGATAAGATTAAATTTTTGAATGAAGTTGCTAAGAACATTGAGAAAGACATTGAAGTTTTAGAAGATCAAATTCAATCCTATAGTCTTCATGATCAAGATCAGTATTTTCAAAAGTTTTTCATGCCAGAACAAAAAGAGAGGGTGTTGCTACCTTTCTCTTTTGAGATTGAGGAAGAATACCATGTTCTTGAAAATCAGTTTGATAGCACACAACTAAAATCTTATGTTTCTAATGAAAGCATATATGAGTTTTCTAAAACTGCAGAATGTCTTGAGGATTATCAAACAAACTATGTATTCTATGACCCTATAGCTGACTACATGGAAGAGTTTTACAATCCAAATTTCCAGTTATATTTTCATTGGGAAAATCAGATCCATTTTATGTTGCCTTGATCATTTCAGTATCTTGTTTACTTTTGGTTCAAGTGCAGTCAAGAGGTTCAAGTATCAGATTAGCTCATTGACTGGAAAGCAAGAGTCAAGATGACATTAGAAGAAACCCTACCCCAAGGAGATTTACAGATGATGTTAAGAATACAAAAGGAAATGAATATCATCAAATAATTCCAAGGCAAAAAGACTTCAGAAGTACTTCAAGGAACTCTTCATCTCCCAGGTACCAAAGTATATTTCTTGGTTATTTCTATTCTTGTACAAAATTTGGGCACATGGCAAAAGATTGTAGGGCATATCACAAAGACATATATAATGGTCCCCGTCAATCTCCAAGAAGAAATTTTGCAAGAAGAAGTAATGATCTCTCATTCATGAACAAGATGGAGTGCTTCAATTTCCATAATATTGGACATATGGCTCGTGATTGTAACTTGACTTGGGTCCCTCAACAAGCTAAAATTATGTCAACTAAGCCAGAGAAGAAGGTTACACAAGTATGGATAAGGAAGCAAATAGGATCCTAAAGTCTCTTAAACACTCCAGCCAACAACACATGTTGTTGATTTGATGAAAAAATCCTTGATATTCCAAGTTTTTGATGATGAGAATGTGCCAGAAAGGAGACCATGCATACTGTTAGGGGGAGCTTATGATTCTTAATCATTCTTGCAAAAGCTATCTGTGAAAGGGCCATATAAAATCCTTGATGAGTCACACATGGACAATCATCCTTTGATAAATCATCTCTCAAGAGAAACTCCATTGAGGAATATGATCACTTACTAATCCAGTGGAATATTGTTGAGGATCTCTTCCATTTGATCACTAAGCAAGTAATATTTCTTGAGGTAGAGGAATTTATGCAGATAGGGGGAGTTGGTTCATCACATGAAGAAATGTAGACACATCTATCATTGACCACATTTCCAAGAGGAGGAGCACCTTGATAGGGGGAGCAACATATCTATCATGAAGAACTATCATTGTTGAATAAAATACGATGGGAGCAACATATCAAGAAGCAGCCTGATAGGGGGAGTACTTGGGCACCCGATTTTCCATTGATGTCAAAGGGGGAGAGGATGTTGAAAGGGCAAGAATATTTCCATCAACGACAAAGGGGGAGATTGTTAATCTAGGTTGTCATTGATGTCAATAGTTGATGTCAGTGCCCAGGATGGAAAATATTCTTGAAGATGCCAGAGGATGATTACAATGGAATACTACCATATGACTGCACATGATGAAGGAATAGAAGACATACACATGATGACATGTCCTACCTCCAATGATCTTGGTGATAACACTACATGATTACATGTCCTACCTCCGATAATTTCCTGATGACATGATAAATCTCCAATGATGTGAAGTTTGTTGTACTTATGATGAAGACTACATAATGATGCTCCATTTGATTGATGAAATATCTCTGCACAATCTTAAGGACAGCTGACCTAGTGACCCTATATTGAATAAGGAAAGGACATGATGATGGTGATAATATGTTGAATAAGGCTAGGACATGATTATGAAGACAATCAACAAAGAAATCAAACCATGAAGAAGTCGTACACTCAAAGGCATTCTTCTCTGCCTCCATTTTTGCACTCATAAATAATCAGTCACATTAGAAAATATTTTTTGCTACCTTAGAGGAAAAATTCCTTAATTAAACCTACACCATCTTTAAGAGCATAATTTTTCCTTTCCAACGAGCTATTACTCAGCCCAAAACTCCAAGCGGTTTGAAAGTTATTGATTTTTCAAGTTTAAAGTAAAATTCTGTCAGCGAACCGACCTTACCTTAGTAAATTCATGTCGGTCCTTCTTGAAGACATGTCTATTCGTTTATGAACAAAAATTTGTGTATATATATATAAGAGGGTTTCGACCTTCTTTTAGAACAGAATTTCGGAGGAGATTAAGAGGAAAAACAACGAAGTAAATAACACAGAAAAAACAGTGAGCTAAGGGTCATATTCCATTTATTTACTGTGGACTGCTGTGTATTGTTTGGTAGAATTTCAAAAAAAATTCACAGAAATACAGAAGGGTGTTCACATCTCATGAACCAAGGAGACTAAGGAATATTCTTGGGCTATCCTTCTCAAACTCGGACAACAGAACTAACATGTGGAAGGAATACTAATCTCGGACTGTTAGAATACATTTTTGAAGTGTGGATCTCAGTCAGCAAGTGTCTAGGATGGGCATATTTAACAGTTACTTATTGGACGCCATTTGGAGTTCGTATATGTGTTTATAGTCACTTGTGGAGCTACATACTTCAAACCTGTTTGCAGAATTGTGGAGCATCGAACCATCTCATCTTAGTTCAAAAATTCCTTGTGAAAGTTTGGTTGAAGGCTCAATATGCAAGAGTGTATATGGTATAATATAATATCAAACATGTGGTAGTATTACACCCAGATATGTGATAAATAACTTATTGAAGGCTTGGTTATTACATATGTGGCTTGGAGCTTTACCTCAGACCTGTAGAACTACACCTCAGGCTTGAAGAACTACACCTGTGACCAATAACATTATATCGTGAAGTTGTGGTAGCGTTACACCCCTAGACCTATCAGTTGTTGAAAGCTTGGTTATGACATATGTGGCTCAGATATACCTCTGTGAAGGAATATTATCACCTATGTAAATTCCAAATACTTGTGATAAGCTTCAGGACTTAGACTTAAACTTTTTATTTCAGACTGTTTGAGCTACATGGATACACTTGGTCTCTTGGCACATTCCTTTGGCACCAATTTTGAATACCATCAAAAGTGCTCTTGAACAGATACTTGTATTATTGTGATATTTGATTTGGGATATTGTTTGAGTAGGCATTGAAAATATTGAAGAGTCTCTTGAATCACCTTAAAGAAGTTGTGTTGAAGATATATTATCGAATGATATTTTAAGAATAGAATATCTTGAAGAATAGCATTGAAGCCTACCTATTGAAGATTGATACTTTAAAGTAATATTTGAAGCCCATCTCTTGAGTATTTCTGGAGCACACTTGATTATCCTTGAAGTAGACTTGAAGTGGACAAATCTTGTTGATGGAAAAAAACCTTGAAGACTATTTTGGAGCCTTAATACCTTGAAGATCTTGGAGAGTGCCTTTGAGTTGACCTTGAAGATTTATGGAGATTCTTGTAGAGAATGATTCATTAGTCATCATGAGGTAAGCTTGAATATTTTTTTTGGGGTACAATGAAGAGTTGTGGTGACACCTTCATGATTTTTCATTGATGAGATAAGTGCCTTAGAGATCGTTTGAGGTCAGTGCTAAATGTGAAGATATTGGCAGGGCTTGTTGTAGAAGATATTGGGAGCAGTGGAGAACTATTAAACATATCTTGAAGAATTGAAGATAGGGTTGGAGCCCTAAAGGATAGGAGTCCTCAAGAGACTAGGTTGGATCCTGTACCAGAAAGAGGGTTCGAGCCCTTGAGGTTGGTGCCTCAGAATTGACAAGGTTGGAGCCTTGGAAGTCCAAGTCGGTGCTTGGAAAATACAGGTTGGAGCCTGGGAGATTGAAGATTGGTGTCTTCATCTAGGGTTGGAGCCCTACATATATTGTACTTGATTTATTGTAAAGAAGAAAATAATAAAATCATTTATTATTATTTTTCATTTTTTGTTCTAAATATAAGTGATCTAACTGGTAAAAATAACAATTGAAAAGAAATATTGATTCACCCCCCTCTCATTATTTCCAACAATCATCAAACTTGAGCTCGAGGAGAAGGCCATAAGAGTTTGAAGAAGGCTTGGAAAATTTTAGAGTTTTTATTTCCAAGAATATGGATAACACTGGAACTACAAGTTCTTTGGTTTACCACAGGGGCACACCATCCCAAGTGGAGCCACTGTTATCACTTAGAAAAAAGTGAAACATTATTTTACATAGTGATAGAGTTAATTTTTCACAATTTGGTATAGGAAAATTTTAAATTTTTTCATATTATCTTATCTTAAGGTTCAACTGTTGGAAATGTTGTCATTGATGGCAAAGGAGACAACATAGAAGAGAAGAGAGAGAAAAGAGGCAGCAATATGTAGAGAGAGTCGAGCAGTAGCAAAAGAAGTAAGGTAGTACAAGACAGAGGTTGCAGAGATAGAGATAGGAGGTAGAGTAGTGAAATGAAACGGTCGAGCAGCAGAGAAAGGCTGCAGAAATCACAGTGACACAAAAACAGAGAATAACTGAGACACAGACAGAGAATACAGAGGCAAAGCCGTTAACAAACCAACAGTGAAATGATTGCAGGAGATGCGGAACTGTGCAGCAAGGGTGCAGAACCAAGAAAGGAACCGAAATTTCACACCGAAAACCTAATGGAGTCGGGCGTTCAACATATGGATGCACTGTATAGTAATGTTGAGAACGCTAGAGGAAACAGGAGCGAAAGCAGAATTCCTTTAACAAGAGTTAAAAATATGAAGACTGGAACCCAGAGTCAAGGGCAGAACCTTGAATGAACAGTGAAACCAGAGTTATTGAAAACCAGTAGTATCGCGTGCGATTGGAAGTGGTAAGCGGATTTTGCTTTTTGAACGTGATCTATGTCGCTGATGGACACGTTTCCTTGGGTGGTATTTGGATACCACTTACATCACGTAATTTCTTAGTGTTAACCCTCAGCCCAAAGAAAAACGCGATATCAACAGTATCCGTCCGATTGCCAAGACCGGAAGATCTACAGTGATTACACTTGTGCGATGAACAAAGGTTAGTGAGGCAAAGCACTGTGGATCCAAGTCAAGATTTTGTTGAAAATTGAAATATAAACCAAATTTTAAAGCCGAAATCTTATGAGAATTATTTGTTATACATTCAAAGGGCGTTATAATGGTCTTTAAAGTTTGTTGATATATATTATACAAACCATGTTGTGGGACCTACATTTATTTCTGCGAGGGACAAGAACTATACGAAGTCCTGTGAATTATGTGTATTATAAAATTAATCAACAGACTGATGGTAGGTCACAATGCATTATGGGCCCATTGGTTAGCTTTAATTCAGAGCCATGGTATAATGTTTGAAATATGACGGAGGAGGTAGTATATGCGAATACAGTATGGAGAGTATGAAATATCGCAAAGGGGTTCAATATAGTAGGAGCATTGTATTAAATGGGGACCAAGATTATAATACAAGACATATAAAACAATGTATGTGTGATATAAGTTGCAGTGGGCCCAGTTGAAGTATCGCATTAATGGTTAGTAATTAACCATTGAAGAAAATTCTGAAGGGTTGATATGTTTATATATATTAAATGTGGACCCCAACTATGCTACAGATTAACGAAGAGGTAACCCAAACTTTAGACAGTTCCTTATATCATTATAAACAAGTGTGGGACCCCCTACATAAAATTATGAGAATCTTAACCCAAGTTGCAGGATACATAAGCGCTATTCCGAGAATCTTAACCTAAGCGGAAAAGTTTATATATATGTATAGCGCTTCATATACAAAGGACCAATATTACAATACAAAGCAGATGTACTATAGTCTTGTGCACGAGATTAACAAGACAAAAGGTTCTATTGTTCGAGTTAAAACAAACGAAGTACCACATGGTGGGACCCTCAAGTATCGCATCAAAGAAACAAATGGCAGCGGAACATGTTAACAAAAGTTCCGATGGAAGCGGACCCGATTCACTTATAAACCGTGAGACCTATATTTGTTTGAATTCTGCCTCAAAGCGCATCAGAGCAATTTATCACGTCTGAAGTAAAGTGTAATTGAACAATCTGTTGAATATTGTGATCGCGATGGTGCGATCCAATCGCAACCGTCGAATCATTGAAGAGTGCAACCGTTGGATCTAAAGAAAAACAGAGTGGGGTCTACAGTGACCCATTGCATCGGCGTAGTGAAGTGAACAGTGATTGATCGCATCGGAGGAGAACAAAACATCGGAGCATTCTATTGAAAGTAGCGATTGCGATTATCGCATCGGGACTTTCGCAAAGGCTCATCGCATCGAAGCAAAAGTGAAGTTCAATGAGTGGGCCCGAAAGGGCATTTTGTGTATTAAAATGATCTATTATCATTACATCACGGAAAGTTATTTGAGTTATATAACATGGTTGTTCATATGTTAAAAAAGCCTTATTATTATGCCGAGAATTGAATTGCATTATATAAAAAGCACAGTTACATATATGCAGGAGTTACGCAACGACAAATGAACAGAAAGGCATACAGTGAAGAAAAAGACAGACATAGTCACAGAGAAGAAAAATACGTAGTGATTCAAGAGGCTGAATGAGTTGAGCTATAGTTCTCATTGTAATTAAATGTAAATGTTTTAATTGGTTTATATTGTTTGTGATGCATTGGCAAGTCTCCGGAAGAAAACAAAAATCCCACTGTAATATTAAAATTAGTACATACAATTATATTTTTTTATGAGTGAACTGGAAAAGAAATGAGAAGGCAGAAGGCTAAGAGGTATGGCTATCCATTTCGAATTCCCTGAGGAATACAAATAGTCATAAGGAAATATCTATAAATGATATCACTTTGATATGCATAGGGAGGTTAGAGAGTGAGGTTAGAGAATGCAGAGGTTGAAGAATTGAGGCAGAGAAGGTAAGAAAAAGAGGAGCAGAAAGAGATGCTACAAAATAGAGCTGATATTTGAGGTAAATCAACAAATCTTTTCTTTTGATTGAATGAGGAATTTGGAGCTTCCCTATCAAGTTGAAGCTTGATAGATGTCAGTTGTAGCTGACTGAGGTTGGAGCCTCTCCAGCAGAAAATTAGTGGTGAGAGGGATTTGGAGCTTGCCTTTGCATCACAATAATAATAAGATGTGGTTTTCTCCCTTTATGGGTTTCCACTTATATATGTTGTCTCTGTGTGTGTGTTGCTTATGTGTTGATATGTTCTATCCAATATGCTTAATGTTTTCTGCTCTCATAATAAGTCTGGTGTCACATTAACTTAATACTTGTTGTTACATATTAAGACTGTTCACATATTAAGTTGGCTATAAAATTAAGCTGTAAATAGCTCGATAAAAAGTTTAAAAAGCTCATGTATGTGTTAAATTGATTCAGCCCCCCTCTCAGTTTAACTAAGGATTCAACAAAGGTCACCTCCATTTATGTCATTTCATTTCCCATCAGTCATCATTAGGTGTTATATTTCATTTCCCAAGCGTTCAAATTCAAAAATGTCACTTTAGCCAGTTTTTCCTCTTTTCGTAGAGATTTACACTATAAAAAGGCATTTTTCACTACGAAATTGCCTAATAGTTTTGTAGCGAAACTGCCAGGAAATGAACTAACCACGCTACGAAAAAGGGTATTTCTGTCTGTCTTGTCAAATATGGTGCAAGGTGTCAGTCGATGATTGGAGGAGTTAGGGTGGAGGACATTCAAGTCTCTTATGGTTAATTTAAAGGTATATAGTAATGTCTGAGGTCATCATTACCCTTTTGGCATGTATGTGTCATGATTAAAGCATGAGTTGTCATTTAAAACATAAAACCTTACAATAATCTGCTATTTGTCATTCAAAATTCATTCTTTCATGTGAGGCATCTCACTGTCACTTTTTGAGAGTTGCCTCACCACACCAAGCAGCTTGCTATCCAATTTGTCTTTACAAGTGTCACCTTTTTAAGAGGGCAACTTGGTTATAAAAGGATATGGTCATGAATAAGAAAGCATACAAAGGTGGCTCTATGGATAAGATAGAAGCCCATGGACCTTAATCTATTCGTGCAGGACCCTAGCTTTGCTGAAGCATGCATCAATTCAAATTGTTTGAATTTCTGTTGGAGCTAACAAGGAAATTGCTATGTTTTCCGACTGTTTGAGCAGTAAGTTTAAAGAGAGGATTATGGATGAAAAGAGATTAATTTGGAAATAATTAGATAGGTTATTGTCAAGAAAAGAACAATTAAAAATAACCTCTTTCACTTTTCTCACTGGTGCTATCAGTTGGGAGATACAAGGATGTCTTTGGGCCCTATTTTTAGAAAACAGAGTTTTCCTATTTTATATATGTTTTTCAAATGCATATTTTGGACATCTGGAGATGGTTTTAAAAAAAACAAGAGAGGTTTTTCTTAAAAACATTCTTATGGACAAAAAAATCCTCTAGTTTTGCAAAATATATCATGGATTCAGAAATATAAGCTTGATCCAGGTGGATATTGGTGGCCACCCGCCTATTCCACTTGGGGCCCCACCATTGTCTCTTTTAGGGTTTTCAAAACTTACTATTTTTAGCATTTTTTTGGGTCCTGAACTTCCGGAGCCATTTTGAAGGCCCAAACGGAGACAATATGCTGAAGTTACGTCCCCGGGAAGTTGAAACACCAATTTACCCAAACGGGGCCCATAGTTTTGGTGCTTCATCTCCTAGGGTTAGGTTTTTGGACGTTTAGAGTTCTCCATTGTTTCTCCATAATAAATAGGCCCTCGAGCCTCATTGTAGCACAGTTCAGAGGTCTGTATCCGCCACATCTCTTCTCAAAGATTCGCTACCACCACCCTAGCTATTTTATTTCCATCATGTTTGTAAGCATATTTCTGTGATTTGATATTAATGAAATGAAGCCTTATTTCCATTGTATTTCTATGTTTATGGTTATTTATGTATTCTGTTGTGTTCCTGCATAAATCTAGATCAGTGGTATCAGAGGGGTCTGCTTTTTCTCAATCCTTCTTTGCATGTCCCTAACGAGGTCGGGGTATAAGGAGTTAGGGCTCGATCTGGTGGAACCTTTGCAAGATCAGCCTCGCAAACCCTGATGGATGCCCATGGGGGATGAAAAGAAAGATGAGGGAGCAGGAGATCCTATCAAAATATTGCTCGAGGAGGCCCTCGAAAAACAAAGGAACGCGATGATGGATAACTTTGCCCAGATCCTTCAACGTCTGCCCACCGGTGGCGCATCTACATCCAACAGCCACTCTGGAGGCGCGACTCCCTTTAAGGTACAAGTAAAATTTGACATTCCCATATTTGAGGATCAAATAGATGCATATGTCGTTGTTGTGAAACCAACTCCAAAAATAGAAGAAAATAGATATCAACGCCTTAGAAATAAGCCACTTCGAGGGGGAAACCTCCAATACATTACATGAATGAACAATTCTTGGATGATACAAATGACAAAACCTCCTTTCTATATATAGGAGTCCATGGGGCCACAATGTAATCCTAGTAGGGCGACAATGTAATCCTAGCCGACCTAACAATAACAATGTAAGGGCACAATAATAGAAATATTCAGGTTAGAGGGGGCTACAATAATAACAATAAGGGGGCTATACTAATAACAATAAGGGGATAAAATAGTAATATAGGGACCTAACATGCCCCTCTTCTTCAAAAAAGTGTTGTCCTCAATGCTTGAGTAGCTCCGAGTGCTTCTATATAAAATTCTCATCCTCCCATGTAGAATCTTCAGTGGGTAAGTTCTTCCACTTGATGAGATACTCTGAAATTGATCGATTTCGTAGCTGTCGAGTTCTTGTTTCCGTGACTGCTTCAGGTTCCAATATGATTTTTCCTTCCTCATCAAGTTCTAGCAATATTGTTTGAATTGAAATATTTTCTCCTATAACCTTCTTTAAGCATGAAACATGGAAAATTGGATGCACTCGCAAAGAAGCAGGAAGCTCCAATTTGTATGCCATAGTACCAATCTTTTGCAACACCTTGTACGGACCATAGTACTTTGGTGATAATTTATTATCCTTCTTAGCTTGCTTGAGGGACATTTTTTTGTATGGTTGTAGACGTAAAAATACCCAGTCTCCTACATCAAAAATTTTCTCGCTGTGATGTTGATCTGCCTGTTGTTTCATTCGATTTTGTGCCAAATTTAGGTTATCCTTTAAGAGTTGGAGAACTTCTCGTTTATGCTTGATGTGATCTTCCACTACTTGAACCTTAGAATTTTCTCTTAAAGATGATGTGATGGACGATGGATGATATCCATAAAGTGCCATAAATAGGGTCATTTTTGCTGCAGTATGGAAATAAGTGTTATACCACCATTCAACAAGAGGTAACCACTTGACTCATTGTGTTTGTTTATCAGATACAAAACAACGAAGATATCCTTCCAAACATTTATTCACTATCTCAGTTTGACCATCGGATTCAGGATGATAAGATGAGCTATGAGCTAATTGAGTACCCAAACAAGAAAATAACTTCGTCCAAAAATTTCCAATAAAAATGGGATCTTTGTCTCTCACAATAACCTTTGGGTTTCCATGTAGCTTTTGAATTGTTTCCATAAATGTAGTAGCAACTGTACTTGCTTTATATGGATGAGATAATGCACAAAAAGTGTGCATACTTCGTAAGTCTATCAACTACCACCATGATGACACTCTTTCCTTCGGACTTAGGTAAACCTGTGATAAAATCCATTGAAATCTCCTCCTAACATTTACTTGGAATGGATAAAGGTTGTAGAAGACCCGAGGTCTTAATTGTCTCAACTTTATTTTGCTGGAAAACCAAACAGTCCGCCACAAAATTTTGAATATTAGATTTAAGGCCATCCCAAAAAAAATTCTTTCTTCACCCTGTGGTAATTTTTTAAAAATCCTGAGTGCCCTCCTAAAGGAGAAGTGTGCAATTCCAAAAGAATCTTTTGTTTTAGTTGGGAATTCTTACAAAGATATAAGCGATCTTTGTATAATAAGGAGTCATTTTTACAAATAAATGTATCATATGTACTAGGATCTTGCTGCAACTTTTGAATGAGTGTCCACACTTCTTCGTCCCTCTTCCATTCATCCCTTGCTTCGGTTATCCAATCTGGTTGGATAATAGAAATGGCAGAAAGAAATGCTTCCACCTCTTCATTTTTTCTTGAGAGTGCATCTGCAACAACATTTAGCTTCCCTTTTTTGTAGATTATTTCAAAGTCATAACCCAACATCTTTGTGACCCATTTTTGCTACTCTTTCGAAGATAGTCTTTTTTCCAAAAATGTTTAAGACTATCATGATCAGTTTTTACCTTGAAGTGTCTTCCCATTAGGTAAGGTCGCCATTTCTTTAGTGCATGTAGTATTGCTAACATTTCCTTCTCATAAATAGCTTTCTATAAATACTTTCCTTTGATTGGAAGACTTTCAAAAGCAATGGGTCTTCCTTCTTTCATTAAAACAACACCAATTCCATTTCCTGAGGCATCACATTCCACAATAAAGGTTTTTGTGAAGTTTGGCGTAACTAAGACCGGTGCTAGGCAAATTGCCTCTTTAAGATGTTCAAAGGCCTTAATTGTTTAAGGAGTCCATGAAAATGCATATTTCTTTAATAATTTTGTTAGAGGTGCTGCTACTCTCCCATAATTCTTAACAAACTTGCGATGATACCCTGTTAAACCGTGAAATCCTCGCAACTACTTTATAGTTGTGGGGAATTTCCATTCCTTAATGGCTTTAATTTTGTTAGGGTCTACCTTAACACCCTCGTGAGATACAATATGACCCAGATATTCCACCTCTTGTACTCCAAAGAAACATTTGGATGATTTTGCATATAATTGTTTCTCCTGCAATAGTTTGAGCACCCTGTCAACATGTTGAACATGATCCTTCCAAGACCTGCTGTAGATTAGTATATCATCAAAAAACACTAGCACAAATTTTCTAAGGAAGGGTTTGAAAATGGAATTCATCAACCGTGGAAATGTAGAAGGTGCATTGGTAAGGCCAAAAGGCATGACCAAAAATTCATAATGACCCTCATGAGTTCGAAATTATGTTTTCGGAATATCTTCAGTCTTCATTCTAATTTGATGATATCCTGAATGAAGATCCAACTTGGTAAAATAAATTGCTCCATGTAATTCATCCAATAATTCATCAATCACACGAATGGGAAATTTATCTTTAATGGTGATCTTATTGAGCTCCCTATAATCGAGACACATGCGCCATGATCCATCCTTCTTGTGCACCAATACTACTGGAGCAAAGAAGGAACTTTGACTAGGTTGAATTATACCAGCCTCTAACATTTCTACAATCATGCGTTCAATTTCGCTCTTTTAGACATAAGGATATCTATAAGGCCTGATGTTTGGAGGAACACTTCCTGGAATCAAATGAATAACATGATCATGATCACGAATAGGTGGGAGTCCTTTGGGAGTTTCAAACACCTTGGAATGATTGTCCAAGACTTGTTGGAGATCTGCAGAAATAGATGATTTTGATGTCGGAACTTCTAGAGAGCATAATTGTGCAATTACGCCTTGTTGTTATTTCTTTAGAAGCTTTGTCATGACATTAGAGCTTATTATCCTTCCTGGCTTCCATTCAATACCCCGTAATTCGACTTCCTTTCCTTCTGAAAAAAATTTCAAGAAAAGTTCTTGAAAATTAAAAGCTACCGTCCCCAAAGATTGTAACCATTGTACTCCTAGTACAACATCAGCACCTCCCATAGGAATGGAAAGCGTTGGACTAGTCAACACATATTCCCCCATGGTTAGCTTGATATTATGGCATTTTCCAGAGCAATTTATAGTTCCTCCATTTGCAACCATCACTTGACATTCTCGTGTTGGGTATAGGAAACAATTCAATTCCTTGGCTACCTTACAATGAATAAAATTATGGGTACTACCTGAATCAATCAACACTATTACCTTTTTCTTCTTGATATGTCCTTCTATATTGAGAGTTTAAGGAGTGGTAATTCCCGCCAATGCATTACACGATATGGTCAGACTCATTTCTTCCTCTTCTAGGGTTGGTTCCTGGTGTATATCCTCTTCTTGTTCATTTTCTTCTTCCTCTTCACAATCTATGTAAAATAATTTCTTCTCAGCACACTTATGACCTTTAGTGTATTTGCTATCACAACTGTAGCAAAGCCCTTTTTCTCCTTTTTCTTCCAATTGTTGTGGTGTCAACCTTGTAGGTTGTGGAAATCTAGGAGTAGCAACACTTCCCTCTTTATAGAAGTGAGTGGTAGGCTTCCTTGTCACCATAATTTTACATTCAATTTTTCTTGCCAACCTGAATGCCTTCTCCAATGAATCAAGTTCCAAAATGCGAACTTCATGTTAGATGTTATCCTTTAAAGTACCTATGAAGAGATCAATCCTATGTTCCTCTGTAATATCAGTTACCCTTATATTCAATTTTTTGAAGTCATCAATGTGCTCCCCCACTAAACCCTTTTGTTTGAGATTTATCAATTGGCCAAAGAAGGTGTTGCTCTTTGTATCCTCATAATGTGCTAGCATTTCCTCCGTAAAAATTGACCAAGTGAAAAAAAATTTACGGGAGCAAATCCATCGATACCATACAAATGTATTTTTTTCTAAATGTAAAGTTGCAATGCGTACCTTTTGTGTGTTTTGCACATTATTGAGATAAAAATATTGCTCCATCTGAAGTATCCATGTTACGGGATCCTTGCCATCAAAATTCCTCATATCCATCTTTGGAATATGGTAGTTCTTCCATCCAACATTAGAGTTTATGAAATCATGATTAACATTTATTTTGTTCTCATCATGAGTTTCCTCTACTATCTTTTCTCCATTAGGAAACATTTCTTGTATCAACTTTGCCAAACCTTCGATGTCTACTTTTATGTTTTCCATTTTTTCATCGATCTTAGCTTCCATGCCATCCATCTTAGCTTCCATGTCCACTTCCTTGCCTTCCATCTTAGCTTCCAAACCATTCATCTTAGCTTCCACGCCTTTCTTCAAACCATCCATCTTAGTTTCCATGCCTTTCTTCAAAGCTTCCATTTCATTTTTTGTTGCTCTTTGCGATAGCGAATTTTGGTGCACTTGCTCTTGTAATTTTGATATCTCATGTTGTGTTTCTTCATCTTCATGAGTCATAGTAGAGCCTTATGAAGGCTTAATGAGTGTTTAATTCTTTTTAGGGGCCATTTTAGAACCCAATACTGATATCTATTCTTCAATATTCCCTTGGAATAAATTCCAGCTAATTTTTTTTCAAACGAGACTTATGTAATTCGAAACAAAATACACACCTTTTTCTTGCTTTTGAGGAGTGTGATATTGAAACTAAATTATCTCTATGATTTCATATTTTCAATATCTGAAATTTGGTACTAAGGTATCTCTCTGAATCCTCTTTCGAATGCCACAAGTCTGACCTAATTTGGATTCTTGAAGACAAGGTTGTGCCCAATCTCCTACGATGACCTAATTATGGACTAGTTCAGTAGAGAAAACTTGTATGATTTGCCACGTGTCACTGCTTCCTCCTTCGGCTTTGAAATTGATAGATAGGAAACTAAATTCCATGTGATTGTGTCCACTTTTTACAAAATTCCAATCTGATGCTCAGAGAGAGAGTTAAGAAGATTTTCCCACGATCACCTCTTTGAGATGAAATTCAGGAGCCTGAAAAAGTTCTAACTTCCACATACCTTATCTCCCAAAATATTGCGAACCAAGATTTGAAATTTTGCGAAGATGTTCCTTAGGATTTCGGCTTCGCGCTCTAAAAATTTCAAATTCTGAGCCTTCGTAGAAAAAAATTTATAGCGAAAATTCCACGATGACCTGTTTATGTTAAATTGAGGAGCTTGCAAAAATACCTAACTTCCACAGATTATATTTTCGAAAATATTGTGAACCAAGCTCTGAAATTTTGCGACGATGTTCCTCGGGATTTTGGTTTCACACTCTAAAAATTTCAGCTTCTGAAACTTTGTATAAAAAACGTTATAGCGAAAATTCCGCAATGCCCTATTTTTAGCAGTGAAACCCTAGAATCCAAAGCTCTGATACCAAATGTTGTGAAACCAACTCCAAAAAAAGAAGAAAAGAGATATCAATGCCTTAGAAATAAGCCACTTTGAGAGGGCAACATCCAATACATTACATGAATGAACAATTCTTGGATGATACAAATGACAAAACCTCCTTTTTATATATAGGAGTCCATGGGGCCACAATTTAATCCTAGTGGGGCCACAATGTAATCCTAGCTGACCTAACAATAACAATGTAAGGGCACAATAATAACAATATTGGGGTTAGAGGGGGCTACAATAATAACAATAAGGGGGCTACACTAATAACAATAAGGGGCTAAAATAGTAATATAGGGACCTAACAGCCGTAGATAAAAGGTTGAATCTATTAGAAGGATATTTCTCGGTTCATGACTTTTCCAACTGAGAGAAGATTATTTTTGCACTCCTCAAAGCTACCCCCCATGTCGAGGTCTGGTGGGAAACCTACTGTGAGAAAAAGGACGAGACAAAACCCTCTCTGTTCTCAGTCATACCCACTTGGAATTCTTTCTGAGATGCCATCAAGGAACAATACTATCCCGTGGGGATCTATGAGGACAAGTACATACAATGGACCACGCTGCGGCAACAAAGGCATCAAGATGTGCATGAGATAACAAATCTGTTCCATACCCTGTGCACAAAGTTGGGTATCAAAGATTCAGAGAAACATTTGGTGCTAAAGTATCGCGGTTGTATGCATGATACATTCAGGAGGAAATGGAGTTCCTCGAAATCTCCTCGCTTGGTACGACATACCGGTATGCTACCAAGATTGAGCAGAAATTCAAATAGAAGAAGCGAGACTTTGGATCTGCTAATAAAAAGCAAGGGAAAGGTGCCCCCAAACCGCAGAACAAAGGACAAAGCCAAGGCATGGTGGCCCAAGACAACTTGCCAAAGACACAAGCAAAGAACAACACCGCGAAGCCAAAGAAGGACACGGGAAAGTGGTGTGAGTTCCATAAGAGCTCCACTCACAACACAAGTGAGTGTCGGGCCAAGAAGTCACTGGTGGAGGGATTTTGAATCAGATGCATTCTCTGAATATGAATCAGAACCTGACAAGGTGAATGACAAAGGGAAGTAGATTATTGATGCGGAGCCCAACACCACTGTTGCGACTACGAAGATCCAGAAGGAGGAACCAAAAGATCCAGAGGAGGTAGAGCGTCTCTTCCACTCCCAGATGTGGGTAAAGGGTTCCCCGCTACAGTTCATTATTGAAAATGGGAGCCAAAAGAACGTCATTTTAGCAGATGTCGTGAAGTGGTTGGGCTTGCCGACCACAGTGCACCCACAACCATACACCATCAGGTGGCTTCACCAAGGACGGGATCTCCGTGTCAGCCAGAAGTGCCACCTTCCCTATAGTATCAAGCCCTTCACAGATGAGGTATTGTGTGACATTTCTCCTATTGATTTTTCTAATGTATTATTAGGCCAACCATACTTGTGGAAACGACATGCTGTGTATGAGTCTCGGCGTTGCGTTGTTATTGTTACTTTGGGAAATAAATTGTACAGGATACCAAAGGTACCACCGCCTCCCACTATCTCTTTGTTTACTCCAAAACAATGTATTAAGGTCATTTCCAAAACCAGAAATTTGTTTTCTTGATGATCTGCCCCTAGGGAAAGAAGAAGACTATGGCCACAACCTCCAGACATGGCTCCTCTGCATGACAACAAAAAATGGACAAGGTTTTGGAGAAGTACGGGGACATCTTCACTTCACCCATAGGGGTACCTCTACACTGTTAGGTCAAGCACCCCATTGACCTGACCCGAGTTGCGCCGCTACCCAATGGACCGATCTATAGGCACTCTGTTCTGGAGAATGATGAAATCAAGAGGCAGATTCAGGTTCTGCTGCAGAAAGGTCACATCTGGCCAATTTCATCGCCCTGTGGGAGCCCGATCGTGTTGGTAAAGAAGAAGGATGGGACTTGGAGACTTTGTATTGATTATCGGGTGTTGAACAAGATCACTGTCCGAAATAGGTACCTGATCCCATGGATTGATGACCTTCTGGACCAACTCAAAGGGGAAAAATATTTCAGCAAGATCAACTTGAAGTCTGGGTATCACCAGGTACCAATCGAACCCTCTAATGTGTGGAAGACTACCTTTAAAGCCAAGGAGGGCCTTTTCAAATGGCTCGTCATGCCTTTTGGATTGACAAATGCTCCTGCAACCTTCATGAGGTTGATGGATGACATCTTGCATCCATTCACCAACTCATTTGTAGTGGTAATCTTGGATGACATTTTGATCTTCAGCCAGACTCGGGAAGAGCACCTCCACCACATCCAAGAAGTCCTCCAAACACTGCGGCAACACAAGTTGTGTGCCAATTTGGAGAAGTGCACTTTTGGAATGACCCTGGTTCAATATCTAGGATACATTATTGATGAAAGGGGGGTTCATTTGGATCCAGCCAAGATCCAAGTCATTCAAGATTGGCCAGCCCCAACCACCCTAACGGAGCTTCGCAGCTTTCTGGGTCTTGCTAATTTCTACTGCAGGTTCGTGTTGGGATTCTCTCATATCACTTGGCCCTTGAGTCAAGTCACCAAGGGAGGAGCGAAAGCAAAATTCTGTTGGTCGGAATATCAACAGAAGGCGTTCGTAGAATTGAAACATTTCCTCTGTTTTGCCTCAGTGCTCACGTTACCGGACTTGCAACAACCATTTGAGATCGAGACAGATGACTTTGACTATGCTATTGGGGCATTTCTTACTCAACAGGGGCATCCAATGGCATATCACAGGGAGACATTGTCAGACACAGTTCAAAAGTATCCCACTTATGACAAAGAAATGTATTCCATTGTGCAGGCTTGTTGACAATGGAAGCATTACATTTTGGGGAAGGAGACAATCATCCACATAGACCACCGACCCCTGTAGTTCATACAGACACAAGAGAAGTTGCAGAACAATCACCATCAGAGGTGGTCCACATATCTGCAACAATTTCATTTGAACATAAAGTACAAGAAGGGTAGCACCAATAATGTTGCAGACTGCCTTAGCCGACCACCGATCGTGGCCATAACCACCATTCTCAACTCTTGTGGGCATGAGACTTCTGATTGGCCGCTTCTCTACAAGAGCGATCCAGAATTCAACTACACATACAAGGCACTCTTGGGGGGTATGCAAGTTCCAAATTTTCACCTCCAAGATGCATTATTATGTCACCTGGGACACCTTTGTGTTCCTTCAAGCGAGCGTGCCAAGATGATGTGGGAAGCACACTACAGTCGAGTCGCTGGGCAATTTGGGGTCGAGAAAACAGTGGTATTACTGCAGAAGTATTTCTATTGGCTGAACCTTTGACAGGACGTCGGGAAGTACATCTGATCCTGCACTGCTTGCGCCATTTCCAAACTGACCATTAAGAAGCAAGGGCTCTATACTCTGCTACCTGCCCCTAGTCGACCTTGGGAATCCATCTCCATGGATTACATGTCAGGCCTTCCTTCTAATAAGCATGGAAATGATTGTGTTTTCGTGATTGTCAACAGAATCTCAAAGATGGCCATTATGGCAGCCTGCAAGAAGAATATCACAGCAGAATCCACTGCTAAAATCTTCTTTGAACGAGTGTGGGTGTACTTTGGGATCCCACAGTCTATCATATCAGATCATGATAGCAGGTTCCTCAGCACATTTTGGTCCAGCCTCTGGTCAATGTTGGACACCAAGCTCACCAAGTCCACAGCTTTCCATCCCCAAACTGATTGCCATACATAGGTCATCAACAGGATGATTGTACACATTCTACGTATGTACAATTCAAAGCATCCACTCACATGGGATGAGAGCCTTCCCTATGTACAACATAGTTATAACCGGGCTCTCCACAGCTCAACTGGTCACAATCCCTTTTAGGTGGGCTTGGGATTCCAACCACTATGTCCCATTGACGTAGCCATGCCATTGGCAGCTACTCAGGCCAATTCGGATCATGTCCAATCTGAAGCTGACAAAGCAAACAACTTCATCGAGTGCATTCAACACATCCACCAACAGGTTCATGACATATTGGACAAAGTTAATGCTAAGTAAAAGCAATGACATGATCAACATCGGGTGCCACACAACTTCCAGGTGGGTGAAAAAGTGTGGCTACATTTGCAGAAGGAGCGCCTCACTGGACCCCACCACAAGATTTTCCCGCTCCGATATGGGCCATACACCATCACTAAGGCTGTAGGGAACAATGTCTTCGAGCTCAGTATTCCACCATTCCTTGGTCTGCACCCAGTATTCAATGTAGACCGCCTTCGTCCCTACTTCCCACCTCTATTAGACACCTCTGACATTGCAGAAGAACTAACACCAAAAGAGTTAAAACTAGACTGCATGGAACAGGCCACCACAGACTGTATCATGGACATGCAAATCAAGAACATTCGCCGACAGAAGATCCAACTATATCAGGTTTTCAAAGCTAGCCAACTCTTGCACCAAGGCAAGTGGTTCACCAGGGACCAAGTTCAACAGAATTTTTCTCATCTCATGGAGGAACTCAATGCAATGGAGACCATTGCTTCCTAAGGGAGGAGGAATGATCCAGGTGGATATTGGTTGCCACCCACCTATTCCACTTGGGGCCCCACCATTGTCTCTTTTAGTTTTTTCACAACTTACTATTTTTAGCAGTTTTTCAGGTCTTGAACTTCCGGAGCCATTTTGAAGCCCCAAACAGAGAAAGTATGCCAAAGTTACGTCCCCAGGAAGTTGAAACGCCAATTTACCCAAATGAGGCCCATAGTTTTGGCGCTTCATCTCCTAGGGTTAGGTTTTTGGACGTTTAGAGTTCTCAATTGTTCCTCCATAATAAATAGGCCCTCACGCCTCATTGTAACACAGTTCAGAGGTCTGTAGTTGCCACATCTCTTCTCAGAGATTCGCTACCAGCACCCTAGCTATTTTATTTCCATCATGTTTGTAAGCATATTTATGTGATTTGATATTAATGAAATGAAGCCTTATTTCCGCTGTATTTCTATGTTTATGGTTATTTTTGTATTCTGTTGTGTTCCTGCATAAATCCGGATCAAAGCTCTATTTTAAGACCTATTTTTCAGAAGAAAAAAACTGGAAAAATATGCAAAGATGTTTTAAATATTTAAGGTGATGGCGATTGGGTTCCTCATTAGTTTGATGAGGTCCATAACATGCGGAATATCAGGTTTTAGTAGTAGAATTTCATTTTGTGAAGACAATTTTTAAATAGGAAAATTCTGTGTTTTTACAAAGTCTTTCCTCTTTTCGTAGCGTTTCCTAGGCTTAAAGACATGAAAACGCTACGAAAAAACCTGTAGCATCCCTTTTGCCTATAAAGTAATTTTTTGTAGCTTTCAAGAAGGGAGATTGATGGTGTGGATGTTTCATGACTTTATTGACACCATGGAACAAAAAAGGAGCAAAGTTATTGGGTGCAGAAGTCATTTTTAAACACTACCAAAGTTCGCTACGAAACTGTCCTGTTTTCGTAGCGAGTTATTTTGAAGGTTTTGAAGCATCTTGATGGCAGTTTTGGATAGCTGGACTCCTCCAACATGTCAAGGGACCTTTAAATAAAATATTTATGACTCGAAGGAAGTGTTGTGTAGACAGGTCATCAGCTAAAGATCTCGTTGAAGATAAGGGTTATGCATTCCTGAAAAATAGGGTTTTGTTCCACATGTCTAGGAGATTTTTTAATATGTAAAGTGGTGATGAACTATGCTTTGGATTTTTTGAGCATATGAAACTTATGTTTTAACCATCAGTTAACTATTTCACAAGATAAGGTAAAGTAATGTAATAAATAAGAGTTAGAGTCCTATTAGGAAATGTCTTCTTTAAGGTGTAGCTGTCAGTTTTCAGTTAAATGTCATGTATTTCAACTATGTGATGTGTCATAAGAGAATTCGATGGTCTAGCCACCAAGAAGATCATATTTATTGTAAATAAGTTCTATTTAAAGACAAAGCATCAAAGTAGTGAGGGGTTGGAATATGTTACTGGTGACTTCTACTATTGTAAATAGGTTTTCATCAGTAATAGAGAGTGGCTATTGGTTCCATCCTTCACCTGAGATTCAGTTGATGTTTTCATGAACTCTTTCCTATCTATATTATTAATTTTTGTTGATATATTAATGTTTTATTCCTCATAATTTGTGCTTTTCATGCTCTGACTTCCTGTTAAGCTTTAAACTACTGGATATCTTTCTCAATGTCCCGCTTTCAGTATCTTAATGTTCATTACTTAGAATTCATGTTTCTCGTGGTCTAACTTCCTTTGAACATTTATATATTGGGTAAACTCTCTGTGTGTGTATTCTACTTTCATTTAAATATATACATGCCTCAGCTTCCAAAAGGAGATCCTTTGTCATTGAGATCCCTTACTAACTCCATAGCCCAATGGTAGCAAGCCTTCATTGTTCAACCTAAAAACATACAAAACCAAGACACAATTCATAGATTTAGCCATCTAATATTATCATTATTCAATATCATAAAAACCCCTTGAGAGAGCCCTCTCAGACTGAAGAGGCTAAGCTTTAGTTAGAAGTGGTTTGAAACAGTTACTCCAAGTTGACCATTGAAGCGTCCCAACATGAATCAATTTGGTGATAACATAAGAAGAGAAGAAAACCTACAATAAAGGAGGGAGAATCCTAAGGCTTGAACCATTGGAAACTAGGGAATTGATGTCATCACCCTTAGCAGTTAAATGTTTTCAGCATGTAGGCTATTTTGAGGTTTGTGAGATGGTCCAAAGAGTGCAAAGCCATCCTAATTTTACCAGGATATTCATCACCAACCTACAAAAATACCAAGTGACCATTTCAGGGGTGACATTCAACATTTCTACTGACATCATTGCAGTAGCAATAGGGATGCCTAATGTAGGTGAAAAGTGGTTCAAAACTCAAGATTTGGATGCACTGCTATATGAAACTTACCTCAAAGCACCATACAAAGACAACATCAAGAAAATATTCCCTTTTGGTCAGTTGCTTAATAGGTTTTCTCCCATGATGAATATCATCATGAAATATTTCACTTGTGAGGGCAGATTCTCTAGGTTGTATTTTTATCACATTAGGTTACTCATGCATTTCACTAGGGTGAAATTGCTCAACCTTCCCTATTATTTATACAGGAGTATTAACAGGATGGCCTACATAGTGAAGAACAAAGAGTATGCAATTCAAATGAACAACCTATTCCATTATTCACTCATCAAAATCATTTTCCTAAATCCTCTCAAGCAGTTGAACATTGCATGGCAGAGGTCTTCACAACACCACCAAATTAGCCTACTAGACCTATTCCACCATCAGCATCAGTTTCTCAAAAGAAAACTAGGTCATCTAGCAGGGCTACAGTTAAGAAGACTAAAAAGGAAAAAGAGGTCAAAATATATCAGAGAGGACATAGACAAGTGTTTGCTCCACAGGTTGTGGAAGGGGCCTTGCCTTCTGCATCAACAAAACAAGGATATCATTAGGAGCAGGAGGCAACTGTCCAAGAGAAAGAAACCCTTCACCATGAGAAAGAAAAGGCATTTGACCTAGTGGACTTGGATGTCCAAGATGAACAGGAAACCTTAAAACTGGTCATCAAAGATAAATATGCCAAAATTAGAGAGTTGCAAGATAATTTTTCAAGGGCACAGTTTGTCATCTCCTTCCTTGAGCAAGAAAAAAACAATGGAGTGAAAAACAAGTACTCTTGGAAATGGACTTGTTAAAGGCTAAGAGCCAAGATGTCAAAGGAAAAGAAGTGATGGGACATGATGAGTCTGATGAGGATAAGGCCCAGATCACCAGGAAGAGACCAAAAACAAGGGGCCTTAAAAGAGCATTGGAGCAAGAAAAAAAACAAGAAGAACTCAACTTTGAGGGCATGATTGCCATGGAAATTAACAAGAACAAAGAAGTTTGGTTTGATAGAATAAACATACACCTAGAGAAGCTTCTTCACAAGGAAAATAAGGACAATCAGATGTTGAGGCATATGGCTGACCACTATCACACCAGAAACAAAATTTGCAATATCAAGGTCAAGCAATTGAGGGATAAGCTCAAGGAAACCCTAATCAGCCAAAAGGAGAAGGGTAAAATTGACTTACTTACATATGCTTACTTGGTAGCTTGACATACTTCATCAGGACTTCATCTAGAAATTTTGAAGGTTTTTGGGCAAGTTTTTAGTTTTTTGGGCATTTTGGTCAAAATTTTCAAGCTTTTTGCACAGTCATACTGCAAAAAGCACAACGTGGTCCACACTGCTATTTTTATGGAGGCCTCTAAATGATGAAAAATATGCATGTATGGATAGAGAATGGTCTCTACATCAAATTTTGATTGCTAGCACTCCAAAATTTGAGCTTTTGACAGGTGGAAAAGCCAAAAAACCTCCTAAAAAACACCTTTCTTCCACCTTTTTTAGCCTCACGGTGCGCTTTTTTACTAGTCTTGGGAGATTTCATTTTTGAGGAGCTTTAATCCATCATTTTCAGTTCTTGAGGAAATTTTTGACAACTAGACAGGAATATTTTTCGAATTAGCTATCTTGGGCTCAATTTGGACTTCAGGAAGGTAGTCAAAAGTTGATTTGAAGGCCCACGCTACTCTTTTTCCAAGGCATGCTGCGCTTTTTACAGTTAGTTGTTTTCTTCAAAATTTTCAATTTTTCTCAGTTGATTGATGGATTCCAAGGAGTTTTACTAATTTAAATGTAATTATATCTTTTATAGTTACTAGAGGTAGATAGATCAAGTAAATATGTAATTTTGGGTCAAGTGAATCAGTTTCATCAAAGATATGGATGAGTTTGTTGACCTCCTAGTCATTATGATTTTAGTTGAGGACTTTGTGGAATAGCTTCACATGTCGTGGATTCAACCCCTGAGAGTGGGGAGAAGCCATTTTGGTCTATATTTTTCATTTCATTTTTCATTGCGAGGGTTGGATGTTGTGTAATTGATCTTTGAACACTAGTGTAATCAGTCATTTTTGGCAGGAACTAATAGACAAAGTTGTAGCTATTTTGGTGGGATTCCCGTGGTATGTGCTTTAGCAGTGTTTCCTCTTATGTTTTCATATGTTTGAATGTATTATGTTTTCCATTTTCATGTCCATCTCTCAGTGTGGTTGATTCCTAAGTTAGATAAGTAGAATTCAATATTTGATGCTTTGTTTTGGAGGAATTATCATAGTTGTGTTTCACTTTCTTCTAATAGAAAATAATTCATGATTTCCATGCTCTTTTTGAAAACCCTAGCAATCTCCCACACTCATCAAGATACCTGAAAGTTCTAAACTATGTGCCTACCTTTCCCCATCATATCTCTGCAATTATGATCCTCAATGTCCTCACCTAGTTCTTCCTTGACCTAATTCACCATCCAACACCCAAAATTAATCAATAAAACCCTAGAGCCTACTATACCTAGCCTAAAATCCTCATTATCCTGTCAATTTGGATATGATCTCGTGGAGAGAGCCCTCTCATGCCTAGTAGGGCTATCTACTAGGCCAAAGCGGTATGTGATTACCAATACTAGTCTCCTTCTCAGCCTTTAGAGATCTAGTGGAGTGATAACATCTTGGCGACCATAATGGGTAAGAAAGTGACAAATCCTCCCTAGTTTTATCATAATTTCATCGAATTGTAGGCCTATGGGTGATATTTCTAAGTCTTCGAGAAGGTTGATCTGGAAGTTGCAAAGAACCAAGTTGCAAAAACAGTGAACATTCTGGCTTCAAGGAGATACACTAGTTCGAATCCAAATCCTCATCCAGCTAATCCAGTTGAAGATACAGAGAGAATTGTTTAGAAGCATAAATCTCAACATACAAAATTTCAGTCAAATCCTTCTTCGTTGGTAACATCTTCCTTGTTACCTGCAGAACTTTTATCCCTCGAAGACATACCTTTTGATTTGAAATTTTAGTTGTCTTTATTTTGATCAAAGTCTGAAACCTCACCGTCTGATATATTTTTTGACCCATTAAGACTTTTGAAAGTAAAATCATTGTCTGAGGTAGATTTCAATTCCTTAAAAATCGAAGATAATTTACTTTTCGAAGAATCTAAATCTTAATCAGACTTTGATAGAAAAGTTTGGAGTCAATTCTATAGGCTTGAAAAGCTAGCTAATCAACTTCAATACACATCCGAAAAGGCCATTATCCAATACCAGCAAGATTCATTACCCATTATGACACAATGCCAGTCAGTTGTTGCTTCTTCATTTGCACTTTCTACTTCATTACCCATTCAATCAACTCCTTCCATTGTCACTCTTGTACTTCACTCAACAAGAATCATGGCCAAATTTGCACCCCCGATTCTACCTGCTCAACTCAATGCCTTACCACAAGGCTATGGCCAGAGACTCCGTCTCTTCGATGATTATTCCCAAATCAGTGAAAAACATCACATAGTCAAAGTCACTGACTTTATTGACCTGGAAGAAATAGATGTTGACGATGCCAATATGAGAATCATAGTTCAGATCTTTTCTGGAGATGTTAAAACCTAGTTTAGATCTTTGACTGTAAATTCTATAGCCACTCCAGACCAGCTAATTGATGCATTCATAGCCTGATGGGAGGTGAAGAAGAACCCTTTGCAGATTCTTTCTGAATATGATAATCTGAAAATGAATCCAAATGAACCAGTTCAAGATTTCACTGCTCGTTTCAACCGAGTATACAATTCAATTCCAAATGAGATAAAAAATCCTCCAGGTTTGGCTCTTTTTCATTATCCAGATGCCTTTGGTCCAGACATGGCATACCACTTGTGAGAGATAAATATTGTAACATTAGAAGACATGCAGAGGAACGTAGTCAGTGTGGAAGAAAATTTGTCAATTGGAAATTCAAAGATGAAGGGTGAGAGAAAAGTAACCATCAAAGAAGAAGCATCCTCATCCTCTGAGGTAAAATTGGACACTTTGATAAGGAAAATAGAAATAATGGTTGAGAGAATGTCCATTACAGAAAGAAAGTTGGAAGCACATGTTAGAAATCCTAACTTTAGAGGACAACAACAACAACCTCAGTTTAAGATCAAAAAAAGAGAACAAAGGGCTCTTGAGTAGCCAACACAACAAAAACAGATTTAGACACCCTTACAGAAAAATTATGCTCAAGGAGTTGAGGAAGAAGAAGAAGATCATATTGTGGAAGAAAATCACTTTTTTACTGCAGATGGCCAACCCATATTTTTGACAGAAAATGAAGAATATGTTGAGAAGACAGATGTGCCTAAGGATGAATATTACATACTAGCCAATGATCATGAGTTGGAGGTTGAGTCTGATGACTATCAATGGGGTTATTTGAAAGCACTCATCTCACAGCAAAGCCAATCCTAATTGAGGAGTAGAGATGTCCCAGTAAATCTTATTCAAAAGCGGGCATCCCAAAAAAAAGATACTCACCCGAAGAAAAATCCTCAAGGTAATTAGAAAAAAGGAAAGGAACCTGTAGCTGCAAATTAGAGCAAGGTTAATCAGCCATCTACAAGCACACCGACCAAAAAAAAATACAGTCAGAAGAAGGAAACTACACCAAAGGATCAACGCGAAAAAAGAGACACTGTAATTAAAGAGGTAGAAAAATCCATTCCTTTTATCTTAGAAACTGAAATATCTAAATTAAAAGTCTCTATCCCTTTAACTGAACTTGTCAAAAACAATCAGTATAAGTATCACATAAGGAAAATGTTGAAATTAGATCCTTTATCTGATATGCTAAATGTTGAAGAAGTCCAACCTGAACTTATTTTTGGTCCATCCATAGATGGTCAGTTAGAGGATAGTTAAGTTCCCCCATTTTATTTGAGTCTGATAATTCATCAATGTATCCTTCACAATTCCATACCCAACTTTGGAGCTTCCCATAATTTGATGCTGAAAGCCATTATGGAGAAATTGGGCCTAGATATAACTCTTCCATACCATGGCTTGCATTCCTTTAATTCGGGTAGAGTTCATTGCCTTGGTCTCATAAAGGTTTTGGTAGTTTCCCTTAAACAAATTCCAACAAAGAATTTCTTGATGGATGTGGTGGTAGTTGATATACCGCCACAGTTTGGTATGTTGTTGTCTAGATCTTGGGGAGTGAAGTTAGGAGGAACTTTGCAACTAGATTTCTCTTATGCCACCATCATAGTTTTCGGAAAGCTGAGAAAGATGTATCGGGAAACAAATATGAAATACATTATTACCAGCAAAGAGAAACCTAACAATCATCAATTAATGTTGTACATACAGATCTTGAACCATTTATTTTGTTCAATGATAGAGGTTTGAATGATGTAGATATTCAGCTTGTAGAAGTAGAAGATATTCTAGAATGTTCCAATAGTGTCAAAGCCATTTTAGATGAGATAAAAGGAAATATTCCTAGTTCTTCAGAACAATCATCAGATAAGGTAGAGAACAGTTCAAAACAGAATGAAGAAGTGGCCCAAAAATATGAGACAAAACAAAAATTAGAATTCCAACATCTGGATGTTGAAAATGGTCTTTGGACCATGGAATTTGATGGTGCCTTGGGGAATGACGAGGTAGGCATCAGAATTTGGATCCGTGATCCTATTCATCAACAAGGTAAAGTTGAAGATTATGTTCATATAATTTGGCTTTCGAATGTTCTAACAATGAGGTGAAATATGAGGCATTGATCATCGACCTCAAAATCCTAAAAAAGTTGGGTGCAAGAAGAATTTTAGTTTATGGCGACTTCGAACTTGTGATAAAACAGGTAAAATGGGAATACTAGGCCAAGAATCCATGAATGAGAGCGTATAGAAATGTTGAACTGGATATCCTAAAGATTTTTCCTGAATATACATGGTCAGTAATGCTGAGAAGTCAGAATCTCATGGCAGATTCGCTTGCTACAACCACAAATAATTTCAAGATCCCTATGTTTTCCAATAATAAGTTTGAAATCGATGTTAAACATCGGCCGAATGTCCCTGAAAACTTGTGGTATTGGCAAGATTTTTGGGATGACAAATAGGTAAACAATTTTCTGCAAAATGAAGGTGAATCCGAGAATTCTTTTATTGATGAAGTTTATGACAAGGATGATCAAGTCATTGAAGCCACTCAAGTTGATATATTACATTTGAAGGATAACAATATTCCAAGAGTCTTATACCTTTGGAATAATTTTTTTATCAGGATGATGTTGCTAATAAGTTGACATTAGTTCCTACAGAAAAAGGTGTGGAGGATGTGAACATCAGAACAAGGGACAAGTATGCTAAGATTCCATTCAGACTCAAGAATGCAAGGGCCACCTTTCAGTGGGCGATGGACATATACTTTGCGGATGAGAAAGATGTTTTTTTAGTTTTATATCTTAATGATTTGACAGTTTTATCTCATTCCAATGATGAACACTTGCATCACTTAAGAATTGTATTTCAGAAATGCAGGAAATTCAGAATTTCTTTTAATCCAAAAAAGAGCCTTTTTGCCATGGAGGAGGGCAAGCTTCTCGGTCACATCATCTCCAAGGATGGTATCCGTATTTCCCCTTCTTGGGTTGAGGCTATTCAGAAAATTGGCTTTCAATGCAGTAAGAAGGAAATCCAAGCTATCAATGGTAAGATGAAATTCTTAAGGAGATTTATTGCAAATATCGATGAGCACCTTTGAGAAATGACCAACGTGTCAAAGAAAGACAATGAGGTAAAGTGGTCCAAGGATTCCAAAAAATCTTTTAACTCAGTGAATTTTTCCTTAACTAGAACCCCTATTTTAATCAGCCTCAATTACTCCATTGATTTTATCATATTCTCATTTGCCTCCGAGAATACCTTGGTTGTGGTCTTGATGCAAAAGAAGGATAAGACCGAGCAACCCATTGCATTTTTCAGTCAAACCATCAGAGATGCAACCCTTCGATAGAATATCATTGAGAAGCAAGCCTTGGCCCTATTAAAGGCATTGAAAGACTTCCGTGTATATATCTTACATTCACATATTCTATCTTATGTCCCCAATGCAGCAATAAAAGATGTTCTCATGCAGGCTGATTCGAAAGGTAGAAGAGGGAAGTGGATAGCAGTGTTACACTAAAAATTATCACCATGAATTTTTACTATCTGTATGGGTTCATCATTACTCATACAATACTCCCTTAGAAGTCTACAACATCAATTTCCTAAAACCAAGCCTTGAAATTGAGAGAAAAGCTAATAAAAGTCATCAAAATACTTGTACCACACTTTCTCTTAGTATTACCTGCGGTGCCGCATCTGTTTGTTCTAGAACATGCGGAACCGGCTGCACTTTTTCTTCATTAAAGGTGCGAATTCCTATAAAAGGTAAAGTGAAGGCAGAAGTAAAATTTGGAAGCCCAGCTCGTTGAATCTGGAAGCTTCTAGAAGCAATTATTCGGTGGAAAGTTCGCTCCTTTCATGTACATTCATCCCTCCATTAAAGGAGCCTACCCCTTGGTATGTGGAACTTAATCCCTTTGAAAGAGGATTCTATCCCCTCTTATTTGGAGCTGCAACCTCTTCTCTTTTGCTATAAATTGAGGCCATAGTTCGGCCTCAAGTAGAGTTAGGCTTTGAGATTTTTTGAGGAGAATTGCTGGAGAAACTCAAACTCTCTTAACTAATTATCATATGGGAATGATTACACACTCATGTGTATGTTAGTCGAGAGAGTGCAAAGGCTTGTCAAAGTAGAGGAAATTCTTGTTCCGCACCCCGGAAGGACCTGTACAACATTAAGGCGAACACGGTTGTAAGGCTCCTTTTTTCATTAAAGATAATACAAATGGATCCCGTTTTCTCAATGAGTTGTTTATTTAAATGGCTTATTTCTTGACTTCCTTGATCATCAAGATAGATGTATGGTTTATGAATTAGTCTATATTATGTAGGTGCTTCTGATTCTTTCATGTCTTTGATTGCAGATCTCGAAATAAGACTTATTCAAAGCGACAAGAAAGAAGACTACGATCAACGCTCGACTACAGGTAAGTCCTAAATCCTTCATTATAGATAATTCTAGATCCAATATAATCTAGAGAAAGTAGTTTACATTTTTCTGTTTGTTTCTACTTATTTGTAGGATACTAGGGAGATTTGTCTTGTCCACAAGAACGATTTATCTGCCTAACAAAATGGCGACTCCACTGGGGATGGATCTTGAACTTAGTTTTCTTTTATTTTTGACTTGTGAAACTATTTTTCTGATTTTGATTGATTGATACTGGCTTGGGTAATTTATTCCTGCAAAATCCCTAAAAAGTGCTTTAGAGTTTTGTATTTTTCTTTAAGTTTTCTGGTCTCCGCACTTTGTCTTTAGGCACAGTGCGGTCATCTCCGTTGTTTTCCTGTATAAATAGTGCAACACCGCACCTGTTTCCACTGAAAATTGCGGACCCTAAGAAATTTTTTTGGAAGACTTAAAATTCTCTTTTCTAGGATCAGCTTGCAAGATTCTCAGTATATACCCATACTTGTCTTGACTATCAAAAGCCTTGTGTGAATTTATTTTCAGCAATTTTACAATCTCATCAGTCTCCGTTAAGTTAATTAGGTGTTTTGAGTTTCTTTTTTGGAGAAATTATTAATTTTATTTCCTTTGGTCATTACTTCGAGGTTTGTCTCACTCTCTTAACAATTCTGCATCTTTTTGCTTTTGTTTTTTCTAAATTGTGTCTAAATTGTGTTCGAGTGTTAATCGCCTTTGAGTGTTTTTAATTTTTGATCTTTTGAACTCTCACCCAATTTTATTTACTTACACTTGATTGGTTCTTAGATTACATTAGAATCATCTTGTGTTTGAGAATTCTCTTGCATAGATCACATTTGTATAATTATAATTCTCATTTTCAGAATATGAATGAAAAATGTGCATAGATTACATTTGCATAGTTTCATGTGAATTGTGCATAGATTACAACTGCATAGTTTACATTCTGGAAAAATCAATCGTAGATTTAGATTAGTTTCTTTGATTTGAATTTACATGTTTTTATGCTTTTTTTAAAAACACATAAAAAAAAATGGAATTCATTAGCATTAGTTTTTCTTGATGAAATTAGTGCATTAGAGAATTTGTTATATTTTCTCTTATTGATCAATTTTTTGTATTGTTGGAAGTGAATGGAAACTCTCTTCTTACTTTATTTAGGATTCATCGAATTGAAAATATTACATTATCATATTTGATTGCATTCAGTTTTGGGTCGGGTCATAACACCATTGGTTTCATATCCATTTACCCTTTGAGTAATAACAACCCAAATAACACAACACTTAATAAAATTCATCCAGTAATTTTTACATTTTTAGGGCTCTTTCCACCAATCTAGCTCAGGATTAGTGCTTTGGAATAGGTTGTAGTTAACTTTCCAAAGAAACTAAACAAATAGTAGCATCTTGTGGTAGGAAAAATTCCAATTTTTTCATGTATGCACTGGAAAGCTCCTCCTAAAGGAGTAAAGCACGAGATCATATCCGAACTAGTGAGGTAATCATACCTATCTCATTGGGAACGATAGAAGATGTGCATGTATTAAAAATGGTAAACCTCGGATAGACCATTATCGAGGAGTCTGGGGTCACTTGTAGGTAAACCTTGAATTATGTCAATGAGCCTTCAAGGGGATTGAGCTTTGTTACTCTGCCCTTGCATGTGTATCAGATCGTAGACTATTCCCCCAGGTATATTTGTTCCTGTTGGTGACCTTAGTGGCCATTAACTTTAGTATTCTTTCCCAAGGTGATGGTGGAGGGAAGATCCCACTGTACCTGGAGCAGACATCGACTAGACTCACTTGGACTCTCCGGAGGGTTCTCTTCACTCGAGAGGGTATAGTGGAGAAACTTGCACCGATCTATTTCATTAAGCAGGTTGTCAAGGTAACTATTCCAACCACCATTTATGCATTAAAATTCTACGATGTTGGATTTCATCACCAACTGCTGTTTTTAGTGCTGGAATCTACTCTTTGTGTGTGGTTTGACTCCTAGATTTGATAGCACGTGTTCATTTGTTTGTTTTACTTTTAGAGACCATAGGTGTGAATTGTGAATTTTGATTTTTTAGGTGTGAATTGTGAATTGTGAATATTTTTAAATTGTTAATAAAATTCACTGAAGTTGAATCTAATGGCAACTGTTCCGGAATTTACCAACCAAGGAACCCCTCTTAATGAGAATCCTAGTACTTTTCCTTACTTTGGAAATGTTGGTCCTCCTTATATGGCTACATTGTCATTACTTGGATTTACAATAGGTTTACCAATATGGTTATTTTCAACTTTGTTGGCCCCAAATACTCCAATTGTTCCACCTCAACCGGATGCTTCACCTCAACAGAGTTCACCATCTCAACATCACCAACCTCATGTTGACCCTTTACCTTCTTCTCCCAACATGTCTTCCTCCCTTTCTTCCTCTTCTCTTGGTAAAATCCTTGACGCTAGTAACCAGGTGGCTAAGAAGAAGAAGAAAGGGAAGAAGAAGAAGAAGCAAGATAAGAAAGAATTCAACCATTCAACCATGGTTGTAAGTGTTATTAGTGTTGAGGAAACCTCCAACATGCATCGTAAACCTAAATTCCCTTGCAAGCTTTGTAAGGGTGACCACTTCCTTATCAATTGTCCTGGTATTCCTAAAATCTTGGAAGTATGGTCAGAACAATCTCATCAAATTTTCGTTGATCCATCAACCCGTGATAGTCAGGTTCATGGGAAAAAGGGTAAAGTTAGGTTTCCTTGTAGGTTATGCAAAGGGAGTCATCAAACTCACATTTTCACTCACATGGATGAAGCCTCAAAATTGTTGGAAAAACTTATTGTTCCATGGGAAAAACTTCCAACTAGTTACTGTCAACTTTCTCCCAAACTACGTCAACTGACGGAGTGATTGATCTAATTCCAAGTACAGTCAATCCCACACTTCCATTGGAGAGTGGAACTGATATAACTCAGGTTGATGATCCATTAGTTGATCAAGTGGTTGACTAAATTTCACATTCTATCGATCCCATTCTCCCTGTAGAGAGTGAGCTTCATACTGCTCAAGTTCTTCTTGTTACATCAAATTCTTCTACGCCAGGGGGCATTTCACCTGTTTCTACAGCACCCCCTCCAAGTACTGAGGTCTTTTCCTTTGATTGGAATAGATTGACAGAACCTCATCTTCCTTCCTCCATCCCTTTCCAAATCATTGTGAAGGTTTGTGGTAAGAATGTGCGCCGCAGACATGTAGATGAAGCTGATTTTGTTAGTATTTTATCCTCAATTGCTTGGCAAGCTTTGGCTTCCCCTCAGCTTGTGTCTGTTACACAGAATCTGTCAGCTTTTAACAGAACCATTAGTGAACCTTTAGGGATCCTTCCTAAGTCTCCTATTACCTTGGAAGGTAAAATTGTCTGTATGGATCTTATGGTAGTTTGAGGCCCCTTGGATTTCAATTTACTCCTTGGGCGAGACTATGTATATGCAATGAAAGCTGTCGTATTGACACTCTTTCGCGTGATGTATTTCCCTCATAATGGAAACATTGTGACTGTTGACCAACTTTCATTCACTAGTTTGGATTCGACTACCAATAATCTGACACCCCTAAATGTTCCTTATACTAAGGTGGTATCTACCCTGCCACGAGTTAATTATGTGGCAACCAGTCCCATGTTTTCAGTTACCGATGCAAGCAAGCCTCTCACTATTTTCTCAACTTCCTTTGACTTAGATCTGGTAATTGACATGGAAAACTCTATGGGATTATTTGAACGCAATGTTCCTATCCCTTTTGAGTCCCTTTACATGTGTTCCTTCCAGAGAATTGTTCTTCCATCTGATGAAGACCTTTTGGAAGCCATGATTGAGGAGTGTCCCTTGACATGTCTTTCTTCTAGTTCGAAGCCATGACAAGGTCACCAAGAGGAAAGTTCCTTTTACTGTGTCAACCTCGTTAAAAAATGAATCAGTGGGTCAAGAGGAAAGTTCCTTTTACTGTGTCAACCTCGTTAAAAAATGAATCAATGGGTCAAGAGGAAAGTTCCTTTTACTGTGTCAACCTCGTTAAAAAATGAATCAGTGGGTCAAGAGGAAAGTTCCTTTTACTGTGTCAACCTCGTTAAAATATGAATCAATGGACCAAGAGGAAAGTTCCTTTTACTATGTCAACCTCGTTAAAAAATGAATCAGTGGGTTAAGAGGAAATTTCCTTTTACTGTGTCAACCTCGTTAAAAAATGAATCAATGGGGCAAGAGGAAAGTTCCTTTTACTGTGTCAACCTCATTAAAAAATGAATCAGTGGGCCATGAGGATAATTCCTTTTACTGTGTCAACCTCGTTAAAAAATGAATCAGTGATTCAGAGGATAGTTCCTTCTACTCTGTCAACCTCATTAAAAAATGAAACATGTAGTTGAGGATGGTTCTTTTACTATGTCAACCTCGTTAACAAATGAAACAGAACCATGAGGACAATTATTTTCCTGTGTCAACCTCATTAAAATGAATCAGTAGGTTATGTAGGTAGATTGACAGATTAGAAATACTAGTTTCTGAGGATGGTTCTTGTTACTGAGTCAACCTTGTTAAAAAATGAATCAAGTATGAGGATAGTTCCTTTTACTATGTCAACCTCGTTAAAAAATGAAACATGTCTTTGAGAATAGTTCTTTTTCTGTGTCAAGCTCATTAAAAAATGAAACAAATCCTCTCCTAATTGAGTCTTTTATTAGATCTTGTAAGTTTCAAGTCGAGTCTTTCATCTGATCTCGTAAATGAACCTTCATTCCATCCAGCTATTAGTAACTAGTAGTCTAATTAGTTGAATGAAATGAAGCTTGGGGGGCATGCGCTCTAGCAAGTTACTCTTGGGGGGCATTAAAAAACCACTCTCAAGCATAGTTTTCCTACGTTTCAAGATTGTGTAAAATGAAAACACTCTCAAGCACAATTTTCTCTATTTCAAGCTTGTGTAAAAATGAAACAAACCTATCTGAAGCATAGTTTTTCTCTCTTTCAAGCTTTTGTAAAAATGAAGCCTATCTCGAGTCCATTTCGGTTATTATTTTCAAGACTCGTTAAACTCATGAAAATCCTGAGATTATATTGCTATCTTTCATTCTCGTAAAACACATGAAAATGTCGAGTTCTTTCCATCTTTTCCTGCTCGTAAATTAAATTGAAAGTCAACCATATAAGTACATTTTTATCACTTTTTCAAACTCCTTAAAACTTATGAAAAAGCGAAAACCAAGAGTACATTTTTATCACTTTTTTGAACTCGTTAAAACTTACAGAAAAAGTGAAACTATGAGTACATTTTATCGCTTTTTCGAACTTGTTAAAATTACAGAAAAAAGCGAAACCATGGAGTTCTCTTTTAAGCCCTTTTTCAGACTCTCTAAAGATGAAAATATTGTCGAGTACTTGACTATTTGAACTCGTTAAAGGAAATGAACAGTCGTTCTTTCAGTATAAGTTTACCCCTTTTCCAGACTGAAATGGACTATTTACGAAAAAGGTATACATTGACTAATCATGGTCAATAGAGTTCTCTCCTCTATTATTTTATCCTTTTTCGGGCTTGAGAGACTAAATTTACGAAAAAGTACACCCACAGAGTTTCCTTAAGTTTTTCTTCTGACTCCCTAAAATTTAAAAACACCGAGTTTCTCCTATAATGGACTCGTTAAAATTTAATAGTAAAGGACCTGTTGATTACAAACAGGAATGAACCACTCCTTCTTAGGGTTTGATTTTAAACTAAGTTGGACTCATCTGAAGGATGAGCTTATATAACAAGAAAATATTATCCTCCTCAAGCTTGTCAAAAATAAAGAGGTACTTGCTAGAAATGGTGGGGGGAAAAAGAGAAAACGAATCCATTTGTCACACTTTGTTTAAAAAGCAGTTTACCACTCTTGAACACGACACTTTTTGTCACGCTTCTACCTGGGTTGGGAAAATCCTTTGCCTATCGGATTAATCGAAACCATATTGAAAGTCTTCCTTGGAATTTAGATGTGTTAGCTTTAGGTCAATAATTACTAAACCATATGTAGTGTATATTTATTGTTCAAGAGGATAGTTCAAATGACCATTCATTTGCAAACATGTGTCTCTCATTCGTGTTGTTATCCTTGGCGGTCATGCAAAATATTTCTACAAAACTTGATCTAATGGTTTCATGTCGTGACTTTCCTATGACGGATCACTTTCTCCGACGATAGCTCATCATCTAGGAAGTTGATCTAGAATCCTTAGGTACCTTGGAATGCGTACTTAATGGCAGGTTTTTTCACCTTGACGGCAGATTTACATCATTGACCTTTGATCGAACGATTAAAGTGAAACGTTAAACTTGAGATCATTTATTCACATTTCATGGATTATGCTTGGTACTTTTAAAACAGTATTAGATTGTGGCGGTTTTCTCTCACACTTGTTAACAGTTCACATCATTGACTGGTAATCAAGTGGTTTCTACCATGTTTGACTTTGACAAAATCAATCGCATGGATAGAATCGTACTAGTTTGGGTAGCGTAAATCAAGACCCTGGATCTAGTTTCCACCATCCAGGTTGCGAGGAGTTTTATTATTCATTATGCAATAGACTATTCATAATAGATGGCTGTGTCCATACTGTGTCTACATTATTGATGTGATAGTAAAATCATTTCTACATCAGAACAAGTTTTAGATAGTGTTTGATCTAAGTATGGGAATGCCTACCTCAGCGATGATATATATATATATATATATATGTTTTGCATTGAATTTTTTTACAAGATTCCGACTAGGGTGTCCACAAGCTAATCCTCGAAATGATAAAGCACATCACTCTTTGAATGGTCTCAGAATTCACACTTTAGGGGGAAATCTGTTACACTAAAATTGTCACCATGGAATTTTACTGTCTGTATGGGTTCATCATTACTCATACAATACTCCCTTAGAAGTCTACAAACATCAAGTTCCTAAAACCAAGCCTTGAAATTGAGAGAAAAGCTTATAAAAGTCATAAAAATACTTGTACCACAATTTCTCTTAGTATTACCTATGGTGTCGCATTTGTTTGTTCTAGAACATGCAAAACTGACTGCACTTTTTCTTCTTTAAAGGTGTGGATTCCTGTAAAAGGTAAAATGAAGGCAGAAGTAAAATTTGGAAGCCCAACTAGTTAAATCTGGAAGCTTCTGGAAGCAATTATTCGGTGGAAAGTTCACTCCTTTCATGTACATTCATCCCTCCATTAAAGGAGCCTACCCCTTGGTATGTGGAACTTAATCCCTTGAAAGAGGATTCTATCCCCTCTTATTTGGAGCTGCAACCTCTTCTCTTTTGCTATAAATTGAGGCCATAGTTCAGCCTCAAGGAGAGTTAGGCTTTGAGATTTTTTGAGGAGAATTGCTGGAGAAACTTAGACTCTCTTAACTGATTATCATATGGGAATGATTACACACTCATGTGTATGTTAGTCGAGAGAGTGCAAAGGCTTGTCAAAGTAGAGGAATCATTCTGGACCCCGGAAGGACCTGTACGACATTAAGGCGAACACGGTTGTAAGGATCCTTTTTTCATTAAAGATAATACAAATGGATCCTGTTTTCTCAATGAGTTGTTTATTTAAATGGCTTATTTCTTGAATTCCTTGATCATCAAGATAGATTTATGGTTTATGAATTAGTCTATATTATGTAGGTGCTTCTGATTCTTTCATGTCTTTGACTGTAGATCTCGAAAGAAGACTTATTCAAAGCGACATGAAAGAAGACTACGATCAGCGTTGGACTACAGGTAAGTCCTAAATCCTTCATTATAGATAATTCTAGATCCAATATAATCTATAAAAAGTAGTTTACATTTGTCTGTTTGTTTCTAGTTATTCGTAGGATACTAGGGAGATCTGTCTTGTCCGCAAGAACGATTTATCCACCTAACAAGCAACAATTTTAGAATATGACCTTGAGATCAAGCCCACAAAGCTGATCAAAGGTCAGGGTTTAGACAATCTCATGACTGAGTCAAATTTACATGCTCTAGACATCAACCTCATTTCAGCTTTGTCCGATGAAGAAGAGGATGGCACTATTATACAGGTATCTGACATTTTGCTTTCATCTCCTTGGTATTCAAACATTATATATGTTCTTCAACATTTAAATCCTCCTCCATGCATGACTAAGAGTAAGGGTAGGTCATTGAAGTTGAAGGCTTCCAAATACTATATTTTGGACAATGCTCTTTATTGGAAAGACACTGGAGGTATTTTTCTGAACTGTTTAGTTGAAAATGAAGCCAAAGAAGTAATGAATGATTTCCATAGGGGATACTGTGGAGGTCACCTGTTTTGGAAAACCACGACTAACAAAGTGTTGAGGGCTGGATATTATTGGCCAACTCTTTTTACATATTTGTATAAAACAGTGATGAGTTGCCATGAGTGCCAGGTATCTCAAGGAAAAAGAAAACTTATTTCATTACCTTTGCAGCCTATTTCAGTAATGCACCTTTTTAGCAGTGGGGCCTTGACTTTATCGGAGAGATTCACCCTACATCATCTGCACAACATAAATGGATCTTAATGGACACCGACTACTTCACCAAATGGATTGAAGTGATCCCAATAAGGCAGTCAATAGATTTAGTAATTATCTAGCTTATGGAGACTAACATTTTGTCTCGTTTTGGCTATGCTCGTAATATCATTATAGACAATGCGGTTGCATTCAATTTGAAGAAAATGGTTAAGTTCTGTGACAAGTACAACATCAAATTGGGGCAATCAACCATGCATTATCCGCAAGGTAATGGATTAGTAAAATCTTTTAATAAATCTTTGAATAATATCATAAAGAAGATGTTGGAGGAAAACAAGAAGAACTAGCACAAAAAGCTTGTTAATGCTTTGTGGGCAGACAGGGTGAGTAGTAAGAAATCAATATGAATGTCCCCTTTTCAGTTGGTCTATGGTGTAGACACTATGTTTCCTACATCACTTGCATTCTCAGTCATGAATTTATTACAAGAAGCAGGAAGTGAAGAGAATGATGTACATCGTTGGATCAATCAGATGATCCATCTTCAGCAAACAAGAGATGAGGTCTTTCAGAACACCTCAAATCTTCATGAAAATATAAATAAGGTATATGACTACAAGACAAAGGCAGATGATTTTAAGATTGAAGATGTGGTCCTCCGATGGGATGCTAGGAATAAGGAAAAAGGGAAGCACGAAAAATTTGAGAACCTGTGGAAAGGGCCATACAAGATTGCAGCCTTTCGTAGATAACATGATTTTATATTAAAGGAGATGAATGGAGAAGAGTGCTTAGGAGGACCAGTCAATGGTAGGCTCCTTAAGAATTATCTTTTCTGATGCAGATTTCTGAAAAATTCCCAATTCCATTGTATATATCAGTTTAATTTTTTCTTCAAAGTGTGAAGTAGAGAATCATCGGAGCTTGGAGCCTGAGGTGAAGGCCATAAAGTTTCATTGGTTTTCTAATGTTTTCAAAGTTTAGTCAAATTCAAGTCAATCTAGTTGTTAGCACTGCAATTTTTCAAAGTTTGTTCATCATTGTAAGTTGTGTCTTTGATCCTGTCTTGTCTCCTGACCTATGGATGAAGGCCCTGGAGGGTTAAAATGTGTATTATTTTTTATCATTTTTAACAAAATCCAAAGGAATTTTGAGTCCAATATTTTTTTTGTGTCATAAAGTTATAGGGTAAATTTTCTTTTAATAATTACTTTAATCTCTTTGAGTAGTTAAGGTCATGGTTTTAGCTTGAGAAGTCTTATTTATTCACCATGATATTTTATATCCATGGCTAAGGACAAAATGTCAGAGTCATCAGTTTTTTTAAGAATAACATAGAAAGAACTACCTTTTCTAAAAAGGCAGTTATTTTCTTCAGAAAATATGGTTTCACAAGCAACATAGAAATAGCTACCTTTTTAAAAAAAGTAGCCATTTCCTGCAAAATTTGTACAAGGTGGTAAAGAGGCATTACTCAGGTGAAAAGACACTGCTATTGGAATAATTGAAGGTTTGATAAAACAAGAGGTATTACCCTTTTGAAAGGTGGCTATTTCTAATTGGAGGATTCATCAAAAGGAGGTTGGTTATTTTATTTGCTAAGGCTAGTTAAATCTAATGCTACTCATTAAAGTGAAATATATCAAGGTTGAGCTACAAGTAGCTACTAGTTAATAATTCATTTGAATGAAGGGTTCAATGGAATGAGTTGGCACCAAAAATTTAAATCATTTGAATTCGTGTCACTCAACCTCACCGTGATTTAGGGCATTCAAAGCTTTGTTTCCATTTACCCCGAGAAAACTACATCAAACGGTTTTCTATCCTCCAGCAAGAAGTTTTGTTACCTCGTACCAGCAGTTAGGGCTTCATGGTGGGTTGTTGTTACTTGTTTTACAGGTGTGCACTAGTGGTTAAGTTAGTTGTTAACAGAATGGGTAAGGGTGGTAAGGTTAACCATTCAAAACTGGCCGATACTCGTTTCGTTGATCACCGTGTAAAGCCACAGTTCCAAGCAGCAAGGTGGTATCAATTTTTAAAGAAATTTTCCAGGAGAAAATGTTGTAGTTTCTTAGGCATTTTCTGAGTCGTTCGATGGATAGTAGTTCAAGCTGAGGTCTTGGACCTTCAGGATCACAGAGACTATCATTGCAAGGGCTACCCAAAAATCAGCTACAGGTGAGTCCTGGTATAAGAGGAAAAATATGCTTAAAGCTGATTTAAATCCTTATCTTAAGCCTGAGCATGAGAATATAGATTGGATCCCTATTTTTCACATTTCTTATTTCAGGCCTGAGTGGAAATATGTTATTACCATTGTGTAGCGTTATATTACTTGTGAAGGCAAATTTTCTACTATGCATCAATACCAGATGAGGTTTCTAGCTCACATCTCGGGCTCTAAACCTATGAACTTACCATTTTTTATTTATAAATATCTATTTAAAATGTCTCAAAAAATACAAAGAACCCCAGACTATTATCTTCACAATATTTATCATAGGGGTTTAATCAAAATGTTGGTGGTTTATAATCTGAAAAAGAAGAGAACCACATGGGAAAAAATTTTAGCAGATGAAAGTTTCAGCATTGTTAACTCAAGGAGAAGGGTAGGGAGGCCTTTAAGGAAAAATACCCAAGAGAAACAGTCAGCCTTGAAACCTTAACACCAAGCCCTGTTTTAGAGACTAGACAAGAGAATCAAGAATACAATGCCACTCCAACACCAGAGGAACCTACACTGGCACAAGTCTTTTCCTCTCTCCAAACATCAGCTAAGGAGAAAAGTAAAGTTTCAGAGACTACAACAGAAGAACCAAATATAGCCCATCTTTATTCATCTCTCAGTTCATCAGCCAAAGGAATGAAGAAAGGGTTCGTTGGTTGTTCATCTTATTGTATATTGTGTTGTATATTTTGAGTCTATAATATATCTAGATGTACCCTTGAGGACTCAACAATTGTATGTTGTGTGTATTGTTTTCACTTTCGTTTTTACATACCTTATCTATCTTTCGAGATTTATTTATAAAAGTTCTATCTCATGTTTTTATCAGTATTTTTAACTTCCAAGACATATTGATCTGTTTTGTAAGTCTTGTTTCAAGATTTCCTAATTCAGTATGAATTGAAGATTGTTCATAAGCATTCCTTGGGGTCGAATTAAATCCTATCTTATGTTCTTGTAATTATTTTGATCTAGCATGCATGTTAATCTGGTTTTGTCAGTCTTGATCCATTAAGCATTCCAGATTCATAAGGTCATGTTAAACAGAAGCATTCCTTGTAATGGGATTCTTAAAATTTAAAGTGAGACTCTTGTAAGTCTTTTAAAGCATTCTTTCACTATACATTTTAGATATATAATTTGTGTCACCCTTTCCTCTTAGCAATGGGCTTCTGTTTTACATATCCATTGTTTATCTTCCATTATTATAACCATCAGGCTACAAACTCAACCTTGCTACCACATCATGCACCAGTGCCCTCATATGTGTGAGAGATTCTTATTTGCTCAAAATCCCTTTCAATGTGTGTAAGTTCCAACCACTTTCCAAAAAACCTAATCTGATTATAAGAAAATCCCTTGAGCTTAAGATGTGTCTGGTCAGGTGCTTGTTAAAATCCAAGTACTGATTCTAGCGCTAACCTATTTTGGTGCCTCTGTCGGGAGACGAAGATTTTGAACTCAGTATTCTCCCGAAGTTTTTTTGCATGAATGCCTATTACTAGTTTTTAAAGGTGAATAAAAACTAGTCATTTTTCTAATGTAATTGGTTCACCTGGATACTCCACAAAGAGGACGAGGGGTTTCAATACCGCCTAATACAAGAATAAATCAGAGATCACCTCCCGTGACTCCAGTCTCTGACCCAGAAAATATCATAAAGGGTGCAAGATGGAAACAAAAATCAGCTAAAGCTACATCACATTCAGTGAAAAAGGTGCATTCAAAGTACATTCCAAAAGAAAAGGTATTGTCATCTATCTTAAAACCTAAAGAAGTTTCAATGTCAAAAGAATCTTATGAAATATTTCAAGTTGAAACTACTTCCATAAAAGGAAAAGTAGATGATGCTAGCCTAGAAACTATCTCTCAGTAATCATTTAGTAAATTGGAAACAAGTATTATTCCAGTGAAAGAAGAAAAATCAGAGGTTTTAGGATTCAGTGGAGGAAACAAAAAATTAGAAGCCTTTGTTTTGACATAATGGTAATTAGAACAAGTATTGGAAATGTCACCCTTCCTAGATAGGGATATTTTAATTGAAGAAGATATTAAAAAAATTCTGAGTTTTCTTCAAACTCATCCTGAATATCAGTCCTCTCTTAGTCCACAACAAGAGTATTTTCCTTTGTCTCAAAACCCAACTATTGGCTCATCCTCTTCTCATAAAGGAGAAGGTAACCTTCCTGAAAATTTGACCTTTAATCTCTCTGACTTTTTAGCTCAAAAAAACAAAGTTGAAGTTGCCCCAATCCTTCAAGAATCTACATCTAAATCTGATTCTCCTAGAGAGGTTGAAATAAAGCCTTCTACTATTCATTGCTTTGAAAATCCATTGTTTTCAGCTCCAAAGTCTAAAGAACCAGCCCAAGAACTTCAATATTCTGCTATAAAAAACAAATACAAACTCCAAAAACTATAATTTCTAGCATGAAAACAACTGCATCAACAATTCTTCCACTATTTGTACCTCAGAAAGTCATGGCTCAACCTCCTCCTACAACAATGCAACAGATTGTTGCCACAATATATGCACCACTCACTCTTCCTCAACCATTGCATCCTCTTCCTCAAGGGGATTATCTGAAATATTTTCCCAAATACACAGGGGAGGGAGAAGGAGTATCTGTTGAAGAACACTTAGTTGGCTTTTACAGTTATGTTGATAACTAAAACATTGAACATGAAGATGTTTGGTCAAGACTCTTTGTTCAGAGCTTCGATGGAAAAGCTCGTAAGTGGTTCAAAAATTTACCACCAAATTCAATAACAGGAATAGATGCTTTGGAGGAAGTGTTTGTAAAAAAATGGGGTGACTGTAAGGATTACTTGTATTAGCTTACAGAGTTTGGAGCTTTAAAGAAGAAGACTGATGAGTCATTGGCAGAATTTACAAAGAGATTCAATATAGTCTATCAAAATATTCCTTTAGAAGTCAAACCTCCTGAAACTACAACCATGATAACCTTGGCCAATTCCCTAGACTCCAAGTTTTCACTGTGGTTGAGAGTTGATAAGCCAAAAATATTGGTAGGTATGCAGGAAGATGCTATTGGAGTGCAATCCAATCTTATGGCCTCAAATAAACTAAAAATTGAAGAGGGGAAGAAAGAAAAATATAATAATAAAATGAAAGAGTAGAAACCATCTTCTTCCTCTAAAACCTTCATAACTGAAGAAAAGCTTGATCAAATGTCTAATTTGATTAAAGATCTTGCTTCCAAAACGACAAAAAAGGAGTTATAAAACAAGCCTGCTATTAGGCCCATTCAAAACGAAGGAAATAAAATCAGGCTCCTTTTAGGATACTCTTTCAGCCTCAACAAATTTTACAAATCCCAAGAAGAAATCTTGACGAACAAAATGTTCAGCCTCCACTGAATAATTTTGCTAAGAAAATCAGCAAGAACAAGAAGAGGAGGATGAAGATATAAATCTTGTTGGGGATACATCACAGTCAACTTTTTTAATTTCAAAGAGTATGAAGATCAGTCTAGGATAAATATATTTTCAGATGATGAATATGCTCATATTCATGTCCAACCAAAGAAAAAGCAGCCTGAAAATCAGACAAGAAATTATCCTTTGAGGTCAAAAGGGGATGTCCAACAGCCTCAACAAAAAAAAGATTCTAAAAAACATGTTTCCAAAAAAAAAGAAAAAATTAATGATGTTCCTCCATCATCGAACCTTTCCCCAATCATCAAAACTATTGTAGAAAATAGATATTTGACTCCTCTTAATTCAATTTCAAGTCATAATTGAATAAAATCAAGATTTCGGTTCCACTCCTTGAATTGTTGAACAATCCAACCTACAAAGAGTCATTTAAAATTCTGTTACAACCATCTCTTGCTCCTAATTCAGTAAATCTAGAGGATGAACATACTACCATCTACTTGGATAGCCATGTCCAAGATCAAAATGATGATAATTCTCCACCTTTTTTATCTTTCACTCAATATTCATAACAAATTGCTACATAATTGCCTATTAGATTATGGGGCCTCTCACAATCTGATGCCTAAGAAAGTGATGGATGAATTAGGACTGGAAATCACTAAGAAATACCATGACCTTTACACTTTTGATTCTAAAAGGGTCAAGTGTTTAGGAGTGATCAAAGACTTGGTAATTTCTCTTACCCAGCTCCCCATGAAAAGTTTAGTGATGGACATAGTGGTTGCAGACATACCATCTAGATTTGGAATGCTTCTTTCCAGATCCTGGTCCAAAAAGTTGGGAGGCACTCTTCAAATGGATATGACATACGCCGCTATCCCAGTCTTTGGAGGAGAATTCAGGGATTGTACAGGGAAACACAAATGTCTTATATCATAAGTGATCAAAAAAATCCCTCAAGTCATCCTATATAAGCAGAGGAGAAGGAGTTAGGGTCATCCATTTTACTCCTTGCTGCTGATGACAATAATTTTCAGCCTGAAATTAGGAAAAAAAAAAACAAAAAACATTTTCAAGTCGCAAAAAAGAAGAATTTAGAAGCAGGGTAGATATGGAAATTGTATTTTGATGGAGCCTCATCAAGAGAGGGATTAGGGGCTAGCGTAGTTCTTATTTCTACCACTCAGCAGGTGGTGACTTTATCATACAAATTACAATTTGTCACTACTAATAACACTGTTGAGTATGAAGCACTTATTTCGGGTATGAAGGCAGCCAAAGATTTGGGAGTTGAACAGTTGATTGTTTTTGGTGATTCAGAGTTGGTGGTACAATAGGTGAGAGATAATTATCAAGTGAAAATTTAAAAATTGAAGAATTACATAAATAAAGTGAGGTATTTAATTAAACATTATTTTTCAGCATTCAATTTGAATTTTGTTTCTAGAGAAGAAAATGAAATGGCACATTCACTGGCCATTGTTGCTAGTAATTTTAAGGTTCCTCTTGATGTTAAAGTGTTATATGGTGTTAAGATTAAAAAAACACCTTCCATTCCTGACAATATCAAATACTAGAAAGTATTTGAAGATGATAAAGAAATTCAGAAATTCTTGTAATATGTAGAGGAATTTGCATACATCCATATTGATAATGAGCAATACATAGTTGAAATTCAGAACAACAAGCCATTCAAAAAGACTATAGATGGAAAAGACATTATTGATCTTAAAAAAAACTTCATTCCTAACGTCTTGGTTCCTTTAGAGAGGTCGTTTGAAAATAATGATGTCTTTTTAAAGCCTCATAGTAAAACAGATGAAGGGAGTACAGTTGACTGCAATATTGGTACAGAAAATCAACCTAGATATGTTAAAGTTTCTAACTTTATTCCTCAAGAAAATAGAACGAAATATGCCAATTTGCTGAAGAATATGCAGAAATTTTTGCATGGTCCTATAGTGATTTGAAGACATATGATAGAAGTATAATGGAACATAAAATTCCTCTTAAAACAGAAGCAAATCCTGTAGCACAGAAGATAAGACATATTAATCCCATGCTGCTCCCTATAATTGAAAAGGAAATCAGAAAAATGTGGGAAGCCAAAATAATTTTTCCTTTAAGATTTTCCAATTGGGTAGCTAATATAGTCCTGGTTCGAAAGAAGAATGGTGAGATTAGAATTTGTGTTGATTTTCGCAATTTGAACCAGTGTTCGCTGAAGGATAACTATCCTTTACCCAAAATGTAGCATATTTTGCAGAAGGTTCTAGGCTCAAAGAGGTTGTCAATGATAAATGGTTTTTCAGGATACGATCAAATCTCAGTTGACAAACAAGACAGGGAGAAAACAACTTTCAATACACCTTGGTGAACTTTTATGTACAATAAGATGCCTTTCGGTTTAATGAATGCAGGTGCAACATTTCAGCGGACAATGGACATTGCCTTTACAGGGGAAAATGACAGATTTGTGGTCATTTATTTGGATGAAATAATAGTATTTTAAAAATATGATGAGGATCTTTTAAAACATTTGTAGCAAGTATTTGATAAGTGCAAAAAATTTGGTTTGTCTTTAAACCCAAAGAAACCATTTTGTTGTTCAATAAGGAAAACTATTGGGGCATATAGTAACAAAAAATGATATTTGCATTGACCCAGGGAGATTTGAAGCTATACAAAAAATTGGTTTACCCAGAAATAAGAAAGAGTTATAGTCATTTTTGGGTAATATTAATTTTCTGAGGCATTGTTATCACTCCACCAGATTCCCAAGGCTAGGGAAGGAATCCAAAAAGAGGTAACCACAAATCAAGCTTTTGAATTGATAGCTAGCCCTATCAAGCCATAGAGGGCTCTCTCCAAAAGGGTCACAACCAGGAAGGATGGAGAAATTAGGGTTTTAGGCTAGGTATAGAGTGCAGGAGGTTTTTTTGAATTGATTTGGTTGGGAAAATCAATGGATAAAGGAATTAGGTCAAGGAAAGCTAGGTCATGGAAAATGGAGTTAGGGTTGCAGGGATCAATGGGGCAAGGTAATGGGACAAGGAAGGTACAATGCCAATCACTTGAAAATAATGGTTATGGAATGGTTTTTAAACTGTAATAAGGTTGAGAAAATAATAAGAGATGCATTTCTCATACAGAAGATAATGAACAAAATATGATCAATTACCCAAAATAGAGCATGGAAGACATGTATTATGAATTTATAACTTGTAAAAGATCATAACATAGACGTGAAAGTGACATGAAAAATACATTCAAACATATGTGACTGAAGAAGAAACTATGAAAGACATTCAATACCACAAGTATCCCATAAATGTAGTTGCAACTCCTCTTTATTCGCTTGGCCAAAACTAAGTACAAGTTCCCTTGATCAACTAGAAAAATCAAACTGATTCCAACTTCCCACTAATGTGAAGCACTGAACTAAATAGACATGAAAACCACCTTCACTCATCCTCAGGGGTCGAATCCATGAGGCGAGGAAGATATTCCACAAAGTGACTCATTCCTATCTCAAGTGAAATGATTCATTACACCTCATTTGCTTGATTTACCTAATGTATTTACCCTAGTAAATAGTACAAACATGATAATTACATTCATCTTCATCATTTCACAAAGATTCATCTTCATCATTTACATAGGTAAATTCAACATTTCCCAAGATAAAAATCAAAACTGGAGTGAAACTCAGAAAATTTCTAAAGACTGCGAAATGCACCAATTTCTTATTAAACATGCAGCGACCATGAAAAAAATATCCTCTATGTTCAAGGTTGGATTTGAGTGCCTTCCCAGTGTCCAAATATGCTCCAAGATGGCTTGTTGGAAAGCCCTCAAGTCTAATTTCCATAACTACCTTCAGTTTGCAAAATGAATCCCATTTTCCTTGTAAAAAATCACTTCTCCCAAGACTAGTAAACGCGCAACGACCAGGTAGAAACATGGTTTTTTGATGGTTTTTTTTTACTTTTTCAATGACCAGTTCTCCTCAAAAGGCTTAGAAAATTCATAGGGTTGATGTTCTCATCATTAAAAATCTGCTTGTGGTGGCCATTTATCCATTAGATGCCCCAAAAAAGAGCGTTGTGTCCAAGGCACTGCGCATCTAGCAAATTTTTTGTGCTGAACTAACCTTAAAACACAGAAATGTACCAAAATGCTAAATTTGCCAAAATTTTGTCAAAATTGTTGGGATATTTGTTGATCATGTGTTTGAGGCATGGAGTGTCACCTCGGAAAGTATATATAACTTCTCTTTCTCTTCTTTCTTAGTTAAGTCTTCAATTTTGGCATTGGCTCTTTTGAGCTTGGCCAATGGAATTCTCTCTTTCTGGGCATGAAGTTTCACCTTTGTCCTCAACAAGTCATTATCCTTGTTATCCTTCTCTAGCAACTTTTCCAAGTGTAGATTGGCTCTATCAAGCCATGGTTCCCTGTTCTTACTGATTTCTAGGGCAAGTTGTTCATTTAGTGTAAGCTGGTATGCTAGCTCAACTTCCCTTTGTCTCTCTAGGGTTAGAGCTCTTTTCAGCCCTCTAGTCCTAGTTTTCTATCTTGGAGGCTGATCCTTCTCCCTCTAAAAAAAAAACACACATGACAAGTGTTCAGTGTTATTGTTTCCAACCATATGGTCACTATCAAAATAGGTGTCCTTAAAGGAATGATGGTTGAAAGAGGAAAGGGAAGAACTATGCTTCTACACCTTACCTTAATGAACCCTCGCATAAGAGGAGGCCTAGAAAGAGAGATTTTGATGATGAATATTCATTTTATTCTTCTTTTACAAGTTCCATTGCATGTCATGAATGAATTTGGTTGATGGATAGTGGTGCCTTTAGGCACATGTCTGGAAGTCGTGAGAATATCTCTAAATTGGCTGAAAAGAAGATAGCTCAAATGGTTGAGCTTGGAGACAATGGAAAGTATGAAGTAAAGGGAATTGGTTCGTTGTCCTTCCAATTGGATTCGGGAGTTAATGTCTCTAACAATATTTTATATGCTCCTAGTTTGAAGAAGACTTTGTTTTCTATTTCATCTCTCGAAGCGAGAGGTTATAGAAAATCATTTATTTATGGACAAGTTCTAGTATGGAAGAAGGACTCCTCCTTTGAATCTGCCAGGGTCATTGGTGTACGAATACAAGACCTATATCGTCTCCTTGGTCACTCAGTTAAATCCTCTATAAACAACACATATGATCTTTGTGAACTATGACATTGAAGGTACACTCATATTCATTATAAAGCTTTGTATAGAATGGGAGATTTTGTTAAAAGTGTACCTAAAATTAAGATTGAACACGATGGAGTTTGCAAAGGATGTGCTATTGGGGAAAATGTCAAAGGACGATGTACTAGTACTGATAGTAGATCCAAAGGAATCTTGGATCTTGTGCATTCTAATTTGTGGGCCTATGTCTAACAAATACCTTGGTGGTCATTTGTACTATGTCAATTTCATCGATGATTACTCTTGTAAAACATGGATTTACTTATTGAAATTAAAGGATGAAGTATTTGAAAAGTTTCGGGAATTCAAGGCACAGGTTTAAAATTCTACAAGAAGAAGGATCAAGAATTCAAGGTTTGACAATGGAGGAGAGTATGTGTCCAAGGAGTTGATTGCTTTCTGTAGAGATATCAGAATTAAGAGAGAGTTTATAATTCCCTAATATCCTCAAAAAAATGAAATTGTCGAAAGGAATAAAGGAACTATTATGGAATCTACCAAATCCATGCATCATGATCAAGAGTTGTGTTAGGTCCCTATATTACTACTGTAGTCCCTTATTGTTGTTAGTGTAACCACCTTATTGTTATTTTTGTATCTCTGTAGTCCCCATATTATTATTGTGCCCCATAAAACCCCACTATTGTTATTGTTGTGCGCTTACATTATTATTGTTAGGTCGGCTATGATTATATTGTGACCCCATGGACTCCTATATAGACAAAGGAGGTTTTATCACTTGAATCATCCAAGAATTGTTCATTTATGTAATGTAAAGGAGTTTTCCCCCTTGAAGTGGCTGATTTTTAAGGCGTTGATCTCTCTTTTCTTCTATTGTTGGAGTTGGTTTCATAACATTTGGTAACAAAGCTTTGGATTCTAGAGTTTCGCTGCTTCAAACAGGTCATCGTGGCATTTTCTCTATAACTTATTTTCTACAAAGGTTTAGAAGCTTAAAAAAAAACACATTTGTGAAGAAATCCTAATGAACGTCGTGTAAAAATTTCAGACCTTGGTTCGCAATATTTTCAGAGATATGATCTGCTAAAGTTAGGGTTTTTGCAGGCTCCCAAATTTCATTTCAAAGAGGTGACATTGGGAAAATTGTCATAACTCTCTCTCTGAGTATCGGATTGGAATTTTGTAAAAAGTGGTCGAAAGTACACAGACTGTAGTTTACTGTATATCAATTTCAGAACTGGATGAGGAAACAGTGGCACATGGCATGTCGTACAAGTTCACTCTACTGAACCAATCCATAATTAGGTCATTGCGGGAGATTAGGCATAACTTTTCCTTGAAGAATCCAAATCAAGTCATAGTTGTGGCATTGGAAAGAAGATTCAAAGGGCTAATAAATGATCGAAGATAAAATCTCAGGGATATGAAATTCTAGATATACATCAATTTCAATGTCGAGCTCCTAAAAATCAAGAAAAAATGTGTGTAATTTATTTTTCAAATTGCACAAGTCTTGTTTGAAAATTTAGTTTGAAGTGATTCCAAGGGCATATTGAAGCATAGATATTAGTATTGGGTTCTAAAATGTCCCCTAAAATGAATTAAACACCCATTAAGCCCTCAGAAGTCTCTACTATGACTCATGAAGAGGAATAAGTGCAAGATGATATATCAAAATTACAAGACCAAGTGCACCAAATTTTTCTCTCGCAAAGAGCAACAAAAAATGAAATGGAAGGTTTGAAGAAAGGCATGGAAGCTAAGATGGATGGTTTGAAGAAAGACGTGGAAGCTAAGATGGATGGTTTGAAGAATGGCATGGAAGATAAGATGGATGGCATGGAAGCTAAGATGGATGACATGGAAGCTAAGATAGATGAAAAAATGAAAGACAACATGGAAGACATAAAGAATGATCTAAATGAATACATGGAATGTTTGACAAAGTTGATACATGAAATCATTCCTAATGGTGAAAAGGTAGTATAGGAAACTCATTATGAGAAAAAGAAAAAAAATTTAATCGTGATTTCATAAGCTCTATTGTTGGATTGAAGACCCACCATATTCCAAATATCGATATGAGGAAGTTTGATGGCAAGGATCCTGTAACATGGTTACTACATATGAAGAAATATTTTGATCTCCATAATGTGAAAAACACGCAAATGTATGCATTGCAACTTTACATTTAGAACAAAATACATTTGTATGGTATCGATGCCTTTGATCTCGTAAAAAAATTGTCACTTGGTCAAATATTATGGAGGAAATGATAACACATTATGAAGATACAAATAGCAACACCTTCTTTAGCCAATTGATAAATCTCAAACAAAAGGGTTCAATGGTGGAGCACATTGAGGATTTCCAAAAATTGAATATAAGGGTAACTAATATTCCAGAGGAACACAAGATTGATGGCTTCATAGGGACTTTAAAAGATAACATCCAACATGAGGTTTGCCTTTGGGAACCTGATTCATTGCAGAAGGTGTTTAGGTTGGCAAGAAAAAATGAAAGTAAAATTATGGCGACAAGGAAGCCTACCACTCACATCTATAAAGAGGGAAGTGTTGCTACTCGTAGACTTCCACAACCTACAAGGTTGACACCACAACAATTAGAAGAAAAAAGAGAAAAAGGGCTTTGCTACAGTTGTGATAGAAAATGTTAGTCATCAATAATTTTTTGCTTTCTATAGATGACTAAATGTTTGTCCTAGATTTCTAGAAACAAAATTCATGAATATTGTGAGTTCTAGAAATCTCACTGCCTTCATTATCTTCAGGATCATTTTTTTCACTATTTTACTATTCTATCAAGTCATGGCCAGCCTATCACTCCCAAAAGACCAATCATGGGCTTATGCCACTCATTTTCACTATGTTTTCCACCTATGACCTCACCACTCTATTTTGACTTGCTTAACCTTTCTACTTCCACCTTGGATTTCCAAGAAGCATAACCTTTTCCCCTATTCACCAAGTTCCTCAAGCATTGGTGATTTCAAGCTACCTTTCTAGGTTCTTTAGATAAATCAAGATCATTAGTTTTGGGCATGCAATGCATAAGTTTGTCAAAAGATCTATTTTACACCTGAAAGACCCTAAGTCAAGTTTTTAGCCAAAGGCCAAGTCCAAAAGGCCTCCCACTAGGTCACCTAGGGTTTCACAGGTCATAGGATTGTTTTGGTGTTCTAAATCTTTGTTTTTCCTGTGCCAAGAGGTTGCAATCAAAGAGAAAGAAGGACAACACATGATTGTCCAAATGGATTAGATAATATTTCAAGGAAGGCCTCCTTGAAAAAAGACATCTAGCCATCTTAAACATTTCTGCAGGAATGATTGAGATGGCTATAAGCAGAAAAGAAGGTAAGAATCTAAGTCATCACTAAGGACAGCCATAGAAAATGAGAGGCAATAGGCCTATGTTCAAAGAGAAATAGGTTTCTGAGGACTGATTGGAAAAACAGTGTTTCCAAGCAAGAAAACAGTGCAAGGACCACAAGGACAAAGGCACCACAACACAACCAAACACACATTGAAAAATATTTTTTTAGAAATTAGAAATGAAGAAGGGAAAAAGGTGAGGTGAACTGAACATAAATGAATTAACTTGAAAGGCTATAGAGAACTTAGAAGACAACACTAATTATTTGTCTCTAACAGCCCTAAAACCTAAATTTTGGGAAGATAGGCAAAGCAGGTGAAATGAGGATGATAGACCTCCATCATGACAGCAAGAGGTTTTCCAAAAGCCTTTGAAGGTGATTTCTAGGGTTTGTCAAGATAAGGGGCTTTCACTACATCAAAGGGACAAATTGTAAAGAGTATCAGTGTGAGGAAGTCTAAGCCTTCAAGTGTAGTCAAATTTCTTCAAAATGGTCAAAAGAAGGAAAGAAGGAGGTTAAGTGTCAAATAAGAAATCAAATTGAGCATGAGTTCTATTGTTGAGTAAATAAGGTGTCAAACTCCAAAGAAAGTTTAAGAAGACCAAAACATTGTGTTATGGCACCTGCAGCAAATCAGAAGTGATCAATGAAAAGCAAAGTAGGCATGATGTACAATCTTTGCCAAAATAGTTATATCACTATCAATATCAGTAAAAAGTAAGAAAAATATGTTTCAAGTCACTTTCACTCAAGCATGCCAAAAAGGGTAAGAAAAACAATTTCAATTTATCAGTGCAAGAAAGGAAATTTTTCACAGTGCCCAGATCCTAAAAGATTAAAAAAGGGACCTATTCATCCTTCCAGCACACCCTCACCAAAGAAAAATCACTTTGAAAAAGTTCAAGCTATCTGCAAAAAGATTCAAAGAGATATTAGTGAAAATTATAAAGTGACCAAAGGCAAACATAGCAAAGTGGATTTTTAAAGTTTGATTTACTTTCCAAAGGGTATAAAAGGCCCTCTCAGTCTTCCTCCATTTCATTTTTCTATCAAAAAAAGGAGTGAGAAGCCTTCAAGAGAAATTCCTGAGTTTCTAGCAGACCTCAGGCAGGAAGAACTCGGTGCTACACTCCTGGAAAACCCCGCTACGCGCCTGTGTGTGCATTCTTCATAAATTTTAACTGTGTGTTGCGTTTTTGAGAAAGGTCGTTGCGCATTTACTCGCGTTCAGACTCGGCAATGTGCAAAGGCCCAACTAGCTCGGGCGCTATGCACAGGCAGCGTCTAGTGTGGACCTGGCAGCCCATGCAGGCCACCCGACAGGCCCAAAATACTGCACTCTTGCCCGTTTAAATGCTGCACAGAAGGACCTGATAGCTCGTGCATCTCCACCGCTGCGCTCCTACCCGCTCAGACACTGCATAGAAGGACTTGACAACATGCAGCGCTGACAGCGCTATGCGTAGGCCCGTTCAGGCTGACCTGAAAGTGTGCAGCTCTGTCAGTGCTACACACAGGGCCATTCAGGTTGACCCGACAGCGCGTGTAGGGGCCCGAGTGCTGCGCTCCTGTGCTACGCATTTAGCCAGGAAGCTTTTCAAGCTGATGCAAGCCTCCAACTGCCTTAGGACTCCTCCAAATCCTTTTCTTGGCACTTCCTGGAGTTTTAATAAGAGGTATTTAGATGCTCTGCCCCCTCTCATGCTATTTTCAAAGGTGAAACTTAGAGAGAAAGGTAAAAAACCATAAAGGAAGAGGAAACCTAATCCCCTGCTAACAACACTTTTGTTTAAAGGGAACCCATCCATCTACATACTAAAGGTACATTGAGGCCCAAATTGTCCTTCTTCACTCATCATTCCCCTTCACTTGAAAATCATTGTCTTTCTCATTATCATCTCACTTGCCCTCTCCATATCATTTCACAAATAGTTTCAGGGTTTGGATTTCAAAGCAAGAGTAAAAGATAAAATGTCTAGAGAAGGCAGTAGTGACAGTGGCAAGGGAGGCCAAAGACCTAGGGGACAACAAAGAAAGGGTGGAAGAGTAAAAAAATTTGAACCTTTGAACACCAAGGAGGTGACAGCCTCCCCTACAACAGTTGCATATTTTCAAGAGGCGGGTTGTTTTGATTTCTGTGCGAGATTACAAAGAGTCCAAAGTCACCCTAAGTTGACTAGACTTTTTGTCCTCAACCTCCATGACCATCAAGTGCATCTAGCTGGGGTAAATTTTGAGCTATCCACCAATACCATCTCCATGGCCACAGGGATACCTTGTATGGGAGAAAAGTGGTTCAAGCAGGTGAGTTTGGACCTGAGCCATTATCAACCTTTCTTGAAACCAAGATACCAAGCTAATTGTAAAACTATTTTTCCCTTTTCGCACTTGTTTGAGAGATATGCCCCCTTAATGAAAGTCATCATGAAGTATTTTACATGCGAGGGGAGGTTTTCTAGACTTTATTCCTGCCATATAAGACTTCTTATGCATTTCACTAGGGCCAAGCTACTACATTTTCCCTATTATCTTTATAGAAGTATTGACAAGATGTCATACATTGTGCAAAAGAGACCTCCTTCACAACAAATGCAAAGTATTTTTCACCATTCTCTTATCAAGATGATTGTGCTGCATCAATTATAGCAACAGGGTATCCCATGGGAAGTGTTCATTTCCCATGATGTTTTCACAAATCCACAGCCTCTTCATCTGCAAAGTTTACCTTCATCATCTCATCCACCTTCCTCCATTCCTCCATCACCCCCTACTGACCATGATTCATCCTCTCCACATGAATCTTCTCCTCAAGAAAACTTCTCTCCCTCACCTTCTCCTAAAGCATCAGAATAAGAAGATAATGATGAAGAACAAGAAGAGAATAGTGACAAAGAGGAAAATGACATTCGAGAGGAAGAAAGAAATGATGAGGAAGAGGGAAATGAAAATGAAGAAAGTGGTGATGATGAGGAAGAAACAAAGGACAGTGAGGAAGAAGAAACAAAAGATGAGGAAGAAAATGATGATGATGAGGATGATATTGAAGAAGAGACAAAGGCAGATATTGAAGAAGAGACAAAGGCAGAATTTGAAGAGGAGACAGAGGCAGAATTAGAAGAAAAGGTCAGTGAACATGACAGTGATGAATATGAAAACATTGAGCATGACAGTGGGCAAAACAATGACAATGATGAAGAGGACAATTTAGAACAAAATGACAATGCAGAAGATATGGAAGAGGATGAAGATGATGAAAATGCACAAGACAATAATGAAGACACTGACAAAGACACCTCTAATAGTGATAACACAGAAAATGATGATGGCAATGATAATGTTGCAAACACAGAGGCTGATGACAGTCATGAAAATGAAGAAGAAAACATGATCACTGATAGTCCTAATAATGATGACAGTAGTGGCACTATGAACCAAAAATACAGTCAAGAGGTTGATAATAGTGGTGAAGATCACGATAGTAATGCTAGCATGCAGGAAAATTCAAGTGACTCTCAAGAGGGCAGCCAAGAACACAATGCAAGAGACATGAATGCAGAGATCATTGATGAAAATAAATGCAGTATTGAGATCAATCATGGTAAGAGAATTCTAGTAAATCAATTTGAGTTTCTCCCTCTCACATATCAAAGAGGATCAAGGCTATTATTTTCTTCCTCTAAGAGGCAAGGGACCATGCCATCCTCCTCAGCTCTGCCACTAGACAAAGGGAAACAAAAGGTAAATGAAGAAGAAGAAGATCATGAGGTTAAGAGGGAGTTTAAGATCATTCAGGGGGATAGTGATGAGGAGAACAAAGCAAGAATCACAAACTTGCTCCTCCAGGACAGAAATTCACAAATCAAAGACCTCCAAGCACATTTGGATAAGGCCAAGAGTGTGAATGATGCCCTTGACTTGGAGAACAGGCAGCTAGGAGCACGAATTGAAATCTTTGAAGCTAGAGCCATCAAGGCCTATAAAGAAGCCCAAAATGCACAGGTGAAACTAGAAGAGTTCATGGGCACTTATGAAGAGAGTGAGGATGAGGAAGGACAATCTAGGAGGAGACCCAGAACCATGGGGTTGAAGAAGGCATCGACAAAGCAAAGGGAACAAGAATCATCCCTAGCAAAACAACTCCCTTTAGATGAATTTTGGCCATGGAGATAGCACATAATCGGGAGCCTTGGTTGGAAATATCCAACATACACTTGGAGGATAAATTGAAGAAAGCTAATAAATATCTTGACCTCCAAAGTAGGATGATTAAACATTATGCCCGAAGAAACCAAATTGCAAGGGATAAACTGAAAAAGGCTCAAGGAAAGATCCAAGAACTAAAAGAGGAAAAAGGCCAAGCTAGACTTGGAATTTTGGCACAAGCTTCTCTACAGGTCTCTAAAAATCCATGAGGCACTCATTCACCAAATTTGGGAGAATTTTGACAAGTTTTGGTTTTTTGCTAATTTTGATTCAAGGGGGTAGCACACATGGTGCTAGACTTTTTCTCAAAGAATCTTCAAGAGGAAAGGCTTAAATTTTTGGAATCCTTAGCTTGAGTGTAGCATGCTCACAAAGTTTCAGGTCAATTGGAGTTGTTTTGGTCCTCCAAAAGGGTCAAAAACACCCTAATTTTCACCTTTCTGCCTAGCTTTCAGGACATGTGTTGCGCCTTTACCAACCTTGGAATTTTTGCTTTTTGAACAGGCTGCAGAGGTAAAATCAGAGAACTAAGGGTAGATCTGGAAAGTAGAATCAAAGGTATTTCCAATGGGCCATCATGGCGCCTTTTCCGACATCGGGAAGGCCTTCAAAACATTGCTGCAAGTTGACCCATTTTTGCTGCTCCTGTGCTATGCCCTTGGTATGGAAATTCATCCTAAAACACAGTGCTACGCCCTTAGTAGAGGAAAAGTAAAAAATGTACGCTTGGAAAGTTTTAGGAGGCATGGCAGAGCTCAAAGGTCAATTTCTTTGCTAAAAATGCCCGAAAAGATATTTTGTTTTAGATATTTTGTGCCTTGGGCCTTGCAAGGTCTCAAGGACAATAGTGACATTTCAGATTAGCCAATAGGCTTCTAGAGACTCTATTAGGTTTTTCTTCTCCTTGTTGGTTAAATAGAGCATTGAGGATTCATTGTTAGTGTTGGCTCTTGATGAGTTTTGAGAGCAATACATGGTTCTTTGAGGTTGAAGAGCAATTTGGTGTTATGGAGCTTGTGAATGATTTACTTTGATTGATGATGATGAAAGCTTGATTACAGGATCCCTGAGCTTGGTTAATGGTGATGTGTCTCTAATTTGTTCATGTTTTCTTGTTTATCATTGTGTCCATCCTTCTATGTTGGAGTAGATCAGAAAAGTATAGGCTAAGAAATGTTGTTTGAGGCACCTTAGTCCTTCCTGTTTACTATTGTCTTTATGTTTTCCTCTGTTGGGTTAGTTAAAGTAATTCTTAGCTGCTCCTTAGATCCACCTAAGCTTGTTTGTTTCATTAATGGTTTAAGAAGGTAGTTTCCAAATATGTTTTATGGTTATCCATGCTTACTTGATGCTATCTAAAATCTATTTGTGGAATATCTCTTTGATGGGTTACTTGCTAGTTTTAGCCAAAGAGGCCATGTTTTGACCTTGTCCATGCTTGATAAGTTTGCCTCAAAGTTCTTTATAGCTTGATTGATGATGTCTAGGAGTTCCCTCTTCATTAATTAAAGTTATTTGTCATCTTATATGTTTTCAAACCTTCAAGGTGAAATCACCAAAGTTAGATAAGTTTTCTTGCTTTCTTTGTTTCACTAAATTGTTCATCTTGGATATCTATTTGTTTAAGTTTTGCCATTGAGTTAATGGTTTGCCTTATCTCATGATTATCATATTTTACTTATCAGTATTTGAGACCTTCTTGTTTATGGGTATATGCCAAAGGATTCTTCACTACCCTTTTCCCTACCTTTATTCACCAACTTAATGTCCATTTCACTTCACACATAACCTTAAAAGATCCATTGACCACACTAGATTTTCCCTGTGATGCACTCTGACTGATTGTTGAGATATCCATGACTTTCATAGACTCCATAGCCCAATTATTTGATGACCTCTCACTCCACCTATTCTACTTGATCATTTTACCCAACCCAAACAAACAAACAAACCCAAAACTTCACAACTAGCCTAAAATCAACCATCTAAAGCAAACAAGTTCACACCTTTGCATACAATAGAGAGAGCCCTCTCTGAGTCTGGGAAGGCTACGTCCTAGGACTCCAAAGACTGGTATTATGTTACCCTATGCATTTGGTCTACCAATCTACTAAATCACAGGACCCTAATAGAAAATACACTAAAGGTCATAAGTGTGCTGAGAATAAATTATTTTACATATATTGTGAAGAGGAAGAAGAAAATGAACAAGAAACTTCAAAAGAAGAGGATATACACCAGGAACCAACCATAGAGAAATAAGAAATGAGTCTGACCATATCTTGTAATGCATTGGCAGGAATTACCACTCCTCAAACTCTCAAGATAGAATGACATATCAAGAAGAAAAATGTAATAGTGTTTATTGATTCAGGTAGTACCCATAATTTTATTCATTGTAAAATAGCTAAGGAATTGAATTGCTTCCTATACCTAGTACCAGAGTGTAAAGTGATGGTTGAAAATGGAGGGGCTATAAATTTCTCTAGAAAATTACATAATATCAAGCTAACCATGGGGGAATATGTATTTAATAGTCCAATGCTTTCCATTCCAATGGGAGGTGTTGATGTTGTACTAGGAGTAAAATGGTTACAATCTTTGTGGATGGTAGCTTTTAAATTTCAAGAAATTTTCTTGAAATTTTTTTCAGAAGGAAAGGAAGTTGAATTACAGGGTATTGCAGGGAAGCCGAGAAAGATAATAAGCTTTAATTTCATGACAAAGCCTCTGAAGAAAGAACAACGATGCGTAATTGCAGAATTACGCTCACTAGAATTTCCAACATCAAAATCATATATTTCTCCAGATCTCCAAAAAATCTTGGACAATCATTCCAAGATGTTTGAAACTCCCAAAGGAATCCCACCTATTCATGATCATGATCATGTTATTCATTTGATTCCAGGAAGTGTTCCTCCAAACATCAGGCCTTACAGATATCCTTATGTCCAAAAGATTGAAATTGAACGTATGATTGCATAAATGTTAGAGGTTGGTATAATTCAACCTAGTCAAAGTTCTTTCTATGCTCTAGTAGTATTGGTGCACAAGAAGGATGGTTCATGGAGCATGTGTCTGGATTATAGGGAACTCAATAAATTCACTATTAAAGATAAATTTCTCATCCCTGTGATTTATGAATTATTGGATGAATTACATGGAGAAATTTATTTTACCAAGTTGGATCTTCGTTCAGGATATCATCAAATTAGAATGAAGACTGAAGATATTCCAAAAACAACATTTTGAACTTATGAGGGTCATTATGAATTTTTGGTCATGCCTTTTGGCCTTACCAATGCACCTTCTACATTTCAAGGGTTGATGAATTCCATTTTCAAACCCTTCCTTAGAAAATTTGTGCTAGTATTTTTTGATGATATACTAATCTACAACAGGTCTTGGAAGGATCATGTTCAACATGTTGACAGGGTGCTCAAACTATTGTAGGAAAAACAATTATATGCAAAAACATCCAAATGTTTCTTTGGAGTACAAGAGGTGGAATATCTGGGTCATATTGTATCTCACGAGGGTGTTAAGATAGACCCTAACAAAATTAAAGCCATTAAGGAATGGAAAGTCCACACAACCATAAAGCAGTTGCGAGGATTTCTCGGGTTAACAGGGTATTATCGCAAGTTTGTTAAGAATTATGGGAGAATAGCAGCACCTCTAACAACATTATTGAAGAAAGTTGCATTTTCATGGACTCCTGAAGCAACTAAGGCCTTTGAACATCTTAAAGAGGTAGTATTACTATTACTTGGTCTTAACTATGCAGGTAGGAAAAACTGATGAAGAGCCATTATAAAGGATGAATTAGTGTTTTAATGCAGAAGGAAGATGCTGCTTTTTTGAAAGCCATTAAATCAAGAAAGTATTTATAAAGCTATTGCTGAAAATGTGGCAATACACATGCTAAAAGTAAGCGGCGACCTTGTGGAAGGCTTCAAGATCAAAACGGATCATGATGAATTATAATGCACACAGAACAGGAAGACTATCTTGAAGAACATGAAAAATGGTCACAAAGTCTTGATTGTAATTTGTTCATCTAAAGAAGCTAAATGTTGCCTGGTATGAAAGGAATGAGGAGGTGGAAACGTGCTTTGTGTCATTCAATTATCTAACTCTAACAAGTTAGATAGTGAGCAACTAAAGGGAACAGAAAGGCTGACGAAAGTGTGGAACTCATTCAAAAGTGCATGAGATCCAGTGTATCAATACATTTAGTTGGAAAAATGATTCCTTATGGTACAAAGATAGCTTATATCTTTGTAAGAATTCCCATCTAAAACAAAATATCCTTTTGGAATTGTACACCTCTCCCTTAGGAGGACACTCATGATTTTTAAAAACTTACCACAAGGTGAAGAATGAATTTTTTGGGATGGCCTTAAATCTGATATTCAAAAGTTTGTGGCATAATGTTTGGTTTGCAAGAAAAATAAATTTGAGACAATTAAGACTCTAAGGCTTCTACAACCTTTACCCATTCCACGTCAACATTGGGAGGAGGTTTCAGTATTGATTGGTATCACAGTTCTGCACCTAAATAAGTCTGAAGGAAAGAGTGTCATCATGGTGCTAGTTGATAGACTTACCAAGTATGCACACTTTTGTGCATTATCTCATCCATTTAAAGCAAGTACAGTTGCTACTGCATTTATGGAAACAATTCAAAAGCTACATGGAAAACCAAAGATTATTGTAAGCGACAAAGATTCCATTTTTACTGGAAACTTTTGGACAGAATTATTTTCTTGTTTGGGTACTCAACTAGCCCATAGCTCATCGTCTCATCCTCAATCCGATGGGAAAACTGAGATAGTGAACACATGTTTGGAAGGATATCTTTGTTGTTTTGTATCTGATAAACAAACACAATGGGTCAAGTGGTTACCTCTGGCTGAATGGTGGTATAACACTTCCTTCCATACTGCAGCAAAAATGACTCCATTTATGGCACTTTATGGATATCATCCACCGTTCATCATATCATCTTTAAGAGAAAATTCTAAGGTTCAAGCAATGGAATATCATATTGAGCGTCAACAACAAGTTCTCCAACTCTTAAAGGATAACCTAAATTTGGCACAAAATCGAATGAAACAATAGGCAGATCAACATCAGAGCGAGAGAATTTTTGATGTAGGAGACTGGGCATTTTTACGGCTACAACCATACGAACAAATGTCCCTCAAGCAAGCTAAGAAGGGTAATAAATTATCGCCAAAGTACTATGATCCTTACAAGGTGTTGCAAAAGGTTGGTACTATAGCATACAAATTGGAGCTTCCTGCTTCTTCTCGAGTGCACCCAGTTTTCCATGTTTTATGCTTAAAGAAGGTTATAGGTGACAAACTTCCAGTTCAAACAATATTGCCAGAACTTGATGAGGAAAGAAAAATCATATTGGAACCTGAAACAGTCACGTAAACAAGAACTTGACAGCTATGAAATTGATCAATTTCAAAGTATCTCATCAAGTGGAAGAACTTACCCAATGAAGATTCCACATGGGAGGATGAGAATTTTATACAGAATCATCCAGAGCTACTCAAGCATTTAAGACAACACTTTTTTAAAGGAGAGGGGCATGTTAGGTCCCTATATTACTAGTGTAGTCCCTTATTGTTGTTAGTGTAGCCCCCTTCTTGTTATTTTTGTACCCCTGCAATCCCCATATTGTTATTATTGTGCCCCATAAAACCCCACTATTGTTATTGTTGTACCCTTACATTATTGTTGTTAGGTTGGCTAGGATTATATTGTGATCCCATGGACTCCTATATATAGAAAGGAGGTTTTGTCATTTGAATCATCTAAGAATTGTTCATTTATGTAATGTAAAGGAGGGTGACCCTTCAAACTGACTGATTTTTAAGGCGTTGATCTCTCTTTTCTTCTATTTTTGGAGCTGGTTTCATAAAAATTTGCCTCTGTTTGTGTAGGGAGAAGCCTCAAAGACAATTGTTTATGTTCAAAATAGATGTCCACATCATATCTTGGATTATAAGACTCCTGAAGAAATATTCACAAATGAGAGAACCATTGTTGAACATTTAAGAATTTTTGGTTCTCTTGTTTATGTTCATGTGTTCAAGGAGAAAAGGATGAAGTTGGAACCTTATGGGAAGAAGGGAACTTTTGTTGGCTACAGTGAAAATTAAAATGCCTTCAAGGTCTATGTACTAGGACAACGTTCTATTGGAACTTGCAGGGATGTCATTTTTTATGAGGATGTCACTTTCTAAAGTCCAAGGGATTACATTGGACTCTGATGATGAAATGTAGGTGGCTCTTAAGAATGTGGAATTGAAATCTAAAGAAACTAAACCTATGGAAATATATCCTCAATAAGACTCTGACAATCCACATGAATTTGTTGACTCACCAAGAGTCACTGTACCTGAGACTATAAAGAGACTTTCTTAGCTTGAAAGAACTTTGAAAGATGTTGAAGGACATGCAACACCTTGTGGGACCTTCAAGAAAAGCAAGAGGCTGAAGAAGTATTCAAATTATGCAACATTAATGAGTATGATCATTTAGTCCAATCCATCCACCTATGAAGAATTAGTTGAACATCAAGTTTGGAAAGATGTTATGATTGAAGTGTACCAGTCCATATTGAAAATTTATGTATGGCAATCGTGCCAAGACTTGAAGGGAAATCTCTTGTCTCGATCTACAAATCAAGCATGCAGCTGATGGAGGCATTGATAAGTACAAGGAAAGATTTGTGACCCGTTGATTCTCCCAAAAAGAGGGAAAATATTATGAAGACACATTTGCTCTTGTTTCCAGGTATTCTTCTATTAGATCTGTTATTTCTCTTGCTTCTATTGCAGGTTGGAAATTGCACCAAATGGATGTTAAGATTGCTTTTCTGAATGGATTCATTGAAGAGGAAGTGTATATTGAGCGGTCTCAAGGCTTTGAGATTCATGATAGAGAGACATGTGTTTTCAAATTAAAGTAAGCCTTGTATGGACTTAAGCATAATCCTCATGCATGGTACTCTTGCATTGATATCTATTTGTTGATCCTTGGTTTCAAAAAGAGCGATGTTAATCCAAATTTGTACTTCAAAGTTGTTGAAGGTGAGCCCTCGATTTTGTTGCTATATGTAGATGATCTATTTCTGATAGGGGCTAAGGTTCTCATTGTCCAGTGTAAGAGGGAGCTTATTTCTAAATTTGAGATGAAGGATCTTGGTCATATACATAACTATTTGGCATTGGACATATGGAAAAATCCCGATGAAATCTTTGTTGGACAAGGAAAAGACACCATTAAGATCCTTAAAAAATTTGGCATGATGGACTAAAAGTCCATGGACAGTCCCATGGTGATGAATTTGAAGAAGTTGTGAGATTTTGATTATGATCTGATTGATCCCTCTATGCATCAAAAATTGATTAGATCGTTGAACTACTTGGTGAATACTAGACCTGATATTTGTTATGTTGAGAACACATTGAGCCAAGTCTTGGTCAGCCTCGACATGTGCATTGGGTTGCAGTGAAACATACATTGATATATCTTTGTGGCACCATTGATTATGGTTTCATATATGTTTCTAATGGAAAATGGAAACTGCATGGTTTTACTAATGTTGATTGGGTTGGATGCACTAGTGATAGAAAAAGCACCTCTAGTTTTTGTCTTAGCTTGGGATTTGTTATGATTTCATGGTCTAGTAAGAAGCAAACTTCTATTGGTCTTAGTATAGCTGAGGCTAAGTATATATCTCCCTATTCAACCTGTTGTGACCTTGTGTGGCTTCGAAAGTTGTTTGTTGGTTTGTTTGATCAGGTGTTAGAATCAACCATTGTATATTGTGATAATCAAACATGTGTAAAGCTTTCTGAGAACCTAGTTTTTTCATGACAGGTCGAAGCACATTGAGATCAAGTATCATTACATACAAAATATTGTCTAGAGAGGAGTTGTGAGGCTCGAATATGTACCTACAAATGAGCATATTGCTAATATTTTGATGAAACCATTTCCCCAGATGAAATTTGCTTATTTTAGAGAAAAACTTGGAGTTGTTGAGAATCCCTCTCTTAGAGAAAGGGAACATTGATTGTATAGCATCATGTGATTGAAAATATCACTTGGGCTTAGCTGAGAGACCAAGGTTTATGGTCAGGAAGATTGTCCTGGTTACTCCCTTTGGTCATTGAGATCGACTGAGAAACCAATATGGTTAGGGAGTTTGGTTTTGAGGCTTGGAGTGGTACCTTAAGTCATTGTGTTTGACTGAGATAACAGTGGGTTTGGTCGGGGACACTAATTTTGAGTTCTCTCCCTTGGCTTATTGTATTTGACTGAGATACTATATAGTCAGGGAATTTGATATCGAGATAGGGATTCCTCCCTTGGGTCATGGACCGAGAGACCTTGTTTATGGTCGAGGAGATGGAATCTGTGTACTCTCTTGGGTCATTGTGCTTGACTGAGAAACTATTGCATATGGTTGGAGAGTTTTGCCTCATTGATTACTCCCATGGTCAGTTGGGCACTGACCTTGATGCCATTGGGTTTTGGCTTGAGGGATGATTTTAATGTTATGTATCTTTCCTTATGATGAGACTTGTACATCTGATCTCTTCCTTGGGTTACTACTGAGAGACCAATAGATTGGTTGAGGAGATTGATCTTGAGAGAGAGAGAGAGAGAATGAAAAGTACCTCCCTAACTAAGAGGGAGTGTTGAAAATTGGTAGCTTTGGTCGGTATTTTCATTGACGAATGCAAGGAGAAATTACATATTTTTATGTTGACCAAGTCGACCACATTTGCACAAGTCAACCCCACTCATTGAATGAGTTTGACCCTACGGTCAAAACCCCCCTCCTAACACTCATATAAATTGGAGTTTGATTGACCTCATTTGGCACCTGATTCATCACGTCCATCTGATCTTAAATAAGAAGAATAATCCACGTGTGCGAAGGAGAAAGAGGAGGAATATTTCTGTGTTGACCAACTCTCTTGAGTTTTGTTTGACCAACATTGACTTTGGTTCATTCCTCTTTGTTTTATCGAGCTCTTGAATGATTTTGGAGGCTGTGATTCTTTGTGATTCGTTGCCTCTGTTTGACCGAAATTCTGTTTCTATTTTGGCTTGTTGAGCGTAGGTCAACTTTGATTTGACCGACTTTTGATTGTGGATTCGTTGACTATGATTTGACTGAATTTCGACCCTTTTTGACCAACTATCTTAGGTTGAAATTAGACCCCTCTATTGCAAACTTTGACGTGGACCAGTGTTGACTGTTTCTCTCTCATTTGACTGGTTTGACTTGGCATTTATTGATGTTAGAATATTGGAATTTTGATTGGAATATTTTGATCTACATTTTGATGAATTGAACTCTCTCTCATAAGCAAAGATTGTTGGGTTTTCCTCTTGTGGGTTTTTCCCTAATATTTGACCTAAATTTTGGTGTCTCTTGTCTTATTGTTTACGGTGACCTATCTTGCTCTATTGAAGAAGATAATGGTTGAAAATTTTCACGTGTCACTGCTTAATGAATGAAATGCTCTAAAGAAGTCTAATTACATCATTAGAAGTAGTTATCAGTTTGAAAAGTTGTACTTGTCTTGATTGCACTAGAAAATCAACAAGCTATACATTCTCACATAGAGATTTTCTGTATTTTTACTCTCTGGTTATATTTTACATATTGTTTTGGCTCAAGGAAAAACTTCACTCTTCATGGATAAGCTCAACAACTTTTTCATCCTTCAATCTTTGTGTACATTTTTTTTTTGAGTCCTTCATAACTATGCTACTATCCTTCTTCCAATCTTCTTTTTCCTCCATCTCTTTTGGTTTTGATTGTCTATTCTACCAAGCAAGTCATCCTTTGTTATAACACTGCCTTGGAAGGCCAACTATCAAGATAATTTGTTTCATTTTGTTATGACTTTTTGTCATTTGGACCATTTCATTCAAACTTTTCCATCATTAGAGGAAATTTCAGCCTAAAAATGCCATGAAATTTTCATGTAATTTCCATGTCATAATATGTAAACCAATCAAAATTATTTAAATTCAAAAAGAGGTACATGTAAATATTTTGGAGGGAAAAGAAGAAAAACTATTTTTTTAATTATATTTTTGGCTTATCTCCTTATAGGTTTACTCAAATTTCAAGTGTAGACACTCGTTGGATGCGGAATTAAATTCCACATCCAATAAGTATCCATTATGCATACTTTTGTGAAGACCCACATTGATACTTTTGGATGGGTTTTCTCAAAAATATGCATAATAGGTACTTGTTGGATATGGAATTTAATTCAGCATCCAACGAGTATCTACACTTGAAATTTGAGTAAACCTATAACAAGAGATAAGCCAAAAATACAATTAAAAAAAATAGTTTTCTTCTTTTCCCTCCAAAATTCATACCTTTTATTTTATTATTTTAACTATTTTTTATTATTTTTCCTCGGGATGCCACTTTTAGGTTGAAATTTCATCTAATGAATATGTTACAAAGTTTGGTTAGAAGTTATTTCAAATCATTCAATCTTCTACTTTTAATAATGGACCTTTGATTTAATTACATTTGATAACACTGATATTAGAGAAATCCTAGGATCATATTATAAAAATATCATATTTGACTTGTAATTCCGACATCTAAATGCTTGTATATAACGTGTAGATCTCATAGATTGATCCAAAATGGATTGAAACCAATGAATGGTTGTAACACTTAAGTACCTACAAGTTAATTTGGCCATTCAAATGAAAAGATGGATTAATTAAAAAATAAAAAGTAAAATGGGACAGAAGCCAAGGAAAGGGAAATGAAAGGGCATGGATATTGACCTTCCCCTTATTCCCAAACTCACCCTATTTGCTCCTCCTTTCATTCTTATTCCCAAACTCACCCTATTTGCTCCTCCTTTCATTCTTAAAGTGTCTTTTGGCCAATGGAGGAAATGGAGGAAGAGGCATAAAGAGCCATAGAAGCATTGTAACCAAAGATTGCTGAAATGAATCATTGAACCCCATTCTATCTTGGTTTTCCCATTTTGGTTTCTAGGGAAAATGTCATATCCATTATATCTTAAATGATTTAGATATTCTCTATGTTTGTAATAAAATGTGTCAATTATGTGTTTGAGTATATTGTTATGAGATCCCTATGGGATGGCATTGTAACCCAAAGTTGTGTTATGTCAATTTGCTATAAGAATCTTTTTACTATATTACAATGGTGTTCATGCTTGAATTCAATTCTTGTCCATTTTTTGTTTACTTGCAATATCCAGAGGACTCAGGCCATCCATCTATTGTCAATGGAGATCAACGGTTGTGGCAATAAAGTTGTTGCAAGTATATATGGTGTTGCTAATTTGGGATGTTATGGTTGTCAGTGAATTTTCTCTCCTACAAAGTGTCATAGCTCTCCCTAAGTTGAGATCCATCACTAGCTCAGTGTATTCCAATCTTCACAGGTCATGCAACCTCCCCTAGGCTGCACACACCCCTAGGTAGAATTACCAATACTTGAGTAGATTCCTTATCTGAACTACTTAATTCATTCACATAGGGGATTAAATTTGCTCCTGGTAGATTTTCCCTTCAGCAAGTTGATTCACACTAAACTAGTCAATTTTTCCGTAGCCTGGGTTGGCTCATTACAATGAGCTGGTCGATTTAATTCATCGTTGGTTGACTTGATTCCTACTAGGACAACTAGTCTTTTGGTTGGCCGAAGGCAACAATGTATTTGTGCAACGTAATAAGTAATAATATATGCATTCCCTGCCCTATCTAACTAGGGAAAGTTGAAGGACCTATGATATTCCTTTAGAGGTTGCCTTAAAACCAGCCGAGAAAGACAAGTCTTCAGTTATTTGTAAGAGAAACTTTAAACACCTATAGTGGACTACTGAACAACAACTTGCACATCATACTGTCAATGGTTGTAATTTGTGGCTTGGAGATTTGTTAGGATTGGGAACCATGAGTGGGTCTGAGCTGAAAGTTTTGTTTCCTTATTAGAGCTCAGCATGGGACAGGAAGAATCCATTGGAGCTTGGAAATAATAACTCGAATATTTGCAGAAGATGGTGATGATGTCATTTTTTCAACGTGTTGCCAATGAGATGGATATAAGGTGGACTTTGTTAGATGCCCTAGAAGGATACTACTAATGGTTTCTTGACCAGTAAAAACATAATTGACTGGTAATTCTCTTCCAGGTAAAGGACTCAAAGTAACAGAGTTGTCAAGGAACTGGCTAATTTTGTTATTGGTCAGAAGTTACATCCCATAATATCAATTGCTAGTATATCATGTCTTATTAATTCTGAGTCATTGTGGACCCCTGTGCTAAACCTTGCTGCCTATTACATTGTCGATGCTCATTGTGTCAGTTTTCCCCCTTCATTCATCAGTTCTTTGGCACAGATTTTTGAACACTCGAGTCTGATTCTTCACTTGTCTAGCTTTTTGCTATGGTGGATTCTTTTTGGATTTACAACTACCAAATGCTTGTGCATATAATATTTAAGATAACTATATCTTGAAAACAGTTGTTGAAAAATATTACTTTTTAAACCAATTTAAGACTGAACTCTTTATGATAACGTGAGTTGGCCTCGGCACCTTAGCAACAAAACCGGGCTTTGAAGCTAACAAGCATTCCATCCTCACCTACTTGCTAAGGGATATAGTACAGAGGGGTTTCCAGTTGGTTGTTGCATATAGATTTTACCCCAGGGAAGGCCTTGCAACCATTAGAAGAGCAAAGAGAACAAAGATTATTAACAAACTTCTGCAGAGGATCTGTGTGGAAGCGAGTGGGCTACAAGTCCTTTTATTGATCATAGATTTATAAAGGCACCAAATACACAAAAATCAGGTTAGGCTACGTATTTTAAATATATTGCAGAATATACTTCCATGATGTACTATATTATGTCAATTATTTGACACAATTCCATGGTAGTGTGTTGTTTAAAGCCATACTTCTTTTATGGTCTAAACTTATCATCATATAAAAAGACTCCCCCAGTCTAAGTTAATACACGCTTCTCTTTCTGCATATGTTATACTCTACCTAAAAAAGGAATGGTATTTAACAAATTCATTTGAAAGCATAGACACATTCATTGCTTGGTTCAACTAGCATCACCAATAATCTTCACAAGAACACAATCCATCTTTAAAATGGTGAAATCTGTTTGCATCTCTCACAATAATTTCTCGCCCAACAATCTTAGAGATAAACTTAGTGGCACTGTGGCAGTCACTACACACACGAAGATTCTTCATTATAAGGATGGAGGTGCCTGGGCTTGTGTTGATAATACCAAAACTAATGGCTAGTTTTTCGCTATGACTGCATAGAATGTTTTCCTTAGCCTCCCCCTCCACATCATGCAGCACAAGATTTGTGTTCAGCACATAACCTGCCCTTTTCATTTTCCGATACAAGGTATCCAACGTTGCATAAATTTTTTCAGATTGAGGATGTGTTCTGTCTCCCATAAGGAATGTATGAACTTCTCTATGTACTGCAACAACACTGCATCCTGGTTTCTTTTTCACTCCCCTGTCTTTCATCATTGTTCTCAACTTTATTACATCCTCCCATCTGCATTTCTCAGCGTAGATGTTTGACAACAGTACATAATATCCAGCATTGTTTGGTTCTAATTCAAAAAGGTGTTTTGCTGCTGCTTCTCCAAGCTCAACATTGCAGTGAATTCTGCAGGCTCCAAGTAAGGCCCCCCACACATCTGCGCCAGGGTCTAATGGCATCCTTTTGATAATGTCATGTGCTTCATCTAGATGACCTGCACGTCCAAGAAGGTCAACCAAGCATGCATAATGCTCCAGCTCAGGTGCAAGGCCATAATCCGACTTCATGCACTTGAAATATTGCCAGCCCCGGTCAACTAACCCTGCATGTGAGCAGGCAGTCAAAATAGCAGTGAAGGTGATATGATCTGGCTTTGTACCTGTCTGCTGCATTTGGGAAAAAAGGGCAAGAGCATCCTCACCATGTCCATGAATTCCATATGCCAGAATCATTACATTCCATGACACAACATCTCGTACAGGCATTCTTTCGAACAGTTTCTGGGCAATGTTAACATTCCCACATTTGGCATACATGTTTACAAGCCCATTGACGACAACAACATCAGACTCAAATCCACTTCTTATTACATAACCATGGAACTGCCTACCTTGTTCCAAGGCTAATAAATGAGCACATGCGGGCAAAACACTTACCATGGTGATTGAATTAGGTTTTATTTCCTCCATTCGCATTTCATTGAAGAATGCCAAGGCTTCATGGGGTTGTCCATTCTGGCAATAAGCAGCAATTATTGCATTCCATGACACAACATCTCGTTCGAGCATTCTTTCAAACAGATTGTGGGCAGTGTTAATATTCCCACATTTGGCATACATGTTTATAAACCCATTGACCACATCAACATCAGATTCAAATCCATGTTTTATAGCATAACCATGGATCTGCTTACCTCGTTCTAGAGCCAATAAATGGGCACATGCTGGTAAAACACTAACTATAGCAATTGAGTCAGGTTTTATTCCATGGGCTTGCATTTCATTGAAGAATGCCAAGGCTTCATGGGAGTGGCCATTCTGGGAATAAGCAGCAATTATTGCAGTCCATGACACAAGATCTCGTTCCGGCACTCTTTCAAATAGGTTATGGACAATGTTAACATTCCCACATTTGGCATACACGTTCATAAACCCATTAACCACAACAACATCAGATTCAAGCCCATTTTTTATCGCATAACAGTGGATCTGCTTACCTTGTTCCAGAGCCGATAAATCAGCACACGCAGGCAGAACACTAACTATGGTGACTAAGTTCGGTTTTATGCCCCGGACTTGCATTTCATTGAAGAATGCCAACGCTTCATGTGTGTGCCCATTCTGGGAAAAACCAGCAATTATTGCAGTCCATGACACAACATTTTGAGTAGGCATTCTCTCAAACAAGTTGCGAGCAATGTTAGCATTCCCGCATTTGGTATACATGTCCACAAGCCCAGTGCCTACTACAACATCGTATTCAAATCCTCTTCTTATCGCATAGCAGTGGATCTGCTTACCTTGATCCAGAAAGAATAAATCAGCACACGCTCGCAGAACACTAACTATGGTGAACGAATTGGGGTTTATACCCTGCACTTGCATTTCATTGAAAAATGCAAAGGCTTCATGGGGGTGGCCATTCTGGGCATAACCGGCAATTAGCGCAGTCCATGACACAACATTTTGTTCAGGAATTCTTTCAAACACTTGGCGTGCATTCTCTAAACTCCCGCATTTGGCGTACATTGAAGCCAGCGCAGTGCCCACAAAAACATCCGATTCAAATTCCTTTGCTATGATGTCTTCATGAATCTTCCTGCCTGCTTGGAGATCTGATAAGCTGCCGCATGCTTTGATCACAGAAAGAAATACCGACCTGTCAGTTTTTATGCCTGCCCGTTGCATTTGATAATACATCTTCAGCGCTTTACCCCAGAACCCATTTTTTACATAATCTCTGATCGTCTCCTTGCATAGGTAATCAATGTTCCGTTTATGCTTCTGTATATCCGTTTGTGTGAATTGGTTTTGGTTGGCACATGCCGAAACTTGTCTGAGCGTCTTCCCTTTATTCCTATGCCACTGTGTCTGTGGAGGCAAAAACAATGGAGGGGGGAAGACGAGGGCCATAAAAATAAAATGGAAGACGATAAGAATGCAGATGCAGTGAAATTTGACTGGGAGATGGAGGGGTGACAGGCATGAAGAAAATGGTAGAAAAATCTTGACCACCACCGATGTATTCACCTTTGTAGCCATGTATTCGCCATTTTATGTGGAAAGCTTGTAACAGTGACCTGTATTAGTAATTTAAGGGGAGGAGATCTCACCAATAAGAATTGAAAAATATAGCAATATAGTAAGCAATCAGGGAAAACTCCAGGAATCCTGAATAATGGTGTATCATTCACCCTAATGGAATTGCATTTAAAAAATGAAATCAGTGTGCGTTTGAGATTTCCTGCAATTTTATTTTTACACTGGCCACGATCTTGAATTTCTTTTGTTGCCTTGAAACACGCTTTCATTGGAGAATTTTGGGTTTTGGACTGCGTTGCAGGCGTTCTTTTAGTGGTAATGTAAGAAATTTTAAAAAATCCGGAAAATGAGTTTGCTTGATGTGATATGAAATAGTGCCACGGTGCCACCACACGGCTTTTTATGAATGTGCATAGTTCAAGTATTACACAATTTTAAATTTTTAAGGATATATTTTTCATTCTAAATTTGAGGAGGATTTTATGGAATTGCAAGTTTGAAATTTGTAATTCTTATAATTCACTTATTTGAAAAGGTGTGTCAAATCTATTCATGTATTTTAGTAAAAATCTAAAAAAATATTTGAGCACAATAATACGATTCCAATACTATTCCCTTTTATGTGCAAGTATATTTAAATAATATATCTATGTTTAAATAATATATTTTAAAATGAAATTATAATAGACTATAATTTTTTACAATTTTATATATATTTCCAAATAAGTCTCAATATTGGTAAATACGATAGATTTAAAAGTTAGTATTATTTTCTTGTTTGTAGTCATACTTTTTTTCTTTTGGGATTGTTTTATTATTTTTTTTAGTTATTAGGAATTTGGCTTCTGTGATCCATAAAATGGTGTAAATTTTTTTTTTGGTGAAAATCACATAAAAAAAAATTTTGTCGACGCGTTTCAAACCAGCCAGTGTGGTTCATCATCAGGACAAGATGAGAAATCTGATCAGAAACCAGTTTAAATAGAATAGTACCGCTCCAACTAGCAGTTGGAAAAAAGGCTAATTTGACTAGAATAGGAAAATTATTATTATTATTATTTATTTTATTTATTTATTTATTTATTTTAATTTTAAATTTGATTATATTTTTATTATAAATTCTATATAAATAAAAATAAAATATAAAATAAAAATAAAATAAATAAATAAGTAATAATAATAATACTAATTGATCAATTAATTTAATATTACTAAAGAGGTAAGATGAAAAAAATAAATAAATAAAAATAAAAAATAAATAAGTAAATAAATAAATAAAATAAAATAAAAATAAAAATAGAAGTAAAAGTAAAAATAAAAATAAAATAAATAAATAAAAATAAAAATAAAAATATAATAACTTAAAAAATATAAAAATAAAAATAAATAAATGAATATATATATATAATAAAAACAAAACAAAAATCCTAATCAAAACCAAATAAGAAAAATAAAAGGAGCATATCTAGAAAGAAGAATTAAGAATGACTAAGAGTGAAGAGCAGGAATCCAACATCTGCTAACATTCCACCCATCATTCCTATTAAGGTTAACCGATCTCTTTTCTATTTCCAAGGCTTCCCTTAACTTTCGGTGGTGGTAGTGGTCAATAGTTGCAATAACCTTAGTATCTTCAATACAAATATGGTGATTTGTTTTTTCAGCATGCTCTGCCAAGGCAGAGGACCGAGATCTACCATGTCTAAGGTCAACGACATGTTCATGAATTCTTTGGTTAATAGATCGACCAGTTTCACCAATGTAAGGGGTCCCACAGGAACATGGAATCAAATAAACACCCTTACCATCCATCGGGCAAATCGGGTCTTTAACCGATCTAAGAGAACCACGGATAGTTAAAGACCCAATTTGCCTAATGGATGGTAAGGGTGTTTATTTGATTCCATGTCCCTGTGGGACCCTTTACATTGGTGAAACTGGTCGATCTATTAACCAAAGAATTCATGAACATGTCGCTGACCTTAGACATGGTAGATCTCGGTCCTCTGCCTTGGCAGAGCATGCTGAAAAAACAAATCACCATATTTGTATTGAAGATACTAAGGTTATTGCAACTCTTGACCACTACCACCACCGAAAGTTAAGGGAAGCCTTGGAAATAGAAAAGAGGTTGGTTAACCTTAATAGGGATGATGGGTGGAATGTTAGCAGATGCTGGATTCCTGCTCTTCACTCTTAGTCGTTCTTGATTCTTCTTTCCAGATGTGCTCCTTTTATTTTTCTTATTTGGTTTTGATTAGGATTTTTGTTTTGTTTGTATATATATATATATATTATTTATCATTTATTTATTTATTTTTATTTTTATATTTTTAAGTTATTATATTTTTATTTTTATTATTTATTTATTTTTATTTTTATTGTTTATTTTTAATTTATTTATTTATTATATTTTTAATTAATTAAATAAAAAAATTATTTATTTATTTATTTTTATTTCTATTTTTATTTTTATTTTTATCAGTATTATTTATTTATTTTATTTTTATTTTTACTTTTACTTCTATTTCTATTTCTATTTTTATTTATTTATTTATTTATTATTTATTATTTTTATTTATTTATTTATTTCATCTTACCTCTTTAGTAATATTAAATTAATTGATCAATTAGTATTATTATTATTATTACTTATTTATTTATTTGATTTTATTTTGATTTTATATTTTATTTGTATTTTATTTTTATTTATATAGAATTTATAATAAAAATATAATCAAATTTAAAATTAAAAAAAATTAAAAAATAAATAAATAAATAAAATAAATAATAATAATAATAATTTTCCTATTCTAGTCAAACTAGCCGTTTTTCTAATGGCTAGTTGGAGCGGTCCTATTCTATTTAAACTGGTTTCCTGATCAAATTTCTCATCTTGTCCTGATGATGAACCACACTAGCTGGTTCGAAACATGTCGACAAAAAATTCTTTTATGTGATTTTCACCGAAAAAAATTTTACACCATTTTTTTAGTTTTTTTAATTAAATGTGAAATTATCAAAATTTGTTATATTAAAGGAGTAGGTGTAAGTATATATTTATCACTAATCAATTTAGATGCATTCACTTTAGTAAAATGGTGAGGAGTATAAGCTTTTTCAATTGGTCCTATTTCAATAGCTGCAAGTATATCTTTAATGTTTCTTCTTGTTGTTTTCTCAAATGTTCAACCTTGGCATTTACTTCATCTCTCTTTTCTCTTCTTTTCTTTCAATATTGCCTCTACTTCTTGTCTTTCTTTGATTGGCATCTCATTAATCAATATTTCTTTCTCAAACTTGGAATCTTCAGTCTCTTATTGAAACTTTTAAACTTCAAACTTTCACTTTACTAACTTTCTAACATCTTCCTCTAGTGTGTTCTTGGCAATGTCCTTAGTACCTTCTAATTACATTATTTTCTTCTTCTATCTTTTGTAGCAACGATCTTCTTTGTTGAACTTCCCTAAAATATATTTCTCTTCCCATTACTTTTTTTTTTCCTCCGAGTCCTAATGTGCATATTGTCATATAAATTCCACTTCCTTAGCAAGTCATTCCATTATTAATTTTGGGTCATGTCCCCTAAATTTGTGCTCTTTGAAACTATACTATTTTATGGCATTATCCTCAATTTTAGCAAACTTAGAATTATTTAGGCCGTAAATTCCTTTCTAGAGAGGATATATAGGACAATAATTGTTATGAGCTTTACTCAAAGATTTATTAACATCATGTTTTTTTTTTTATATATAAGAAACTTATCTAATTCCTATCCCATCCAAGACAAAATTTATGTAATAAATGTGGTGACTTGGTTACCCCATATATTCTAATGTAGGTCCAAAATTCATCTATGGGGTCTCCACTTAGTCAACTTGTGACTTAGCGCCTCCATTAATGTGCTATTAAATAATACATATAATCTCACTGTATATTTATAAAACCCTCCAAAACTCCTATTGTTGAGCCGCCCCCTAATACATCTTTATAGTAACAATAACCTATATATATATATATATATATATCCCCTATTTTTTACCAAATACCACTTTTTATACCCCCTAATACCTACAAACTCCCCCTAACCCAATCTATTAATTCAGTTTGGATCATTATATTAGTTTTTATCCATCTTGATGCTTTTAGAGTGGAAACATTCGAGCAATCAACTAACAAGACAATTTTTACTAGCAAGCCCTAGTTTGGCAAATTGGGGTCTAAAACCTTTTGGAAGTGTTTTGAGGCATTAATTAGCTTTTTAGGGGGTTATTTTTTCTTGGCTTAAGTGGCACATTTTATAGCACTATTCTACCTGTAGATTCCTTTCAAATGATGCAAGAAAGACCTGAAACATAGTCTATATGCAAAATTTATACCACCTAGAAGTTGACCTTCCTATTTTGACCACCATAATTCAAGAGGGCATCATGTTACCCCCCATTATTCAATGGCAAGGAGCTATACACATGATCGTGATGAAGAATACTCTAGAAGAGTTAATATTGTAACTCTAGTTAGCAATTGAAGGAGTTAAACTTAACCACTAGTTTGTTATTAGGCTATGTTATAACCATGCCACTAGGAGGAAAAGGCATTCCATTCTATTTGAGTGTGTTTTGTTCCATATATGAGAATATTAGCTAAGAGTGTATAGAGATAGAGAGAAAAAAGAGAGGGTTTTGATACCGTAGCATCCCACGAGACACGTGTATCACTTCTTTGTACTTGCATCAATTTCCATTCAGAGAAAACAAGAGCAGAGCAACCTCACCTTTCAACTGGGTTTTCTCTTGTAAGGGTTTCCCATATCATATCTTGTGTTTTTTCTTATTTGTGAGTGTTTATTTTGTTACTCTCATTTTCCATATTTTATTTGTTGCATACATACCATAACATAGTAATTAATTAATCCAAAATCTAACAAAAACTTAACCCTCATAGTGTAGATTTCATATTTTCATTATATCTTTAGTAGATTTTTTGTGACAAACTATCTAGTGGAATATCCATGGCATTTTATGGACCATATTGGTATTACAAAATGTTTCTTTGGATTATTTTTGGGAATTTGTATGGAATCCAATTTAGTTTAAGAAAAAAATCGTAAAACCCTAGCCATGACCAATAATTTTATTAATAACTCTCAAGATCTAGTAGAGTAGAGGTTCTCAAGGTTGGAAGAACATGTCACAAACATCAACCATAACATGAATCTCCTTATGGTGGCTCTGGTGAACAAGTTAGGAATCAGAGAATACATAGGTCCCAAATCATAGGTTAGATTATAGGGGGAATAGGGGAATCAAGAAGAACTAGAAGGGGAGTAAGAAAGAACTTGAAAAGAAACAACCCAATTTGAGTGTCATGAACCATTTATGATCCATGTTCAATATGGAAGTGAAGGTTAAAATCAAGCCATATCAAGGTGAGATTGATGCTTTAAATTTAATTCATTGGTTGCAGCAATTAGAGGTTTATTTTAGTGTTCACCACATAAAAGAAGAAAAAAATCATTTTCTAATCTAAAATTAGAGAGTCATGCCATGACATAGTGGGAAAGCCACATGAAAAACCTAAGGTTGGAGGGAGATCCTCCAGTGACTAAGTGGCAGGGTTTCAAAACTCTCACAAAGTCACAGTTCTACACTATTAGGTATGTAGAGGACCAATTGTGGCATTACTTCAGGCAAAGATAGGGGTAGAGTTTATAGGAGTACACCACAAAATTTAGTAAGATGGTGATAATGTTGGTATCTCCTCAAAGAACCTAGATATACTCCTCGAGTATGTGGGGGGTCTAGATAGCCATTTGTGGAAGTAAGTGATGTTTTTTAAACCCAAAATGGTGGATGAGGCGTGTGTATAGGCATAATACCTAGAAAACATAGTCCAAAAGAAAAGGTAATCAAGTGGGTCGAAGTAGAAGGAAAACCAAGAAGCTTCCAAATAGGGAAAGAATAAGTGGAAAGGGGGTAAAGAAAAAAAAGATATCAGCCACACCATATTAGAGCAAAGATCCAAAAAACCACTGACTTTTATGGTCATACATAGGAGAAGTGTCGGAAGTTGCATACATAGTTTAACCTTAAGAATCAAAAGAAAGATGCTGAGAAGAAAAATATCATGGCCATAGATTCGAGTAATCAGGTGGAAATAAACTAAGATGTGGATGAGAATATTATTTGTACATCAATGTAGAATGGGGGGAATATGAGTATCCTTTTACAATAGAAGGAGAAGGAAATGACTAAAATCTTCTATATAAATATATAGGTTAGGAACACAAAAATCGATCCTTTTTTTTACTCAAGATCATAGGAAAATATCATAGAAATGGGTTTTGCTATCACACATAAATTTTCAATTTTTGATTGATTGGGTCATTAATCTAGGTTTCATTTTATCTCATAAAGTTGGTTCATGAAATTGTTGAGAAACTCACGAAATGGTCCTTATCCTAAGCCTAGAATACTCCATTAGTGATTTCATCTCAGTCAAATCTATCAAATTCCGCCTTAGGCTCACATGCATTGTTTCAAATTGAGGTAGTGGCCACCTGTCTCTTTTTCACAATTCTGTAGCGAATATAAGTGAAAACAAGCATATTTCGCTATGGAATCACTTGACCAATCTGTAGCAAATGTAGAAATTATATAACTGATATGTTATATGTCTAAGATTCACCTGATCATACTCTATTTGACTTCATGCACAATACAAAATCTATTCCACCATTGATCATCATATGCGGAAATTAAATCAATTGCATGCACACATTAAAACCATGAAAATTCACACACATTAACACAATGATTTATGGGAATGCTTAAAGCTGAAAACCCCCAACTATATATATAATATATGTCATAGAGATCATGTAACAATCATCATACAAAGCTTCTCACAAGCTCTCAGTACAATCTGCAATCGCTACACACTAATCAGGTTTGATCTAGAAAATCCCATGCACCGATCTCTGCCACCTACTAGCCTGCCTCTACTGCGCAATCCCTGCTGAATATGGGCTCTGAATGAAATCCAATCCACCTGGCTTGCACTGCGCAATCCTCATTGGCATCTCCATCAATGTGTGGTGCAAACTCATGCACCAGTATAGTCACAACTAATAGTCACACTACTCTTTCACCTACCTCTCCACTGGTCTCCACTGAAACTGTTCATGCACTGTAGTTAACTGATGTATTGTTCAGTTGATTAATGAGTTAATAATTAGTGAATTAATTAATAATTAATTCACACTACTCTCACTAGTGTATCAATCAGTTAGACTAGATACAACTAGCTCAACTGTGTCTAACTGAGTTAAACTGAACACAACTCCACCAACTACTTCTACAACTCCACCAAACTCTGTCACATGAGTTCTAATTGAAGTCTCCATGCAATAGCTCCACTTAACCCTCAGGAATAGCATAATTCCTTCTGTCAGCTCCTGTGCCACATCTGTGCACTTAACTGAAGTGCTCCAAGAGAATAAGATAATGTTTATAGTCCAAATATTATTAAGAGCTAATAATATTCGACATATCTATTTTTAGACTGGCAATCTAAAAATAGATTCCGCCCAATATGTCTAAAAATAAAAGTCCATCTATTTTTCCAATTTGACCAACCATCCACAAATAGCATCCTACAACTCATAGAATATGATCGACATGTCTAAAAATAGACTTGCGCCAAAATAGCCTGTGAGCCCACTTAGTGAAGGTGACTCTTTTCACTAAGCTCATCATCTTGTTGCAATCTCAACACTCCCTCTCAATAAGATAGGGATTATCTGCCACCCCGATCCCGCCTCTATGGTATTCGAATTTGCTCCTGGTGAGTGCCTTCGTCAAGATATCAACGTCCTGATCCTCCGTAGGAATGTAAGAAAGTAACATGATCTTTCGTTGCACACAATCTTTGATATGATGATACTGGATGTCAATGTGTTTAGATCTATCATGAAATACTGGATTAACTGAGAGTTTGATGCAACTCTGATTATCACAATATATCACAGTAGGTTTTAAGTGTGAACCGAACAACTCGACCAAGATCTTCCTCATCCATATAGCCTCACATCCAAACTCGCTGCCATGTACTTGGCCTCCGCGGAACTGAGTGCCACGGATCTCTGCTTCCTGCTGTACCAAGAAACCGTTGTCGACCTGATACTGAAAATCCCTCCATATGTGCTCTTTCTATCCGTTGGGCTCCCTGCCCAATCTGCATCCGTGAAGCCATGTAGCCTCACCTCATCCGAATATCTGTACCATAATCCATATCCTGATGTGCCTTTGAGATATCTCAATAAATGCTTCCCCGCCTTCGAAAAGAGCTTGGTAGGCTTAACCATAGCTTGTGAAAGCTGGTTAACAGCATAGCATATGTCAGGTCGTGCATTGACTAGATACATAAGGAACCCCACCAACTGTTGGTAAACAGTGGCATCCACTACCTCTGCCGATGTAGCATCCTCTTTCCTCCAACCACCAGGAAGAGGAGTGTCGATAGGCTTGCAGCCTTGCATGTTGAACTTCCCCAGTATCTCCCGGGCATACTTGCCTTGAGACACAAACAGTCCATCACTGTGCTGCCAAATTTCCAATCCCAGGAAATAATGAAGGAGGCCCAAGTCCTTCATCTCAAACTCTTTTGCAAGATTAGCCTTGCATGAGAGTATCAACTGTTCATCACCGGTCAGTATCAAATAATCTACATAAAGTACAATGATCAACAACTTACCCTCAACCACTATCTGGTACAGGTTGGGATCCGCCTCACTCTTGGTAAAACCAAGTCCGGTGAAATAATTGTCTATCTGTGTGTACCAAGCACGAGGTGCTTGTTTCAACCCATACAACGCTCTTTTGAGCCTGCACACATGCGACTCACTGCTGAAGATCTTGAAACCTTTGGGCTACTCTATGTACACCTCCTCCTCAATGACTCCGTTGAGGAACACAGTCTTCACATCCATCTGATGAATGTGCCACCCCATCTGTGCTGAGAGAGCTAGGATGCTCCGTATGGAAGAATACCTTGCGACAGGTGCAAAGGTTTCCTCATAGTCAATCCCCTCAATCTATGAGAAGCCCCAGGCAACAAATCTTGCCTTGTACTTCTCGACGCTCCCGTCAGCTGCTTGCTTCACTTTGTAGATCCATCTCGAACCTACCACTGATTTCCCTTCCGGCCTTGGGACAATCTCCCATGCACTGTTTCTGACAATCGAATCATACTCTTCCACCATGGCATCTACCCATGCAGGGTCCTCCACAGCTTCCTCGAAAGAGGATGGTTCTCTTACGATGCACTTGCTCATCAGAGCCATATATCCAGTATATCAATCAAGTGACTGTCTCTGTCTGCGCTGTGATGTAGGTGCTCCTACAATCTTCTCTGCATCAAGATTCAGTCGCTCAGCTTCTGTAGTGCGCTTTCGCCCTCTGATGGTTGGCACTGCATGAGTGGTTTCTTCCACTCCATGAACCTCCTCTTGTGGTTGATCCACATCCTGAGGCTCATCCTTAGGAACTAATAGCTCCTCATCTACATGCAAGTGTGGCTCCCTCTCAATCGAACACTTCATGGCTTTCTCCTCATGAAATTTGATATCCCATCGCACAACAGTCTTCCGACTATCTGGTAAATACACACGATAGTTGTGGGGTGTATCAGTGTACCCCACAAATATCCCAACCTCTGCCGTCAGCTCCAGCTTCTTCCTGGCATCCTTCATCACATGAATGTAAACAGGTGAGCCAAAAATCTTCAAATGAGAAATATTAGGCTTCTTACCATAAAACGCATCTTCAGGTGTACTCATGCCAAGTACTCTATGAGGACAACGGTTTTGCACATAAACCGCAGTATTGCATGCCTTAGCCCACAAGTGTATGGGAAGGCCCTGCTCATGCAACATCGCTCGTGTAGCACCCACGATCATTCTGTTCTTTCGCTCCGCGACCCCATTCTGCTGTGGGTTATGAGGCAGTATGAGCTCTCTTAGAATTCCTTCTGCATTGCAAAAGTCCTTGAATTCACCAAAGATGAATTCACCACCATTGTCGCTCCTAAGATCCTTCACCTGCTTCCCTGACTCTTTCTCCACCAGTGCCTTGAACTCACAAAACTTTGAGTATGTCTCGCTCTTCTTCTGCATGAAGAAGATCCAGCACTTCCGAAGAAAGTCATCAAAGAATATCACATAATACCTGTGCTTTGCTGTCGAAGCTACTGAGAAAGGTCCACACACGTCTGTGTGAATTCTCTCAAGGATCGTCGTGGCACGACTATCCTTCTCGTGAAAGGTGGCTTTCACAAATTTTTCCAAAGTACATCCCTTGCACTGATCTGACTACGCAAATGTACCTTTGGGAAGCTCGGTAGAAATCTACTGCAAAATTTTCAAAGCACCATGGTGAAGATGGCCCAATCTCTTGTGCCATAGCTTGCCCTCATCCTGGCTCACCACTCCTTTTTCCTTGCCTGCCATTGCTGCGCAACCATCTACCTGCAACTGATAAAGGTTCTTAACTTGAACCCCTGTCCTTCGGGTTTCACTAGTTCCCTTACTGCACAGGAAAGCCTTTCCCTCGCTAAATACAACATCATATCCCTTGTCTTCCAACATGGCCACCAAAATCAGATTCTTCTTCAATCCTGGAACATGCATGAAATCCTTCAATATGAAAGGTTTACCAGACTCCCTCTCAAAGGAAATGGTCCCGATACTAGTCGCACTGTATCTACCATCATCTCCTATCTCGATGTGCACTCCAAGATCCTTCTCATCCAGATCACTGAAAAAATCTTTGTCTCTGGTCATATGAAAAGACGCACCACTGTCAAGAAACCACATTGAACCCATCACACTTGAGACCAAGCATGCGATCAACAAAAAATCCAGCTCAAACTGCGATGCTAAGGCCTCTCCAGCTGCAGATCCAACAACCTGCTTATTTTTCTTCTTCTATGGACAATTAGTGGCGTAATGTCCGTGTTGGTGATAGTGAAAGCACTTCACCTTGGACATGTCTTGCTTCTTGCCTTTCACACTGGATTGAGAAGTATTTTTCTTGCTCTTCCCCTTCCTTGATTTGGCAGCCAAAGTGAAATTTTCTTAATCTTCATTCTTCGATGAAGATCCATCCCTGGTACTCCGCCTTATCTCCTCCTGTACAATATCTGACCAAAGTCGCTCCCATCCCAGCAGTTTCTCCCGACCATTGACAGAGTCCTCATAGGAATGCCAACTCTTTGGAAGCCCAAGGAGAGCCAAGCTCACCAAGTCCTCTTCATCTATAGTAACCCCCACACTTCCCAGCTCATCCCTATATTGGACGAACTTCGTGAGGTACTTGGGTATACTTTCGCCCTTCTCCATTTTTATTTTCCTGAGTTTATCCTTGAGCGCCAAATTCCTCTGGTCGCTCTTGCTTTGGAACAAGTCTGTCAAATCTTTCCACATCAAGAATGGAGAAGCTTTACCATGAAGGCTGGACACTATGTGATCCTTCACACCTTCCAACAGAATCCTTCGACATTTTTCTGTCTTCTTTTTCCATGCGTTAAGTGCGGCAGCATCGCTAGAAGCAGGTTTTGGAATTTCTGCATCTATGAACTCCTTCAACCCATTATCCTCCAGCACCACCTCCATCCTGTCCTTCCATGCAATATAATTCAAGATTACCTCAAGGGCATACTCCAATTGCAATCCGTTGAAAGACATCTCAACTTCGACACCAAGAAAACACTACTGCAAATTCGAATTCCACCAGCACAAAACTCAACTGCTTCAATGCTTTGCAATTGCTCCAATGATCAACTATCGCTCTGATACCATGTAGAAATTATATAAATGATATTTTATATGTCTAATATTCACCTGATCATACACTATTTGACTTCATGCACAATACAGAATCTATTCCACCATTGATCATCATATGCGGAAATTAAATCAATTGCATGCACACATTAAGACCATGAAAATTCACACACATTAACGCAGTGATTTATGGTAAAGATTAAAGCTGACAACCCCCAACTATCTATATAATATATGTCATAGAGATCATGTAACAATCATCATACAAAGCTTCTCACAAGCTCTCAGTACAATCTCCAATCGCTACACACTAATCAGGTCCGATCTAGCAAATTCCATGCACCGATCTTTGCCACCTGCTAGCCTGCCTCTACTCTGCAATCCATGCTAAATATGGACTCTGAATGAACTCCAATCCACCTGGCTTGCACTGCACAATCCTCATTGGCATCTCCATCAATGTGTGGTGCAAACTCATGCACCAGTATAGTCACAACTGATAGTCACACTACTCTTTCACCTACCTCTCCACTGGTCTCCACTGAAACTGTTCATGCACTGTAGTTAACTGATGTATTATTTAGTTGATTAATGAGTTAATAGTTAGTGAATTAATTAATAATTAATTCACACCACTCTCACTAGTGTATCAATCAGTTAGACTAGATACAACTAGCTCAACTGTGTCTAACTGAGTTAAACTGAACACAACGCCACCAACTACTTCTACAACTCCACCAAACTCTGTCACATGAGTTCTAACTGAAGTCTCCATGCAATAGCTCCACTTAACCCTTAGGAATAGCGTAATTCCTTCTGTCAGCTTCTGTGCCACATCTGTGCACTGAACTGAAGTGCTCCAAGAGAATAAGTTGTTGTTTAGAGTCTGATTATTATTAAGAGCTAATAATAATCGACATGCATCTATTTTTAGATTGACGATCTATAAATAGACTTCGCCCAATATTCTAAAAATAGAATTTCATCTATTTTTCCAACTTGATCAACCATCCACAAATAGCGTCCTGCAACTCATGAACTATATGATCGACATGTCTAAAAAAATACATATTCTAAAAATAGACTTGCACCAAAAATAGCACGTTGGGCCCACTTAGTGAAGGCGACTCTTTTCACTAAGCTCATCATCTTGTTGCAATCTCATCGAATACATCGGGTTTATAACTGAATACGCTGCAGAATCATGTTTTTCTGCACTAATAAAGGGGATCATGAATTTTCAAATTTCTAGTGGTTTAGGGTAAAGGTGAGGTCATATAATCGGTTATTACAGTCATCCAAGCATGCAAACTCATAAGTACCATCCATCATTACCTTTCATTCCTCTCATTTTTCATCATTCTCTCCACATTCTAATTTTATTTTTTAAACTTATCACCAAAGCACCTCTTTGTCATCCTCCCTTCAAGATTTTCATGCATCAACTGATTATCATCTTTGAATATTCTAGTCCCACAACAAGAAGTTTGTTATTCAATCTTTTTCCTTGCATCTATCACAGTTCAAAAAGGAAGCATGGTTATAAAAATATGGCCATGAAGAAGAAAAAAATAAACGGGGCTCCTATGTGAGATATGAACCCATTGACCTCAAGCTACTCAACGAAGACCCAAAATTTTTGGAAGCCTTTAGCAACGTTGGATGCTTGAAATTTTGTCAAAAACTCCAAGGTTTTCATGCTGAGGTATCAAAGGATTTTGCAGTAAATTTCTTAGGCACAGCTTCGAAGGTGGGGGTTCTAAGTTTTACAGTCTCACCTGAGACCATTTATTAAGTCGTAAATATAGCAAGGGAGGGTGAAGAGTGGTTCAAAGCCACTAAGTTCAAGATGCATAATTGTGACGAATTTGTAAAACTAGAACACATTGGAGCATACATGGCATCTGGAATTCCAAGGAGCTACATGAAAGAGAACTACTCCAAATTGTTGTTTGTGATTCAAAATTACTTTACTTGTGAGGGGAGGTTTCATATGGTTTACCTATACCATTTCAGGCTTTTATTGCACTTCACTAGTAGAAAGTCCCTTGATCTTCCCTTTTTTTTTTGTTTAGGAGCTTAGGGAAAATGTCTAACAAGTTTGAGGCTAGGGAAGAAAGCAATGAGACCTCAATTTTCCACCATGGTTTGATTAAAATCCTGGTGTTGGAGGAGTTGAAGAAATTAAACAGAGACTGGGCTACCTTCCTTTTCCTCAGTGGTTATGAGGTTGATTAAGTGACACACAAGAAAAACCCAAATTCAAAGGCTACTCCTTCAAATAAAAATGATAAATCTACAGCTAAGAAAGAGTTTTTCAATGAAGATGATATAGAACCCATTATAGAGCCAATGGATATTAAAATAGAGCCTCTAAAAGAGGTATAAATCTGACAACCTTCACCTACAAGAAGCAAACAAAATATCAGTAAGCAAGGCCACAGAAGGATAACCAGAAGTCAAACAAGTGGGAAGGGAAACCTTGAAGACATCCTTCAAGCTATAGATATTAAGGAAAATCCAGTGGTCATAGATAAAGATATTGAAGGTGAAAAGAAGAAAAATAAAGGTATGACTACTAAAAAGCTTGATTTTGCAGGAGAAGATGCAAGTTTCATTTTTCAGCCAAGGAAACCACTCACTAGGCTGCAACTTGAAAAGGGTGTCATGGAAAGTAAGAAGACATGAGATACTAACAAAGGCAAGCAGCCTATCATAGAAGATATTATTGATTTGTCTCCAGCAACAGAGGAGATCATTGTGAAAAGGAAAGGTACAGAGAAAAAGGTTGAGAAAACTGAAGTGCGGGTACTAAAAGAGTAGTTGAGAGAGGCCAGAGAAGAGGTCATTGAGACCAAATTAGAGTTGCAGGAAGCCAAGATAGATGTTACACCATTTTTTGGTCGTCTAACCTATTTAATTAGATGGACCCAAGTACACCATGTAAGACCAATTTTACCCTAAGTAAAATTGCTTTCACTATGTAAAATAACTTAGTAAAACACCTTTATTAAGTTGTTTATGGTCTAAATAGGAAACCCCAAAAGGAAATAATAAAAAAATCTATATTTGTTTATATTTCCTCAAATAATAATTAGTTAAACATCAATTTAATTATTATTCCTGGTCATATTTAACCCAAAACAAAGAAATCAATTAAATAAATCCTTATTTATTTGATTATTTCCTAGGAATAAGTTATTAATCCTTATTTAAATACTATTCCTAGTTAAATTTGACTAAATCATTTATAAATAATTAAATAAATCATTATTTATTTAATTATATTTCCATCATTTCCTTAAAATAATAAATAAACAATTTATTTATTTATTATTTATAAATAAATGATTTGACCCAAGTCAAACTCTTTTTCCCTCCAACAAATATAATAAAATATGCCTAAAAGGTGGTTCTAGAAGTTGGTTAATAATATTTTATTCATGCACCAAGTTCTAGACTACCCTAGTATTTTGTTATAAATAGAAGGGTTTTTCCATTCATTTGTCACCTTTCATTGCATATTAGATCACTTTGGACCTATGCTCTTGGTTTGACTTTGAGCCATTATCATTGTCAAATTTTCTATCATTCCACTTTGTGAGCTCCCTTTGAGTTCTATGTTTGTCTGGGTTCTCTACACCAACAAGAGAGAGAAATTTTACATCTGAAGTATTGAGGACTTTCAAGAACCCATTCCATTGAGGAGGATTGGAGACACCTTTCTTGTTTTCCTCTCGGGTGCCCTTCAATATAAAAATTCTTTCAAAAACATTGTTCTTGTCTTGTCTATTGGATGCATGAAGCAAAATTTCATTTTCACTGCTTAATGTCTTTTTATGCATAGATTTGGATTTGTGAAGCTTTGTCTTGATCAACTAACTACAAATTTGAAGATATTGGTAGCCATAATTAATGTTAGGGCTATTTTTTATTCGTAGCTAAAGTGATATTTTTCCGATAAAAGATTGATACTAACAATTGGCGACTCCACATGGGTTTTATTTTACGACCACTGTCGTTTTATATATTCTTGCATATCCAACTATTTTAGACCCTAGGGTTTCTCTTCAGTTTTTTATTTTTCCTATTTTTATGGTGTTTTTCACCTCTAAAACCCTCAAACATTAAAATTTTTAACTTTCGTGTGTTTCTGGCCCTATTGCGCAGGTGACAGACATCAGCCGTAGATAAGACGACAATTTTTTCTGAAATCTGCCACCGAGAGACCTGGATTTGTAGGTCACACTTATCGGCCCAAAACCTTCAACCTGGCCTAGAGGGCGCACTTTTCTACCCCAAAAATGTGACCTGGACTGAAAACAGGTCAAAACCGCGACCTGCACTTTTTTCTGCACTTTTCCAGCAATTTTTCTAGGTTTGTCTGAAGCTTCTGTCAGGGTTTTCCAGCCTCTGTCTCCGCTCGTTTAGACCTGTTTCTGATCTGTTCTACTCAACTAAGTGGGAATCTCGCCCCTCCGGGATTTAGTACCCTCCACTTTTTGTGGAAGAGTTTTAGCTATTTCAGACGTCTGAATTTTCAGAGCTTCAGTCTTCTTCTTTCCAGATCTAATACCTCATTCTCAGATCCCTTCTAGATCAACTCTTCTCCCTTTCAAATCACGTCATATAGTTTTGTTTGGGTTTGCCTCTAGGGTCACCTCCTTGTCCCTTCTACCTTTAGCTGATTTTCTCCTTTGTTGTAGCAACCTTGCCTCTGCCTCTTTGTTGTTTTCTGCACCTCTTTTCAGCAGATTTCTCCTTTAGATCCCTGTCCCTCCCGACCTTAGATCTATTGGCCCCTTTCTCGTGTGTTTTGACTAGATTTTTTCCCTCTTTTAGACTAGTTTTGAGAGACTCACCTTCTTGGGTTGGATTGATGCATTGTTAGCTGTTAATTTTCTGTTATTTCTGCCTTATTTACTGTTCTCTGCAGATTTATTTTCAGTTACGCAGCACACTTTTTCTTTTACTCTCAAAACGTTTGGGTTTAAAAATTAAAATTAATACACGCCACACACTGACCCTAAGTGAAGAAGATCCTGGTTAACACCGCCAGGCAAAGACTTTAAAATCAATTGACACTGCACCTCTCTGCCCTTGTTTTGACATCGTCGTCATTTGATTTAGCACCTGCCTGCATTTGTTGGTCCTTCTTCTTCCCTTTGTGCCGTCATCATTGCGCCTCCAAGGCGTTTATCCCAGAGACTTCTTGGCCTTCACCCTTAGTTTCCGGTTGGTCGACTTACTCTCTCCTGCCGTTGTCGAGTTAGTCCTCCCCCGAGTCCGCACTCCGACTCTTCTTCTGATTGTTCGGGTTCTCCCCTTACTTCTGGTTCTCCCCCTGTTACCTTCACCATGTCTAGTTCAGGACCTAACGCTAGCAACCCTGGTCCTACTGCTGGGTTTGTTACTAGCGGAACCACCACGGAAACTACCTCGACTATCCCTTTGCTCCCTTATATGGCTGGTCTCAGTATCCCCGATTTCAATCAGTTGATCAACGATCCTATCCGCCAAGATGTTAGTTGGCTTGCTATGCCAACCAAGCTCCCCTCCAACATTCCCAAGTTCGAAGGCCTTGCTAATGAAGATCCCTCCAACCATATCCGATCTTTCCACATGTGGTGTTCCTCCAACTCCATTACTGATGATTCCATCTATCTTAGATTGTTCCAACGCACGCTTACCGACTAAGTTTCTAAATGGTATGTTGATTAGACCGCCTCTTCCCATACCACCTTTGCAACCATTGCCCAAGCCTTCTTATCATATTTCCAGCTCCTTCTCCGATACGACACTGGTACAGAACTCTTGACTTCTTTCCGTCAATCCTCTTCAACCTGCCTTTCCGCCCATGTCCAGGAATGGCGGAGAAGAAGGAGCTTATGTAAAGCTCCCACCTTTGAAGATCGGGTCTATATGGACTGGTTCTTTCACTCTCTCTTACCTGCCATCGGCAAAGATGTCGCCTCCCAGTTCCCTCAAACCACAGAAGCCGCCCTCCAAATAGCCTTGAAATATGACTTCATCTATGCTCAATCTGGTTATGTTTATAACGTCCTCCCTGACCTTCCTAAACCCGGTGGTGCTAACGTCCGAGGGCATCTCACTCTTCCGATGGTATCGTTGGAGCTCTTTCACATACCTACGCTCAACCTCCTATGGGCTATGGTTTCCCTCCGGGAGGGGCCAGCACCTCTAGCACTTTCCCACCTCCAGGTAGCATGTATCCAAGATACGACATGCCTCCTCCTTTTTCCCATCCTCTTGCTTACCTCAATGTTGCCCATCCTAACCCTTATCCTTACCCACAGCCTGGTGTCCCTGCTTCTCCAGCATTTGGACCTCCAACTCCCTTGCCTTCTCAACCCCTGCAACAACAACTACTACCCCCTCTAGGGCAAGTATTTGCACAGCAGGGCGTGACTAATCCTCCTTCTTCTTAAAGAAAGTGGAAATGAAATCAAAATCAATCTGCCCCTGGTAATCGTGGATCCAATCCTCCAAGTATTGATTCTAACACTGCTAACCAGCCATAGCGCTCTCAGCCCAAGCCGAATAGGCCTCTTCGCACCAATAAGCCTTGTTCGTGTTGTGGTGTTTACGGTCATTACACTCATGATTGTCCCCTATTACCATAGATGCGGCGGATGTGGGAGTATTAGGCTACATTGCGGGGACAACATACCTCCCCTACTGTTCCCCCCAATGTGGCTACTTCTCAACCCGCCGTGTTTACCAATCCTTTTCCTCAGTAAGGATTCGTGGCTACTCAACCACCTCATGCCCCAGTAACCACTCAACCTTCCCCTTCTGGTTCCTCCGATTACCAGATTCTCATGATGACTTCTGACCAACCTCTCACCATCGACCTTAACCTTCAAACTCGGTCTCGTCAGTACCCCAAGCCTCCCGCTTTGTCTGTCCCCGTGTCACCTTCTTCAGGTCCTACAGAGCCTCTTTTTACACCCAATGGTTCTTTGCAGATCCCTCAACCCAAAGTTGAGGTCCCTATCAAGGTTCCTAAGGGCCCATTACGCCTAAATGCTGCTTCCGGTCGAGCTTCTCATTCGTATAGCATAATAGATGATTTGGCGCAGTCTCCTGCTGCCATTTCAACACTGGAACTCCTCCAGTCATGTCCTTCTCAAAGGAAGGCTCTACTATCTTCCATGGGCGCTGTAGATCCTGCTAATGACCAATTGATTGTTTTCGATTCCTATCAGTCAGATCATCCTCCCCTTCCTGCTTCCGTCGCTTTCCAAATCCCAGTCAAAGTCCAGAACGGTAATGTGTCTCGATGTATTATTGATGAGGGGGCATCTACATGTGTGATGTTTGCTTCGGTTTGGAAACAACTCGAATCTGCTGAGCTGGCCCCTTCCACAATCACCCTTCGTGCGTGGGATGGCCACGCCTCCCAGCCCATTGGCCTATTCCGTAATTGTCCTATCACCCTTGCGGGCAAGACTGTTTGCGTTGACATTGAATTCATCGACGCCCCTCTTGATTATAACATTATTTTGGGGCGTAGCTACACCTATGCCATGTCTGTTGTTCAATCCGCGGTCCACTGCAAGATGTTTTTCCCTCACAATGGAAATATAGTCACCATTGACTAGTTGACATATCATGAGCCAAAATCTCAGACCTCCCCCGAGTCAACCATCTCTTCTGTAGCCAATAAGTAAATTGTCGATTCCTCCTCCTTGCTTGGAACCTTCCTTGGTCTTCCTCCTCCTCCTGTCTTTGATCCAAGCTCAGTGAATGTTTGCATGATGCAATCGTCTCGGGCTGACCTTAAGCGGCCCGCTTCGGCTAGTTAGCAACCTCAACCTCGCCCACCGTAACCCGCTCCTAGCCCTTCGCCTCAACTGGTTGAACCTCTTCCTTCTGGACCTTCTCATCCAGCTATTACCCATGAGTCTCCCTACCCTCCTGGGTCAGTTCCCCCAGGTCTCAACAATCTAGGATCTGTCCCTCCTGGCCATTACCCCACTGGTTAGATACATTTCCTTGCTCCCCCTCCCAGAGTCTATTCGGTCCCCATCATGGCAAACCTTTCCCTCCCTAATTTGACCATGGGAATACCCTTCTGGTATCTTAATCCTCCAGTCGAGACCCCACCAGGTCACCCCAAACCATACCTTGCATTGACACTGGTTCAACCGATTCCCTTAGCTTCTTCCGTCACTACAGTGCCACCAGCACCTCAACAAGACCATTCTCCTATTGTGACAGCTACGGGAAAAAAAGGGAAAGCTCGCAAGGGGGCATCCAAAGACAAGGCCACCCCAACTGACCCTACCCCTCCTCCACCTTCCAAGCCTTGTGGCTTGTATGATGGTGTCAGTCATGCCACCCATACTTGTCCCGAGTTGCCCTGTATCAAACCCATGGTTAAAGTCGTGTTCCCTGAGTCTACGGTCCCTGAATCCTCTATTTCTTCCTCGTCCGTAGCCAAGAACCCAAAGAATCTTTACACTAACAAACCCTATGCTCTGTGTGGTGTCCATGGCCATTATTCTCGCCATTGTCCTCACCTCACGCATTACCGAGCCTCTTTATAGGTCATTCGCAAGTACGAGGTTGAACAAAATCAATCCGCCTCTCCCATCCTCGCGCAGTATGCATCAGGCCAACTCAAGGATCCCCCTGCTACCATTGACATTCCTCCCCCTGATGTTGAGATGACGGAACCTGCCGCCCCCTCCTATACCTATCATCATCCGTGTGACCCTCGGAGTACATTCCCTCTGAATCCCCTCTGTATGTTTTTCTTGATCTCCCCTCAGCAACATTCTTGGGCTCCACATCATTTGACCATCTTTTTACTTGTTCTTCTATCATCCCCCATTATGATCCGTATGTGAGCCTTTATTCCCATGCTGATGATTTAGGTAGCTTTGTAGCGTCATGTGGTTTCCCCGACCTTTTCTTTCCCACCCATAACCACGATGATACCATCCATATCTATGATGTTCTCCGCGGCATGAGCTCTAGCTATTCCTCCCATAGCCCTCATAAATCACCCTCTAGTCGGTCTATGAGTCATAGCCATCCAATACTGACTACTCCCTCCCATAGTTGTTGTTTGATGTCTACCCTACACTCACGCTGCCATCATTATTCTTCCTCCTCCCATTTATTGTCTTGTGACACTATTTCGCAGAATCTCCCATCCACACATTATATTGGCTATGCCGATGGGGCAAGTCGCTATTCCTGGAATCTAGCCTCGGCAGCTTGGGACATCTTTACCCCCTTGCATACCCTCGTTCTTTCTAATGGGGTCTGCATTGGTAATGCCACCAATAATCAGGCCAAATATGATGTAGTACGTGGCCTCTTAGCCGATGCCCTCTCTCATCGCATCCTCCATTTGCAAGTTCGTTTAGATTCCCTGCTTCTTGTCTTACAACTCAATGGTGTCTATCGTGTGCATAACCCTATCCTTTTTAGACAATATTTACGAGTGAAACTTTTGATACGTGAATTTAGATTCATTACTTTCAATCATGTACCTAAAGGACAAAATCACTACGTAGATAGCATTGCAAACCATGTTCTAGACTGGAATTTATCACACACAAGACAATAACATTCCAAATCATCAACACAATGAATATTCATAATATATATCATATAACATGTTTTTAGAGTCCATCTACTTTGATACATATGACATGCCCATAGCATGTTACAAAAAACAAAACTCAAAACTGGGGGGCACCACTTTCCCCTACATACACACTAGGGGGCACCACCTGCCCTACATCTAATCACTCTCTAGAGGATCCCTAGACAATGGCTCTACTCCCGTAGTTCGTAGATCACACATAGTCTGACCGGACATTGCCATGCGCCGCAGGACACCTCGCCATTTCGAGGGTAGCCCAATACATATCTCTATGTATTGATCATATAAGTCTTGCCAACCCCACTCCGAAACATTGGTCAGCAGCCCCTCACATCTACGATGGATGTCCTCCAGGAGAGCGGTCATATCCTCATTCTATGCCATTCTCGATCCACTAGCACCTATGGTTCCTGCTACTGCGGGTCATCCCATATATCCGGCCAGTTTTACCTGAGCTATATCTGCATACCAAAAGTATAAGGATCAGTACCATATATACTATTCACAAACTTTACCATGCACGTAAAATATTAGTTACTCGTCACTTACCATCGAGCCCCCATACTCGACCAAGCGGAAGCGGCAAGTTCAGATCTCCACAATAACTCATCTTACTATAGGGATAGTCGTCTATGTACAACGACATCTGATCCCAATGGGCAAAGAACTCTGGTCGGAACACCCATCTGACCACCCCTCCTCCTCCTCTACACAGTAGTCGCCCCCACCGACACATCCTGGGTTCTCTCGGACCCCCATCTGGTAGCTGTACATGAGGTCGCAAGGTCGGGATCTTCTCAAAAAAGGAGCACAATATAGTCCCATACGTGCAATCATGGTTTGACACTTGCCGCTTGCAAAGCGATAGCTGTCGTTTCAATGACACCAACATGATCTAGGCCCACCCATAGTAGGTCCCACTCAACACACTTTCTACAATCACCATCTGCCCTCCAGTGATGTGATGGAGCGCCTGGCTACCCAGGATCTGCAACACTAATGCTGCCACTGCACGGGTCTCTAACCTCTCTAGATCCCCAATCGATATCCAAGTCCCTTTGACTCGAAGGCCTGGTCGACAATGTCGCTCTACGAACTCCATGATGTTACGCCCCCACGGTAACACTGGCTGTGTATTTCCCACCATCCCTAATGGTGGGAGACCAGTTAGGAAATACAGATCCTGGACTGTCAACTCGATCCTGTGCCCCTGTACTATAAAGACCTCATGATCTGGATCCCAATAACTGACAATCCAGGCGAACAAGGGCTCCTCAGCTCTCATCAGAGGGTTCTCCACAAATTTCAGAACCCCAAACTTGGCCAATGCACGACGGACACCCTGATCCGCTTGGATTTCTGACCATAATGTACCCAGGTCTCTCTCTCTCCACTTGATCCGTATATCTGCCATCTCTGCACAAAAACATCATCTTTGTCAGTATACAGGTAGGAAAAACTGCATTCAATTACACAAAACTTGACTCTTTGCCCACAATAGCACTGAAATTACCTCCATCTGACAAGTCGCACTTTTTGGCCAAATATTGGGATAGGTCACACTTTTCTGGCCAAAACCTACTTCCCAGGTCACAATTTTTGGCCCAAATAGTGCGACCCGGTCGTGAAGATGAGGAAGGGGTTGTTCCTGAGATTTAGGACCCTAATATGAACTTTCAATCCATCAAAAAGAAAGAGTAGGATTAGGCCTCTTACCTGCAACTGACGGATCTCGATTCCAATGGTCGGTTTGTCTGCTACGATCGCTGCAAGATTTAGGGCCTTCTCTCCTCTCCACATTCACCACAGCTACAAAATCAAATGAATGCATTTGGAGGGAAAATGCCTTATTAGAAGAGAAACCCCTGATTTTTCTTTCGCTCGCTGCGACCAAACCATAGCCCTGTTTGATAAACCGTCTGCACCATTGGAAAGCTCTCACTGAGCATTCAAATGGGTATCTGTTATTTTTTCGTGATTTGATACTTCACCAGGGCACATTTTTTCCATGAAGGGTCTATTCACCTCTCCTCCAAATCGAATTTTCTCACTTACAACACTTGTACTTGGGGCACCACATTGCCTCCTTACTTGGCCTTGTTCGTGTCGATTTTCGTCATGAGATACCCCCTTGTACTCATGTGTTTATGGTCCCCCATTTGGACCTTCACTGTGTGGAAACACCCTTGAGTCGCTCTTGTTTAGAGCATCCGAGTTGAGTTATCATCACATTCATGGAGTCTATCCCGAGTCCCTTTTTATCCCGTCATAGTCCTCCATCCTTCATTGCTTGGTTCCTCTATCGTGTCGCACATTATGGCCTTCAGCCCCATTTTCCCTTACCCCTCATGATATCGTATCAGTCGCTGCCAAGTCATCCATGCCCTCTATGCTCTAACAAGGGAAGTCATCCATTCGCTACTCAGTATCCACCACTCCATCATCATCATTACTATCAGTCTATCAGTCACTCTACTCTTTTCTCTCATGCCTTAGTTGAGGATCCCTTATTGCCTCACCTATGGCGGACCTCCTTCTGTCGACATCAGCTCATTAATTCCAGAAGACAGGTCTAGTGGGCGGTGTACCTTGGTTCCAACTTTCACACTTTTTCGGTGCCTCAGATCAGGCAAAATGGGATTCCTCATTACCCTTTGACTTGATTTCTTCTTAGCTCCAGCTCCTTTCATCATGATCGAGATCCGTATACTTGATGGTCCAGTGATGCAGCAGCAGATATTGGTGATTCCCGGGTGTGTGTGAGATGTCTCAACCCTCATGAGGGGGTGGCCCTGCAAGTAGCCCCCCACATGCTTGGATGACCTCTTCATTCTAGCCTTTGATGCAGCTCCATATATTTGATGATGTCGGCCTTAGCCGCTTGCAATGCCTCTTTAATTTGCATGTATCAATCAGATTTTGCGAGCCCTTCCCCATTTATAGGGGGCATTTGGGTTGCATTTGTATATCATGTACTCAGATAATATTGTATAAGTCCTGGCTATTATCCCAGGCACAACATGTATGTGGGATTCATCATTCTATCCTTTATCTGGCTCGTGTTTATGCCAGCATGTACTTTATAGTTCGGTTCCTTGTTTACTAGACACACTATTCTTTTGTACTTTGTCTCAGCAGGCATAGGTATGCCTCCCCCGCCACCTTTAGCACAGGTACCATCTCATAAAAAGAGACTTGTTGCACCTGTAAGTCTCGTCTCCTCAGGTTCTAGTCCTTTAGCACAGTAGACTACCTTACATTTCTCTCTCTGACTTCCCTCTTGATGTCTGGTGATTGAGTTCTTACAACGTACTTTGGTCATACGATTTGCTCCTAACGCTCGCACGCTGGGGGCCAATCTGTTACACCATTTTTTGGTCATCTAACCTATTATCATTAGATGGGCCCAAGTACACCATGTAAGACCAATTTTTTTCCTAAAAGTAAAATTGCTTTCACTATGTGAAATAACTTAGTAAAACACCTTTATTAAGTTGTTTACGGTCTAAACGAAACCCCAAAGGAAATAATAAACAAATCTGTATTTGTTTTTATATTTCCTCGGAATAATTAGTTACCTCTCAATTTAATTATCATTCTTGGTCATATTTAACCCAAAACAAGGAAATCAATTAAATAAATCCTTATTTATTTGATTATTTCCTAGGAATAAGTTATTTAATCATTATTTAAATAATATTCCTAGTTAAATTTGACTAAATCATTTATAAACAATTAAATAAATCATTATTTATTTAATTATATTTCCACCATTTCCTTAAAATAATAAATAAATAATTTATTTATTTATTATTTATAAATAAAGGATTTGACCAAAGTCAAAAATCCTTTTCCCTCCAACAAATATAATAAAATATTCCTAAAAGGTGGTTCTAGAATTTGGTTAATAATATTTTATTCATGCACCAAGTTCTAGACTACACTAATATTTTGTCATAAATAGAAGGATATTCCCATTCATTTGTCACCTTTCATTGCATATTAGATCACTCTAGATCTATACTCTTGGTCTGACTTTGAGCCATTATAATTGTCACATTCTCCATTATTTGCTTTGTGAGCTCCCTTTGAGTTCTATGTTTGTCTGGGTTTTCTACACCAACAAGAGAGATCAATTCTAGATCTGAAGTGTTGAGGACTTTCAAGAACCCATCCCATTGAGGAGAATGGGAAACACCTTTCTTGTTTTCCTCTCAAGTTCCCTTTAATATAAAAAATTCTTTCAAAATTATTGTTCTTGTCTTGTTTATTGGATGCATGGTGCAAAACTTCATTTTTACTGCTTAATGTCTTTTTATGCATAGATCTGGATTTGTGTAGCTTTGTCTTGATCAACTAACTGCAGATTTGAAGATATTAGCAGCCATAATTGAAGTTAGGGCTATTTTTTATGCATAGCTAAAGTGGTTTTTTTTCTGACAAAAGATTCATACTAACAATAGATAGAAAGTTGATGGAATATTTCAAAGAAAAAGTAAATGAGCATCTAAATCAATATGATGAATCATTAACCAATGCCAAGAAGCTGCTAAAAAGGACACTTCCTTTGAGAAGGGTAATGAAGCACACCAGAAACATAAATTTATGGTTGCAATCTGAAAGGAAGAAGCTCAAATTCTAGGTGAAAGAGTTAGAGGATCAAATGGAAATAATACAGTCAGAGTTAAAGAAATGAGGCCTTAAAATCATAATTATAAATGAACTTGAAGAGATTCAACCTCCTATTGCAAAAGGTGAAGTTCCCAAAGCTTGAAAAGTAGACCTAATACATTTTTGACCATTTTTCAGCATTCATAAATCAACATTTCCAAATCTAAAGGTAAAACTTTGAAGAAAAGGGACAATTTTGAGTTTTCTGCCAATTAGGAAATTTCATAGCGAACCTCAGGCTTGAAGCCCGTATTTCGCTACAAAATCGTTGTAGGTGACTTTTTGCTTAAAATCATGGATAAATTCAAAAGCAAGGTGGGAGAAAATTTTCATTTAGCTCATTTGGTCCAACAAACAACTCCAAATCAGAAGATAGGGCTAACATGTGGCATATGTGGGTGAAGTAAGTTTTCTACAAAACCTCGCTACAAAATTTCCTTAATTCCCCTATTTTCTGCAGCGAGCAACATTTCGTAGCAATTTTGTGTTTTGAAGGTTCATTGGAGGTCAGCTAGCCACGTGGAGGTTTTAAATAGTATCAGTGGAATATTTTGGTGGAGTTTTATTCTTCAACAAGGTTGTCTAGTTCACCAGCTCAGCATGAAGACAATCATCTGTTGGACATTGGATTCAACGCTCCCCATGTGTTTCGCGACATGGACTAACTGCCTCTCGTGGATCCTAACTCTGGCGATTGTAGCAGAGACTAATGCCTGTGGGTTTTGGTCTAACGACAATCGTGATTTCGACAAGTGGTATCAGAGCTATAGGTCTCGAGTTCGAAACCCACCCGACTCACATTGCAGGAGAGATTGTTGGACATTGGGTTCAACGTTCCCCATGTGTTTCGCGACATGGACTAACCGCCTCTCGTGGATCCTAAATTTGGCAATTGTAGCGGAGACTAATGCCTGCGGGTTTTTGTCTAACGGCAATCGTGATTCCAACATCATGAAATGCCATGACACCATTTCCTTAAAAATAGGATGATTAGTTTCTAAATCCAGTGGGGGTATTTATGCCTTGATTATGGTTAGTGCCACTCAAGCACTTAATAATTTTTGATGTAATGATGCAATCCTTTCAATTAGTGAATGTAATAAATAAATGGAAGAGTCATATTAGGTCTCTAAGTCATAAATTCAATAGGTGTCATTATCATTCCCATGTATTTTTCTTCTTGTTAAGATAGGTGTCAGCAAAAGTAGTTCGATGATCTAGCCATGTAGGCAGATCCAAAGTAAGGGGACTAAAGCCTATTAATAGGTAAAATTTAGAAGAATTCAGGGTTGGAGGACGTTATTCTACACTACTACTATTGTAAAGTTTTCCTGATCAGTAATATACAGTGACTGTGTCTTTTTTCTTCACCTGAGATTCATTTGGTGTTTTCATGAGCATTTATCCTATGTAGCTTACTTTTTTCTTTCAGTATCTTAATGTTTAATTACTCAAAATTCATGTACATCATGCTCTGACTTCCTTTAAAAATTAAGCTATTGTATATCTATGTGTTTTGTCCTTTCATTGAAACATATATATGCCTCAGCTTCCACAAGGAGAACCATGTCACTGAGTTTCCTAACACTAAATCCATAAGCCCAATGGTAGTAAACCCTATAAATTTTTCACCTGCATAGAAACACATTAAATACACTATTACAGAGTTAGCCATATGATTGAATCATATTTGGACAAATCATAGTTACTTTTTGAGAGAGCCCTCTAAGACTGAAAAGGTAATTTTCAGTCAGAAGTTGGTTTGAAAGAGTTACTCTAGGTTGTCTGGTGGAGCAGCCCATCTGTACCAACTTAGTGATAACAGGTTTGGTCAAGAAAATTTTATTGGAGACTCATGACCATCCCATCCCATACACATAAGGATGGGTCAACAAGGAGGTAGAGATAAATGTAACCAAATAGTGCAGAATCAAATATGCTATTAGTGTTGATTTCATTGATGAAGTAGAATTGGATGTAGTTCCACTTGATTTATGTGCGGTTGAGTGTGGGAGTCCCTATATTTACATGTGGGATGAAATATTCATGTGAAGAGTCAACCAATATTGCTTCATCAAGGATATAAAATCCTTCGTCATCAATGTGCACAAGGGAAAGTCAAAGATCTCGTCGGTAAGTGTCAACCAGGCTAAAGAGTTGATCAATTCTAACAAGAAATACATTTTGTTTTTTTTTAAGAGAAAATCAATCTGTAGGAGATTCCATGAGAGCTAAGTCTTCCCTAGAGGGGTTTACTGAGGAACAAAGGTAGTAACTGGAAGATTTGCTACAAGTGTACAGGGGTGTGTTTTAGGAGTGTAAAGGGATGCCACCTAAGAGAGAAGTGGAGCAAGAGATTCAACTATTTATAGACTCTCAATTTCCAAACAATGGGCCATACAAGTAGTCCATTAAAGAGGCAATCAAGGTGAATAATCAATTGTAACAGCTACTAGAATAGGTTTTCATTAAATCAAGTACCTCACCATGTGGGACACCCATCATCATTGTGCCAAAGAAGGATGGGACTTAGAAAGTGTGTACTGATTACAAGTCGTTAAACAAAATTATGCTCAAGAACAGGCATCCCTTAGCCTGGATATATGATTTATAGGACCAGTTGTAGCAAGAAAAGAATTTGACCAAGTTGGATTCAAAGTCAAGATATCACTAGGTTTGAGTCAAAGAAGAAGATACATGGAAGACTTCCTTCAAAACTAGACAAGGTTTGTATGAGTGGTTAGTTATGTTTCTTATCATATGAAATGCACCATATACATTCATGAATTTAATGAATAATATATTATGTCCTTTTATAGATTCATTTGTTATTGTTTATTTGGATGATATATTGGTATATAGTTCTACCGAGGAGGAGCACATCTCACATTTGATGTAGGTGCTACAGACATTAAAGAAGCACCAATTGTTAGAAAATCTCAAGAAGTGTGAGTTTGCACAATGGGCATTAATGTATTTGGGATATGTGATATGTGGAGGAGAGTTAAAGATATATTTTTTCAAGATTTTCATTGGGGTAGCACAAAACCTAAGGAAATTCATTTCCTTCTTTTTAGTAGTAGCAGCACCACTCCATGCCATAACAATGAAATTCATTTCCTGATTTTCTTTATGGAAAGGGTCAATAAAGAAAAGGGTGTTTGAGGAGTTAAAAAATAATATTGGTTAAGAATTAGTCCTAGAATTATTGAACTTGCAACATCCCTTTGAAGTGGAGACATATGTAAGTGGGTATATAATGGGAGAGAGATTGATGCAGGGAGGAATTCCTATGTGCTACCATTCTAAAGTGTTTCATGGGGTGAATCTTAACTAACCTACTGACAAAAAGAAGCTATATGCCCTAGTATACACTATTAGGAGGGAAAGGAGATAGTAAACGACATAAATCATAAACAACTATAGTAGTTTCAAGCCCAGAGTAAGCTACAACAGAACATACATTACAAGTGGATGGGATTTTTACAACATATTCATTTAGTGCTCAATTAAAATAATGGAAAAAAAACAAGTTGGCTGACATGCTTTCAAGGCCACCCATATCAAAGATAAAAAATTTGGGAACTCTTATGCACATGGAGCCTTTCACCCATGATGCATATAGAGAGACATATGTAAAGGATGAGGACTTAAAGGAGAGTTTTTCACTATTTTTAGAGCTAGATTGTGCATGATGGTGACAAAAAAATTGACTACCATCTCCAAAATGGGTTACTCTACAAGCTAGATAAGTTATGTGTTCCTAAATGTAAGTGAATACAACTCATCATAGAGGATCAAAACTCCAAGTTTGTATGTCATTTTAGTGTAGGGTAGATAGTGACCAACTTGGAGACGTATGTGTATTGGCCTAGGATGTAAGAAGAGACAGCCAGGTTCATATGAGTATGCATGTTTTATTATACTAACAAGCCTAGTAACAGGAAACAAGGTTTATACCATCCCTTGCTTATACCCATTCATCCTTGAGAAATAACTTCCATGGAATTTGTTGGAGGTTTACCAACAACCAAGAAGTGACATAACTTTATGTTTGTGGTAGTTGACATGTTCAACAAGATATGTGTTCTAATGCCTTATAAAAATACCATCAACAAGCAAGAAGCAACAAAATTTCTCTTTGGACGGGTCTGGGTGCACTTTGGGATACTAAGGATCAAGGTTTCAAATAAGCGAGCAAGATATATTAATGCATTTTGGACTACATTTAGGGAGAATATGGACATGAAGTTGAATAGGTATACAAAATTCCATCCACAAACAACTGGGAAAATAGAAGTAGTCAACATGATTTTGGTGCAACTTTTGAGGAGTTACAATCAAAATCATTTGAAGATTTGGGATGAAATACAGAATATATACAATACTATTATAACAAAGAAATCCACACTTCTACTACTAAGTTTCCATTAAATACGTTTTTTGGATATATTTCACCTTCACCTTTGGATATTGTATATATGCGGTAAGGAGGAGTGAGAGAGGATCTCATAGAGGGTGCCTTAAGGGTGGAGAAATTTATTGTAGCAATCAGGAAAATCCATATGAAAATATAGGAGACATTGAATAGGTCATAGGAAAATTACAAGACCATGCATGCAACACACGATGAAGAAGTAATTCAAGGTGGGAGATAGAGTATGGTTACAGTTGAACAAGGATATGCTATATGGTCTTTGTAAGAAAATCAAGGCTCTAGAATATGGTCCCTTTGAGATACTGGAAAAGGTGGGAGAGAGTTCTTATAGAGTCAATCTACCCCCATACATGTGCATTTACTCAGTTGTGAATGTAGAGAATCTAAAACCCTATGAGCCATCTATGATGGATCAAGAAGAGGAGTAGGTTCTACCTTTTGTAGAGGATTTATCACCAATTGTTGAGGTAGAGTTGGAAAATGATACAATTTTTCAGAATAGGTCCAAAACTACAATATAGGTGCAATATGACCTTTGGAAAGTTGGTTTACAAGGATAACTTCATGGCAAGGCTAAATGGTACACTTGGGAGAAGGTAGAGGAGAAATTTCCTTACCTCATTTGATGACCAAAAGCCGCCAAAAATGGGGTGGTATGATTTGGATTGGATAATTATATTATTTTTCATCCATATTGTTTCTTTTAGAGTGGAAAAATTGGAGGAATCAAGTCACATAACCATTTTTACCAATGGGTGTTACTTTGGAAAATTAAGGTATGAAACTTTTTGGAAGTGTTTAGAGGCCTAAAACAAGTTTTTTGTGGGGTAAAAACTTAGATACCTTTCCAATGGTGCAAGAAATACCTCAAATAAAGTATGTATGCAAAAGTTATGCCACTTGGAAGTTGAACTTCTTGTTTGGAACACCATGATTCGAGAGAATTTCATGTCAAACCCCATTTTTCAAGGAAAATAAGTTATCCACATGTCCATGATGAATATGAATCCTGGAGAGTTAATATTGTAACTCTAGTTAAGAGATGAAGGATTCAAACTTAAGCACTAGTTGGTTATTGGGTTGTGTTATAACCACGCCACTAAGAGGAAATGTGTTCTATTATATTCGAGTGCATTTATTTCTATATATGAGAAAAAAACATAGAGGATTTATGTACCATAGTGATCAAAACTGGATCATGGACCAGAATGATAGCTCAAAATTCAAAGTGATCGGAAGAGTGCCAAACCTGAATGACTAGAAAGGTCTTGTCGCTACGATTCTAGCGCCGTGAACGGTTCTCCAAACCGAGGTCGTATGTGAAAGTTATGAAGGTTTGAAGTCTCCAGTAAACTCCATTTTTCAGTTGAACAAGTTTGAATTTTGTAATTTGGAAAAATTTTAAAAAATAATATTCCAAGGAATATTCCCTAGAATATTCCATTCGAGCTTATCAGAATCGGACAAGTGGCAAGTTCTCATTCAAAGTTTGGTTGAATTTGGATTTTCGTGGCCTATCACGAGTTGCCATGTGGCAGGTCCAGAGGCCGCCACGTGGCCCCAGGCTGAAGGAAATTTGGGTGATAAAATTTTTGCAAGTTGCAGGATTCGAACGCGGGTCGACCGCCTGCAAACGCATGTGCCCGACCGGCCCGCCTGTCCATTGGTTCTTACAAACCATTGTATTCACATATTATTTAAGCTTTAAATTTTAATTTGGTGGAAGGGTTAAGGGATAGCCCCATCCACATGTCCTAGGCCCTAGAACTAGGTGCTAACGAGACACAGTCACGGCGGCGGTCGGATAAGACGGGTATGTGACCACATTGTTTCAACAATAAATGTTACTATTCATCGTTAGCAGAATCGCCGACAGTTAGATCGGTGGTTTCTAATGTGACCGCCCATTAATCTAGCAGTTAATGCTACAGTTAGGAGTTTCTACTAATTTTGGGCGGAGTCTGAAAAATTCGGGGAATATGCCATTTTTGGAGCGCTAGCTGGAGTATCTCCACTTTTAGTGGGGTTTTTGGGGGACATTGGGCTTTTTTCTTGTAAAATCCATAACTTCCTCATTATTGAATGAAATTGGATTAAATTTTAGTCAATTTTTGGTCTCTTAGACCTTTTTGAGACTTTGGGGATAGGTTTTAGGTCAAATGGAGGTGATCTTGAGCAGCTTTTGCTTCAGGGAAGATGAAGGAGCCATCTGGGCCACCATGAGACAAATTTAGTTTGAGGCCTAACCAGGGGAGTTAGAGTCCTTTTCCAGAGTTCCAATAGTCAAAATTGGATAATTCAGATGTTATGAATCTGATGAGATGGTTTACAGAGACTTTAGAGAATGTTTGAAGGCTGAAAAGCTTCAGTAAAGTTACAAGGGTCATTAGTGCCAACTTTTTACAACAGCAGTGCAGGGCTTAGACAAAGTTGCTTGAGACCATTTGTAGTGAAAAAGTGGTCATTTTTGGCTGAAAAAATCATTATGAATCTATTTACAAAGGTTTCAGCAAGTTTTGAATACTTCTATAGGTCGAAAACTCAACAGAGAATTTTTATTTGACCCTAGTGCCAGGGGGTGCCGACAGTGTTTAGAGGCAAAACCGGAGCAACCGGAGGCCGTTTTTGATGAACCAAAACTCTATCTTGAATATTTCAGTCATTTTTGAACCAATGGAAGTGGGTTTAGAACATTTTGAGAACTTATAGAGCTCTAAAAGCTGATGTGAAGTTCTGGGTAGCCTTGGGAAAATTGTGGAGGATAGCCTATTTTGGGGATGTTGTGCTCAATTTGAGCAATTTATCAGTTGGTATTTGGTGTATGATGTGTATTGGATAAAAAATTAGTGGTTTCAATGACAAAAACATAATTCTAAGGGATTTTTTGCCATTTGGAAGCTGAGAGTAGCTTAGTGCACCGACAAAAGGAATCGTGTCAACAAGAGCCTAAAGTTGTTTGCAGAATTTGGATAGCCATTAGAGGAATATTTATGGTATTTTCAGTCCTTTGGATAATTTTTGTATTCATTGGAATTAAGTATTTACTTTGTAAAAACCTTACCATAATCCCAAAGAGCTGAGTCATGATGACAAAGCTCAAAGGAGACGTAGCCCATGAGATTTTGGGTGAACTCCTAGATTAAAATTTCTGTTGTGTTTGAATGATTATTTGTTGCATTATGTTTCTTTCATACATGTTAAATTACAGAAAAAAAAAATTAATTTAATACACATAAACAGTAAAAATTCATACACCACTTTCAAGTAAATAATTCCGCAAAATTGTCTAGTAAAAGCTAGATCATTTTAATTAAAACTGAGTGGTAGGTTCTTGAAATACATACAAGTTATCCAGACCATTTTCAGATCACATAGCAACCCATAAGCCACAAGTCTCACTTATTTGTACTTGTATCCATCTCCATTCAGAGAAAGAGATCAAAGTGACCACACCTTATTCTTGGGTTTTCTCTCGTAAGGGTTTCCTAGATCATATCTTGCGTTCTTTGTGGATTGTGAGAATTTATTTCATTTATATATATTTTACTTATTGCATGAATCACCATAACATAGTAATTAATGTGTTATCACTCCATAAATTCCCTAGGCTAAGGAGAGAATTTCCAGAGGTAACCACAAACCACATCTAGGCCAGAATCTAGTCCTTCTAGCCTTGAATAGGGTTCTCTCACTTAGATTGCTCAAAATGATCTGATATTAGGCTAGGTATGATGGTCAATAAGGCCTAATTTTCAAATTTCTGTTGATGGGAAAAGAGACAGATCCATTGGGCATGGAGTCATGTCCAATTAGTTTTTTGTCTAGTGATATGATGAAAAAGGAAAGGGTTTCTCCACAAGGACAAGGTAGGCAACCTTGGTGGTGGAATTTAGGTTAAATTGTTGTAGGAGGGTGAGTGTATAAAGGTGGAAGAAAACACATAGAGCATAAAAACCATAGATGAATTACAAAATGTTTCTTTAAGATGAAAACATTGATCACTTGGAAAAACTAAATCAGAGTACCATTAAGATGAATTTTCAATTAAACATATGGTTTTACAAGCAAAAAGACATATATTTAAGATATGTAAACCCATGATACAAATTAAAAGATCAAAGGAGAACAAAACCACTGAGATTCTAACATATGAATCCCTGCAAATCAACTTATGTCTTTCAATCATTCACTAGAAAAGTTTTCAGAAAATACAGTGCACAAAAGTATGTTTCTCCCTAATCTAACTAGCAGAACCCATTACTATGTTTTTTCATCTCTATATACATCATGAGGTTCGATATGCCACTCTAGGTGGTTGAAAGTATTGATCAGAACAAAATTCTAACTAGATACATCAAAGTTTTAGTGCATATACTGAAAAATAGGAGTGGTTTTCCTTACAACCAATCTAAGCCTAAAACATCACCAACTTGAAATATTTGAAAATAAACATTAAATACACCTCATAATAAAATATTTCACCTATCCAAATAATCCAAACTACTGTTAGAAACCAAAAATTTGAAATTTGAAATGAAATGGTGTTGATTGTCTAGTTTTGCAGCGCATCAACCAGTTTCGTAGCAAATTGAAGTAGATCTCCATTTTCTGTATGGTTTCAGCCCTCCTCTATCAAAATGGAGCAAATGGGTATGCTTCAAATACCTTTGTGATGGTATTGAACCTCTTAGTTAGTATTCAAAGTGCTTGCATACCTCCTTATGGACTCTCCCCCACTTTCGTAGCAAGATTGTCACCTTTCCTAGCGCCTTCAAAATTTTGAACATATGATGACTTTATTTTGATATAAAGTGTTGGTAGCATCAATATATATGTTTTAACCTTCATATAACTCCCCTCATGAAAATCAAAACTTAAAAACTTCACTATCTCATAAGTACCAAAGATTACATAAAAATTGCAATAATCCACTTGTTGCGTTTCTGCAAGCTTCATCAAAACTGACCTATTTTTGATCTCTTGAGCCAAAAGACAAAAAATTAGATTTGAGTGGTACCCTCCTACTGAAGATTAACCTTTGTATTGGACTCTTCTAGTATATCTAACTTTCCCCCCTTCCTCTTCCTTCCATATTCCTTGGCCTCATTGAGCTTTTGCTTTACCAATCTGAGTCTTCTTTTTAAAACCAAATTCGTGTATATAAATTTCTCGCCTGCCTATGCAGAGGCATGGTCCACTTTAACTTGTATCTATCCTTATTAAGGATAGTTTCAATAGCTTTTAATTGCTTAAAAAAACTCAATTTATCCCTATGATCCTTCTCTGCAAGCTGATCTACCTGTTGTTGAACTCCTTCAAGTTGTTCCAATAGTTTCTCAAATTATTTCCGCTCATCAAAAACCAACCTCTATTCTAGCTGAACAGTCTCTTTTAATTTCATTTTCACCTTGGAAGCAGACCTAGTTTTAGGTCTCCTTGACTACTCAACTTCCTCCTTTAACTCTTCAACATCAATGACCAGTTTTCCTTTGCCTTTAGTAGCACGTGCTAATGTTTTCTTTGATGGTTCTCCTTCACTGGGTTGAACAGTTTCTTGTGATAATTTATGCCTAAGTTCCTTATTCTCTTGTTTCAAATATGCTATTTTCATATGATCCTTGTCAAATTGATCTTGTAATTCTTTAATTCTCTGGTCCCTTTCATCAATTTCCACTTCCTTCTTTGTACTTTTTGATTCCACAACTTGAATAGGTGTAGATGGAGTATCTACAGAAAATCTCATGGTTGAAGCTCGTGTTCTTGGTACCATTTCCCCATTTTCTATTTCAAGTGAGAAGTGAAGCTTCGTAGCACTTCTCTTATCAATTAATTTGATTTTAGTCAAAGGATTTTTTTACTGATATTGCTACTGTAGGTGAAACTTCTTTGATTAAAACTGGATGGCTATCTTTCTTAGTCCTCTGGTTGTTTGAATATTGTGCTATCCAACCTAAAGAAACCAAGAAGTCCTGCCATGACTTCTCGTTCTTTTCAAGTTCCTTTATCACCAACAATTTAGTTAATGAAAAATAAAACAAACTAACTTTAGTTTGATCTCCCTTTGTTTGAACTGTGTCAGCCATCTTACATAGAATCCTAAAAAAATAGTAGGGAAGATTCAAAGGTTTCTTAATTTTAAAATGCATTAGGAGCATGATATGATAGTGATACACTTTACTAAACCTCCCTTCACATGTGAAATACCTTTGAATCACCTCCAACAGTTTACTATGTTGGTCTTGTAGATAGCTTCTTGGAAGAACAAAACCATATCCTTTCTGGTGTTTTGGTTTGAGAAAGTATTTGAAATCAACCAATCAAACTCCATACATTTGAACCATTCCTCTCCATTAATAGGGATCTCAGTGGCCTCAACTATTGATTGAGTTGTGACTATAAAAGTTAATGTTCCCACCTTTGCCTTCAAACCATCAAAACCCCTTGCAAACTCCTTTGTCAACTGTAGATGATACCCCTAAATATTTTCACAAAACCTCATACACCCCACTTGTTCAAAATCCATTTTGATGGTTGGATATTCATTGATGGTTGTGAAATATTGTGGCTCAAATCAAACAATGACACCTTCCTTTTGTTTCTTGTCTTCTGGAGTTGACATAATTTTGCTTTTGCAACAGTGAATACTTTAGAGTTATGAGAAATTTTTTTTGGTGTAACAATGGAGGTGTTATGATATTTTAAACCTCTAATAATGACTTAAGAGACAACAATAAATTACACAAAAAGACTTAAACAATGCATACTTTCTCAGGAAAATCCTAAAGATCAACTTGCAATTTTACAACTATTGACAAAGAACTAAATGGGACAGTCCCAACGCAAAAGGTAGAAACACAACGCTCAAGGTATTTTACTTTTTAAACACTTTAAATCGTAAAAAATTAAGGGAAGAAACTTCAATTTAGTTTTAAAACCAAGGCACATATTTCATGTAGAGGTTTACATAGAGAAAATGCAAATTGGTAGCGAAAAATGAGGAATATAACACATTATGTGGAATCACAATGACTTAGGATAAAACACAGTGCAAAGGAAGAAGCGTAGTGATTTCAGAAGAGAAGCAATGATGAATTTATCTTTCTTGTATGATTTTTATGGTTTTTCTTGGCTCCTACATGCAATTTGAGGATTCGTATAAGGTTGAGGAACAAAAATAGACTTGTATTTGCATATGTGAAGGAGGATCGACTACCAGTATGTGAGAATGGCCGCACTGTGTGAATTCACAATGTCGCTGCCTCCATTTCACAATGAAAAAAAAGAGGATAATAGAGACTCTGATGAAAATGGTGAAGAAATAAGCATTGTGGAATGGATATTAAAGTTCAAATAGACATGCAGAATGACTTGGAGTAGAAATGAGAGCAACAAATCGTTATTAGAAAAATAAATTATGAATGTGCAACACCTTCTAAAAGCACAACGCTTTGGGAAAAGGAAAGGATTGTCCTTCTGACCGTTATTTCCCTTTGATATCATGAATTTTCCTTGAAATGACATTCAAAACTGACTCCATAGAGCCTCCAAATCTATGCCTAAATCATCTCATGATTGCTTTGATGTAGACATAGCCTCTAGACTTAGGCGACACACTTATAATGACTGAGGATGGTGACTAATTCATAATAACCAAGGATTTTTTTATGACATGATCTTTGTACTCTTTCCAAGGTGACCAAAAAATTCCTATGATTACCCTTAAATAAGGAAAAAACATGACTTTAGACATTTGGACTCTTAGCAAAATACACAACTTTACATGACACTTAATCTAAACCTAGACCTCAAACAATAATAGTCAGGTCATCATGACTAAAATTTACAAATTTGACCTTAGATACGTAGCAAGACTAACATGACCAAGATCCGTAGACATAGAATGCTAACATAATGAATCCATAAACCTAAGGAAAAAATAACCCTAATAGTGCATATTTCATATTTTCATTATATCTTTAGTAGATAGGTTGTGAAAAACTGTCCAATAGAATATCCACAATAGTTTATCAATCATCTACCTCCCTAATATCTACAATATATTGGCCCTATTTTCATAATTTAAAAATCCCCTTTATGATTGAACATAGTAAGATATTGTTGGAGATGGCCCAACTTGGTCCAATTTTTATCAAAAGACACTACAAGGAACCCCACATAAAAATAACCCATACATCCATTTCTAGCTGAGGTTACTAGAGGAGGTTGGTGGGCGGAGGGTTTTGTGGATGTTTTCTGCTCGGTGCGCTTATCATTAAACGTTGCCCTAGTGCTTTGCAATATCGAAATCACCGGTGTGCACAAAAATATTGGCACACCGGACACCGTGCACTCCGTACACACCCGCCCGGTGCATCATATTATTCTATAGCACTGGTGCGTCTCAACTCTTCCGCGCTGGTGCATTATAAAACACCGCGCCAAAACCGAAACCACCTAATGCGGTAGAAAGAAACCGCTATGCATCATAAGACAACGCGCCAAAACAAAAACCGACCAGTGCGTTTTTAAGAAAAGAATCGGTGTGCCTATAAACCACGCGCATCGGTAAAGGGTTAAATTAAAAAAAAAATTACGGAAAGAAACCCAGATTTTTCATTTTCTAGTGCTCCCAAGCTCTCAATTACCGGTGCGCGCTCTACCATAGAACACATTGGTGTGCACAAAACATTGTCACATCGGACAGTGTGCGCGATGTACACACCCACCTGGGGCATCCTATTACGATCACACACCGGTGCTTCAATACTCTTCCTCGCCGGTGCATCATAAAACACCGCGCCAAAACAAAAATGTGCCGGTGCGTTCTTATCCAAGAGCATCGGTGCGCCTATAAAACTCACACACTGGAATAACGTTAAAAAAAAAAAAAATTAAGGCCAAAAAATCGGTGCTTTAAGACTATTTTGCACTGGTGCATTATGAATATTATGCCCCGGTGCATCATCGAAACATCGTGCCAAAACTGAAACATCCCAGTGCGGTGTTAGGGAACCGCCCCGGTGCATTATTAACAACGCGCCAAATCTGACACTGCTCGATGCAGTTTTGAGCAAGCGTACTGGTGCGCCTATAAAACCTTGCACACCAGAAAAAGGTTAAATAAAAAAAAATTTACGGCAAAAAAACCACATTTTTCACTTTCCTCAGTTCTCTAGAGCTCTCAAGCACTGGTGCCATTTCCCCTTCTCTGAGCCTCCCTGAAATCGGTGCTCTCATTGCACCCATTGCATGCACTACTTCTCTGCAATGGCCACCAATCTCCAGCTTGCATTTTGAAAAACAGTGGTCAAATTTTCTTTTGCAAATTTTACAGCCAATATGCCTCCTCGACAGCGAAATGTATAGGTATTTTTCTAGTTTTTCCATAATTAAGCCTTTTAGCGAATTAGAATTTGAAATAACCTTAAAAAAAACCATTAAAAAAAAAAAAAAAAAATTCGCTCGGTGCGCTTGAGTTGTTCGGCTCGTACCAGATAGCGGTGCTGCCTGTAAAATTTATAGGCTGCACCGTCGCCGGTGCTAACGGTATCTGCACCGTTTTTGGGATGGTTCCGAAAGGCGCCCTGCATAATTTTAAATTAAAAAAAATAAAATGCGGTGCACTCATTTAGCAAGGCGCACAGTTGACCATGGGAATCCCAGTGCGGTGCATTGACGGAATTATCCGCCCCAGTGTATGTTAGCGCACCGCATTCTGCATTCTAAGAGGGTCAACGGTGCGACCGGGTAAAAGACCGCACCATCGACTATGTAATTGAAATGAAGTCGGTGCGCTGACACGACTATACGCTTTGGGGTGTAGATTTCAGTCAGTGCACCGCTATTCTAAACTTAGTTATAGTCAACGGTGCTTGAAAAATAGACAACTGCACCGAGGTCAGTGCATTGTATTTCATTAGGGGGACTGGCACCAGTGCGCTACTAACTTAATCCGCACTGCCACCGGTGCGTGACTATTTTTGTGGCGCACCGACTGGTCTATTTGTATTTTTTTCAAAAAAAAAATATATATGTATATTCCTAAATACATGTCTGTTTTAATTTAAAAAAATTATTTAATATGTCAATGATTCAGAGAGAAGAGGAGGAATAGCAACAACAATAGGCTGAACAGTATGACATGATTCGCCAACGAGAGGCCCGAGAGAGGGAGAGAGATGCATACCCTCGCCCTATTAAAGCAGATACCCAGGGATCCTTAGGCAGGTAGGCCTCCTCAAGTTCTATGAGGAGGCTACTTCCCTAAAGGCCCATAGTGTCTTTTTGAGATATCTTGTCCGCAGGTAGAATGCCCATCGACAGGCTTTCTAGGTTGGTCCTGACCAGTGGTACACACCCACTAAGGAGGATATTTATTTTATTACAGGACTATCGAGGAGAGGGGTGGATTTTCCCTCATTCCCAGACATGCCAGTTGGTTGTGTAGCAGGGATTCAGTTAGTTTACTCCCAGAGATACATTGGAGCACATGTACTGTCACCTTTAGAGTTTTAGGTACCTGGAGGTTTGTTACGTATAGGTGCATTTGGTAGAAAGGACGTGCAGTGCCTCTCACTTATCATTTTGACCATTTCGCACAACACTAGTGACGGGCAATGCATTAGATGATTGCTTTTATATTATGTTGATTCTTTAGTACAACAACCACGACTTGTTAGGTGGTCTGCCATTTTTTTGTGGTAGTTTTGTATGGCCTTAGATAGATGTCATGCTCATGCACAAGGGAGGGTCAACTTCCCTTTTGCTTCATAGCTGTTTTGTTTATTTTTGAAGTGGTTTCCAAAGATGAGACCTAGTTTTTTTCGACAGCCTCGTAGGCCGATGTTCGAGGCCCAGATGCACATGTGGGGGTAGATGATGCCCAAGACGGGAGACACTATGTTTCCAGCCAGGATATTTCATGATGCATTGGACTTACTAGCCAGTGTTGACGGGATGCATCCATTCATTATGGTCCCATGTCCTTATGCTGGATTAGATTGGCGAGGGTGTCCCAACATCCTCTTCATAGATGGTGAGCCACCAAATGATAGAGGTAATATTACTGTTTTATTTATATTTATTTTAACATGTTCTTTAACTTGTTTTTATTAAATTATGTAATGAAATTGTCTAATTATTGTTGTGTAATTGTATATATTTTGCAGACGTTGGCTCTTTTGATGGCGAGGAGATGTCGGATCCACCACATGATCCAGGTGTGGATCCTGATGACGATCAGGACATGGCCGACGTCGAGGATGATCATGATTAGGATGAGGTTGGTGCAGCAGAGAGACATGCTCCTGCTCATGGTGCACTGGTACCACCTTCTGCCAGGCACGGTCGACCTGAGACTAGATATAGGATAGATTTGGGTAACCAATTCTGTGCATTGATTGTTGATGCGGGCATCAGGCCTGCTCATTACAGAGACAGACAGGCCGATGATAGGTTGTTACGGATGTGGAGAGGCATGCCGCATGACATGTACGACCTAATGCGGTATGTTGTAGGAGCTATGATAGCTGTTATGCGACCGAGGAGGATTTTTCGTAGCTATAGGTGTAGTCGAGCCGCGACATGTGATGGACAGTCCACGAACAACGACTCAGATGCATCTCATGATTGTTCACCTCGCACCGCACCTGATGAGCATGAGGCTCCACTAGCAGCTTCTAGTAGCAGTCATCATAGAGATGAGGCTGGACCATCGGCCACGTCCAGTCAGCAGCCTACTATAGCATCCATCAGTACTAGTCATGATCACGAGCAGGCGCTTGGACCATCGACCGTCAAGGCTGCACTATTGATTGAGCAGGCCTCCACTACTACTGCTTATATTTATGTTGTACTACCACCAGCTGTTGATACATCCATCAGTACTAGTGATCATGATCATGAGCAGGCTCGACCATCGACCGTTAAGGTTGCACCCTTTACTGAGCAGGCCTCCACTTGTACTATTATTGATGTTGTTATACTACCACCAGCTGATCCATGAAATTTATATTACAGTTGTGTATTTTTAACATTATTCAGTTATATATATATATATATATATATATATATATATATATATATGGTCCATGTATTTAATTTTCATGTTGCAGTTGTACTTAATTTACATGTTGGTGATCATCATGATGTGGCGCATATTGTTAGGTCATGTTAGATATGTTCCTTTAATGTTTAGCTTGTAGATAGATGTGTATATGTGACAGCATGAGTTATTTGACATGAGATGTATATTTGATGTTTGTGTTGTGATGATGTTAATATATAATGTTAATTTGATGTTTGAATATGTTTTTTAGTCGAATATGATGTTTGTACGATGGTTATCATGATCGTGATGATGTTTATTAATTAATTTAATATTAAATGACCGTGATATTTATTAAATATTATGTCGTGATTGTAATTGAAATTGAAATTTTAATTGTATGTAAAATTGTATTTGTATTTGTACTAATTGTAATTTTAACTGTAATTGTATGTAAAATATTTATTAATGTAAAATTTTAATTGTAATTGTAATATTTAATTTATTGTGAAATGATTGTAATTGTATGTATGAAAAATTATAAAATTGTAATTGTAATTCTAATTGTATGTAAAATTGCAAAATTGTAATTGTGTTTGTAATTGTAATTTTAATTGATTTGTATGTAAAATATTTGTAAAATTGTAATTGTAATTGTAATTGTAAATGTATTTCTATGTAAAAATGTAAATGTAATTGTATGTAAAATTCTAAAATTGTAATTGTATTTGTAATTATAATTATAATTGAATTGTATGTAAAATATTTGTAAAATTGTAATTGTAATTCTATGTAAAATTGTAAATGTAATTGTATGTAAAATTAAAATTGTATTTGTAATTCTAATCATAATTCATGTATGTGAAATTAATGTAAAATTGTAATTGTAATTGTAATTGTATGTAAAATATTTATAAAATTTTAATTCTATTAATGTGAAAATTTTAATTGTATTAATGTGGAATGATTTTATTAAAATATTTAAATTTGTAAATTTGCAAATAATTGTAAAATAACAAATCTAGAATAATATGAATTTTTGTGACATAATAAAGTTTAGAAAATAATGAAAATAAATTCATGTACTTTAGAATTATCATTATTTTATTATGATCTTACATACAAAAAAAAAAACTTTATACAGTCCGGTGTGCTTATCATCATAACATGCATTGGTGCGTCATATTACTAAGATGCACCGGTGCTTCACAACTCTTCCGCACCAGTAAAGAATAAACGCAAATAAAAAAAACACAACTCTATTTTATTTAAGTGAAAAAAAAGCGGCAATTTGAAAAATGGGCGGCAAAATATTTTCGAAAATCTAATTTCATAAAATAATTCTTTAAATGCTAAACACTTTTCATTATTTCACTATTTTTGCTAAAATTTTCAGCCAGATATTTGTAGGAGACAGACCTGGAGCAAGAGAGCACGAGGGCACTGTGGAGCAGCAAAATACGTTCGAACAGAAATGTTCAGACAATCAGAAACCAAACCTCTGGTGATTCAAACCTTGTATCATAGAAATTCAAACCATCTCTTGATTAAATTTGATTATTTTTTTTACTTGTTTTCTATAGTTTTTTACTTTTTCTGCAGTTTTATCCATTTTTACCCTAAACCCTTCAATTTTTTGTTTTTTCCCTTTCTTCTCCCTGTTTCTGTGATTTTAGAATTAGGGTTTTTCATTCTAGATTGATTTCCAACCCACGGGATGACTTGCATAGTTGGATCCTAATCGATTCGGCCATTGTGTGAATTTTTCGAAAAAATGGATCTTTCTTTATCGGTGCACCCTACGTATGCTACCGCACCGGTGCGCTGCATTATATAGCGCATCGCGCAAGTACTGTGTAGTAAAAAAATTGAAAAAACATTTTTTCTAAATCCGTGTGCCATATCTGAAATAGAGCACTAGTGCTCCATTTAACGAGGATAGCACCGTATGGTGTATTACACCGTTTTTGCAGTGCGTTTATAATACCCCACACACCGTATGGTCTATTACATTGTTTGTGCGGTGCGTTTATAATACCCAACGCACCGTACGGTTTATTATACTGTTTTGCGGTGCGTTTTTAATATCCCCACGCACCAGATGTGGTGCGTACCTCATGAAAGGCGCACCGATGACTTGAGATTTATTTTCTACCTGAAAAGTTGAGAATTTATTTATAAATATATTAATGAATGATATGGTACGGGTTTCAGATTGATAACGAAATGATTGATAAGAGATCAAGTAACAAAAATACTATTAACACATCAAGAAAAGAAAAAAAGGCAAGTTCTTTGTAGATTCTTTATAAAAAATATTATTTTTGAATATTATGTAAGTTTAACTAATATGTATTGTTTACTGTGTATCATGAAAAGCCACAAAATAACGAAGCTCGATATGATTATTTATGATCTAGGACCAGAAGAGCGTAAAAGTTTAATGGAAAAATTGCAAAAGGATGAATCAGGTGAATGAAAAAATACTATCGATCCAATATGAGTTACTTTTTTTAATTATCATTAATAATATACTTAAAATTATTAGATAACATGTGTCAAACAATCTACTAATTTACATCTGTTTAATGTTCTACAGGGACCAACAACTCAGAAAATGAATGTTGTTCTAAGAAAAGAGAAAAATAGAATATGCAAATGAAAATGAATTGCTCCTTAGCTCATCTGGAGTGGTGTTGGAAGTTAACGAAAGGGGGAAAAATTTTTACAAAAGTTTGAGGGATCTAGTGGAACGAATGTATAGACGTTATTTCCACTTACAATACAAAAATCAATCCAATGATTCAAAGAACCAAATTTTATCTAAACTACAGGAAGAGTTTCCAAAGAATTGGTCAATGAGACATGTCAGAATTTTAATAGCAAAAACGTACAACAACAAAAAATAAGGAATGAAAAAGTAATATTCCTTTATATGTTTGTCTAGAATTATTTATAAATATCACTTTTGTTATATTTACTTTTCATATATCAATACAAAAATTAAATATTTTATTGTCATGTTACATTTTCAAGAAGATTATGAAAATCTCAAAAGATGAACGAGTTGATATCAGAAATATGCTAGTAGGAATGTCCAAAAAGGTGTACAAGGAGATGGTCAAAGAAATGGACAAAATTGCATCGCAGGAGGAGCCATCTCAACAACAACGTGCTTCAAATGTAATATGTAATCATTGAATTTTTCGATCATTAGGTACAATAAATAAACAATTTAGCATTAAATATTATTTTTCAAGAATTTTATTGTAGAAAAGAAAAGAAAATGGAACCCATTTAGCACATAAAATAGGACGACAAGGAAGAAAAGGGTTGATCTCTAAGTTTGTGAGTAATTGTTACTTCCTTATAACAACTTAAATAGATTTCATTTTTGTATTTTTTAAGTTGTTTTGCAAAAATCATCATTGAATGTCTTTAAACAAGTGCTAACATACAAAGAAGAACCATCAAACGAATTGATTGAAATTGGGTTAAATATGGGTTGTGAGTATATGTTGGCATATCAGAATTTAATTGTGGAATTTGTAAGCATTTATCGATCTTGTTTTACTTAGCTTCGTCTATAATTAATAGAACAAAAACATCTTTTGTATTAAATATATGATTTGTTATGGGGTATAAAACTTGCAAGAAACAAAGTATGGAACTGCGCCAACAGATGAAATTTTGAAAGATGGCATGGTACATGGTTTTGAAAGAATGTGTATAGTTCATGAGTCAATTGTTGCTATGGTACGTCATTTTTCTTTTCGATTTACATTGATGTACATTATTTAATATTGCAATTTTTATTATTCTCACCAATGTATATACACTTATTTCAATTTATTTTTATGTTTGTAGATGGAAGGTGAAGAAGAAGAAAACAATCAACGCCGTGAACAAAACATTCCTGAAAATAACCCAAGTCATGGAAGTAGATCTAGCAGTGACAACAATTCAAGTGAAGAATGATGATCATTATGTTTGGATATCAAAGCAAGGCGTTTTATTTTTTGAAATATGTCTGTGAAATAAGACATTTTTTTTAATGTAATGGACATAGTGTCCCAATTGAAAGACAAAGGGATACGAATAATTGCCCTATTTTGTATGATAAAGACTGTCTTATATATATATATATATTCTATTGTGTTCTCCATTGTCGTTCTCAAATGCACTAATAAAAATTTAATTCATATGAATATTGTTATAAGATATATATGTGTCGAAGCCCCTCATTTTGTAACGGGAAAAGGGTTTTAGTCTATTATTTTGTATGCCCATGGTATTTGGACCATGGTTTTCAGTCGATGTAAATGATATATAAACAAATGTAATTTTGTGTCAAAGTGGTATGTAGAATGTAATAGTTGATGAACACAAGCACTTGATTTATCTATTCAATCTGTTTTGGATCTTAAGAAGGCTCTGTAGTTATGTCCACATAGGCCTTGAAGAGTCTGCAGCTTTGTACGCAGACCACCTCCAGCTGTGTGCACAGGTTGAAGAAGTGAATGTACTGAAGAGACTTAACATAATAAAGAAGAATAATTTTGAAGGCATCTCTGTGTTTATATGTGTGTTTGCTTATTATCTGCATCATGAATTTATTTATATGCTTTATTTTGTGTTTTAATCATAAAGGCGCAGTGCACGAAAGTATTAATTGATGAATGCGGTATAGACCGTTAAAGTAGATATATTCATCCACGTAGTTCCGAATAAGCATCAGGAATAAGTTTAGCAGTATATCCACACTCCATTGTCCCTCTTGATGCATAAACCTAGTTCTGACATCCCCCAATATTTCCTTGGGTGAGACTGTGATCTGCGCAACAGGTCATTGCCAAAAGGGCCGGTAATAGAGGTTTTTTTTTGTGCACAGTTAAATCTGAACCTAGGTCAAGCCAAAACATAGCCAAAAAATGGTTCTATTGCCAGGACTGGGATTTGTTTGAGGAATATGTGGATGTGGCATCCATCAAGGAAGGAAATACAAGATTGGGTAGGTATAAAAGACTAAGATTTCGTAGTTCAAGAAAATAGAAATCTACGACTATCGACCGAAGCTTGTTTATATAGGTATATTTTCATAGGACAACACGAGTTTTTATTCATGAAATTTGCAAATGAATTGCCTGAATGGTTATCAAGACTGATTGAGAACATGACTTGTTTTAAGAACAACGAGCCTACTGCGTGGAGCCCTAAATTGTTACAGTGAATCAAGGTGATCTGAAATTGAATGTTAGTTATTGTTGTGCTAATTTCATTTTTAGATATAGAACTTATTCATTGATCTTGTGCTTGATGTGCAAGTTCTCTTGTTGCTTATGTGTGTCAAAAGAGGAAATAAAATTGAATTTTATGATTGTTTTTGAAAGCATAAAGCATTAATTTAAAGTTCTGAATTGCAGCAACATAAATGACAACAATCCACACAAATTGATACAATAAAATAGAGTTTTGATGAAGGAATTCACCCCTCCTGGGCTACATATCCTTGGTCCAACTCCATAGCTTGGGCCTCTGTATTAGCTCAAATTTGCTCAAAATTCTATTTACATGCATCAAATTATTTTGAAACTTGTTCCAATGAGTTTAAAACGTTGAAATATATCATAAACGACTATTTTTTTTACTCAATTGGGTTATTAGATGCTTCGGGCATGGCCTTCCCTCCTGGTGGCCCTAGGCTTCAAAAATATTCAAGGCAACGAAAACCTTTGTAGATGACATCTTTTGCCTATGAAACTTGTTCCAATGGCTCTAAAACATCAAAATCTGTCTAGAATGACTCTTCTTACACCCAATTTGGTCGAATATTGCCTCAGTTATGGCAAAAACCAAGTTTTGTGCAATTTCTCCACTAATTCTGGAAAATATCTAGCTAACTCCACCAAATCTAGAGTTCTGTCAGATTTGGCGGACTCCGCCAAAGGAACCACCAAGATAAGTATGCGATAAGTGGTGTTTAAGTGGGATTAAGCGCGTTTAGCACTAGCCTACACTTATCCATTAATATCGGATTAACATAACATAACCACAAATTATTGTATTAATACAAGGCTTAATGCATTTAAATATCCGCAGATCGTATCACAGTCAGTTATCACAAATTACAGATCGCAACGCAGTCACTTATCACAGATCATAGATCACAGCCCCGCTATAAATCATTCTATGTTGCCTGCTCCATCTTGCGATTGCAATAGCCTGATGCGATATATCGCATCACAATTCTGCCACCTTGTTAACGCTTTATGTTGCCTACTCCTAAAAACCCTCGATGCAATTGTTAGGACCCACCTTATCACCACGTCACTTACCGCGCAATCTCAAATTGCAAATCATTTTTTTGTTGCCTTATGTCCTTCGCTCCTAAACTACTAATGCGAGATGGTTGAATGCAATGACTGATTAGATGGTTTATTAAAGTTTTGAAGTGCATGATTATATGGTTACGTATATACATGCCACCAACTGAAGATTATTCGTTGGATTTCTTTGGCTCTCGGCGGGGCCATGTGGCCCTTCCCCATTGGCCTATAAATTCCACCAATAAAATAATCCACCATAGTAATAATTCCAAACTTAGGAAATAGAAGAAAAATTCAACTTCCCCAGAAACATTGGTGAATCTGGTGATGACACTTGTCACAGTGTCACTGGCTAAAAAACTAGAGAATATTCCCTGAATATTCTTGAGGTGCTGACTGGATTGTCAAGTCATCAGTCTGTCACTATTCTGCACAATTTTTACATGTTTGGGAAAATGAACAACAGACCATAACTCACTCATACGAACTCAGATTTTGATGAAATGAGTTGCGTTGGAATCATGGTGACGAGCTCTATCCGTTTGTTTAGGTCCAAAGCATTTCTGAGCACTTTAATTTTTGAGCTAGTATTTTCCCCCTATCTAGATTCTGATCACTCCTTCCCACTGACATGCTTTTTGACCTATAAAATTTGGTTATCTCATGAGTGTTGAACAATCTTATGTTTCCCAAGTTCTATCATCTTGATTCTACTTGAAAAATTCACCATGATAGCCACTTCGGTTCACTAACATGCCTTGTCATGCCTTGCCTTGCAAATGTCTTGGCTCTTCAATCACTGTTCTCCTTTTGCTGCTAACCCAATCCAACACTTGTTGGCTGCTTTCTTATATAACACTTTTGTTGTACCAAATAAATTCTCGGTGCCTTCCCACTGAGAATCTTGTTCCTCCTTTGCAATGGGTGAACTACAACAAATAGCTTCCAACATTAGTAAAAACAAGAAAAGAAATGACCATTCTTTTACCTCCACGGTACCAAATTCCACATATGGAAGAATGCATTTTCCATCTCCTTCTCTTCTTGGCGTCAAAACATAAAATGGTCTACAATGGCTGCAAACTTTCTTGACATCTTGTCAAAAACAACACATCATGCAAGAAACAACTTGACGACATATCCTCTTGCTCCTTCAAAGCAACTAATTTCACATCATGTGAACTTCGCCATGTACTCTCACATCTTGGTGTCAAAATTCATTGACCAAACACAAGTCGACAAAAACATGCCTCTTCAAAAGATTGACTCTCAAGTCAAGCGTAAGCATGTGAAATAATTTGATGATTCTTTTCCCAAAACAAAAATAATTTCACATCATGAAACACTTCGTCAACATCTCCCTTTCCATATTTGGAGACAAAATCAACTCTTCCAAGTCAATATGACATGCATGAAACACACAAAAATTGACCAACACAAGTCGACACTCATGCATGTAAAAATGATCAACACTTTCAAGTTGTCATCATGCATGTTAAACAAAGCAATCGACCAACACTAGTCAATTACTCATGCATGTTCAAGCATAATGAAACCATCAAAATTCCACTATTCATACACACAAACTCTTATGCATGTATACAATTATTCAACTCTCTCACAAGTACAATAATAAGTACAAGAACTCCATTCATATATACATGTACTTAAAGCTAAAATGAACAAATTTTTCAGCAATAAAGTGAGTCAACATACTCCACTTTCAATCACCTTCTTAGCATAAACATGCAACATGCAATGTAAAAGAACAAACCATTTCATTGGCACTTCTATCATCTACACTTCAACATCATGTGAATCATCTTGACCCACATCAATTATGGAATCCACTTTTCCATTCTTTCCATTCTATTTCTCCACCTTCTTCAAATGTCGTGGATGACTTGCTGAATACAAAGTCCAACACTTGTCTACAAGATGACCTTGCTTATGGCAATGAGTGCAAAACAATTGCCTCTTATTTTCAACATGATTTTCTTTGTCTTTGGCTTTCTGCTTCCTTTGCTTCAAAAGTTTCCTGTGCATGGATATCCTCTTCCAACACCTTGAAACATTATGGTTATCCAAACCATAAAAAAAACATGCAATTTTTCTCCAAATCTTATGCGAGAATTTTCCATGTTTATCATAATCAAAAGCAACTTGATTAAAAGCATATTTATACCTTCAACATTCACCTTTGTCGCCTTCTTGAGGAGGTGAATTTGATGAGGTAATAGCTCTCTTTGGAATACCTGTTGTGCAGGTAAATCCCCTCTGCGGACAGAGGCGATCCCTCTAGCCCTGGAGTGGGTCTAGAAATAAGGGAACAAGCTGGACTTTCGGACTCCTAGCTTATAAATTAAAACAAGTTAGCATAGATGGCCTACCTTGGTCCAACGCTTTTTTTTCTTTTGTTTGCAGCAATGATTCACCGATCTTTGTCTTCACACGTCGTGGTCCTTCAGTGATAATGTCCATGTACTTTCACAAGGATCAAGTGAACAATGAAAACATATGAAAACATATTTTCATTCATAAGTATTCGATTGGTCAAGGAGAATCAAACATTTTGCATATCATCAAACATAAAATTGGAACCAAAAAACCAGTCTTGTATTAATGATAGAGAAAAGAAGTTTACAACCTTAATGCATTGAAGTTGCAGCCTCCTTTGACGGGTTCAGTCAAGTTTGTCTGAAGCATTCGTCGGGGATCGGACTTGGTGAGGCAATGGGCCTAAACTCTCTCTCGGAAATGGATTCCACTCTGCCTTATTCTTCACACCAGCTATAGTAAGGAATGTTGAGCTAGCTGAAACCATGTGAGAAGGATGTATTTATAGGAGAGGAAGAGGTGGTTTGGGATCCCTCATAAGGTGGAAGGGAGGCCTTATCGTTTGGGGAGTTGCTCAATTATAGGAAACAAGAAGCCAAAGGAAGGAATTCGACATTATTCAATCGAACAAACCATGATGAATCCGCTCACAAAGTGGTTAGGCATGGAAACTTCATTTCTATTTTAAAAAACTTTCCAAAAATAGCTCAGCGTGGGTAGTCCACTGAGACAGAGCGCCAATGGGCACAAGGCCCAATGTTAATTTCTCCATGGGCACGAGGCTAGAAGTGCCTACTAGCGCCAACCCAAAATCATGTGTTTTTGAGAGCCTACTTCAGGAATGATCAACATAGGAAATGTTCTTGACATGCCAAGGGATGCAATGACACTTTTTGCAAACTGGTATGAAAATACAAAGAAGTCACTAAAATTTTCCTCCAATATTCGAGATGGGGATTGCAGGGACGGTGAAAAAATAATGTGTAACAGATGCCCCCTAAAGCATGAGGTCCGAGAGAGAGGGAGGGTTGAAATGCTTTATGAGAATGTGCCCAAACCAAACATTGTCGTCAGAAGTCCTGTAAGAAAAAGTACAATTGATATTTGATACATGAATATGTGGCATGATATCTGATATGTGATGTAATCAAAATTCCTTTTTAATAAATGAACACGTAAATACAACCTTAAGATTTGAGGATTTCTAACAGAATAATGCCCATTAAGCTGAAGAACAACAAGTTGAGAGTCTAGGTTAACAAGTAATGCACGAATGTCGAGAGCAATGGCCTCAGTTAAGAGTTCAATGACGACACTATATTCAACGACATTGTTCATGGTTCATCCTAGACAAATACCTTGAAGGTATATCAACTCACTATTAGGATTATAAATCACCCAAGCTACAGAAGACAGGTTCCGGGTACTGCGGGAGGCACCATCCGCGAAACCAACATAAGGAGTGACAGACATCTGTACAATAAGAAACGACACAACAAGCAGGAAAAAAAATGCTCACAAAGCACACCAAGCCAAAAATGTACAAAAATGAAAAAACACCTATGTACAAAAGAAACATGCACGAGAAACTCATGCATAGTATTTTTTGAGATACAACCCATTTCTGGGTTGATCCAAAGGATAACCTTCATAAGCGCAACCATCTATAATATAGTACATATAAAAACAAGATATGAGGTTTGGATGCAACCATCCAACAAGAAGGATCAATATATAGACTCAGGTATGCTCGCAACCATCCAATCAGGAGAGTCATGAATATAGTCATGATAAACCAAAAAGTCTCACAGCCTAGATTTTATAAGACAAAACCTAGGGTCGCTCCATCTCGACTCGAACAAGTACAAATTCAACCATGCGAATAAGTGAGCTAAAGTCAAACATGCGAGAAAGTCACCTGATTACCAGCCAATGATGAAAGTTGTTAACAGGTGCGAGAGAAACCACCAATAATGACAATGGCTCACAAGGTACAACTAGTACAATCCATAGAATGTGAACAGTGAGTTGGAGTCGAACATCTATGAAATCACTCGATCGAAGGCCAATGATGAGGACCTATCGTCGAATGCAAAGAAATTTCCATTAAGGCATGCAAGCTCCAAGGTACCGAAAGGGAGTCTCTAGATCAGCTTCTTGGATAATGAGCTGAAGTCGACAGGAAGTGACTTAGTCGAAGGAGGGCCATAATGTTTCCCACATCATAGACACGAGACAGAGGAACAAGATGATAGTGAATCAGGACCAAACAGAGGATCAGAGGTTGAAAACTGTAGAAGGAAACTTCTCTTGAACATATCGGCGACATGGCTCTGGAATTTGACAGTATTTGACATCAGGGGATCTAAGGTCATGATGACGTGGCAAAGAGTAGATGAGGGGTCAAAAATAGATAACCCAAACCCATGGAGGCAAAAATAACGAAATGGGATATCCCCAACCCGACACGAATTGTAGACAAGTGTCATGTTCAAGAGCGACATACTGCCGACACGACTGAGAACTTGTTCCATTTTCCCCCACCATTGTTGGTGAGTACCCCAATTATTTTTGGAAACAAGCTTGAAAGGGATAGAATATGCTTGTCATATAATTTTTTCCTTCAAACAAATCCATCCTAGTACATTTTACGAGCCCTAGGAAGGAGGAACTTGGTTACGTCATGGTGGTGATTTCCGATGTCATGTAAATTTTAATGAGTCTGACAAAGGAAGAAATCGACATCTTTTTATGTTTAGAGAGTTTGAAAAGAAGCAGAAAATAAAACTCCAGCAAGTCCCTTTTCGTAGGTAGTCTCACATATCTGAAAAGGTAGAAAACAATATCTGAGAGAACCTCTTAGTCGCGATAGGCTAAGGTATTCCTTTTTCGTAAATAATCTATCCCAGCCCAAAAAGGGGGTAAACATGTACTGGGTAGATGTCGTTTTGCAGCCTTTAATGAGTTCAAAATGACAAGAGTCTCGACAAACTTTTCAATTTTCGAGAGTTAGAAAAGAGCTCAAAGATGACTCTAGGGGGTGACTTTTTCGTGTTTCTACCGAGTCCGAAAAAGTAATAAAATACAACTAGTCACTTCATCACCATCACGTTAAGGACCTGTTGATGCACAAGAAATGCACATAAAACCCATTTTTTGAGATAAAATATTAAAATAGTTGAAAAATATGCTCAAAAACATTATTAGGGTTTCGAAAAATTTATAAAATGCCAAAATTGGTTTCACTTTTTACCTCTTACGAGCATTTTTACCCTTTTTCACTGTGATTTTGTGGAGCTGACAACAGACAATCCAGGAGACCAATTGCGAATCCGTATTTTTCAGGTGAGAGCTCATGTCCTTGCCTACATTTTGAATTAAATTTCATTACCTAGAATCTATTTTTTCAGATTTTTTGGGGATTTTCGTTCAATTTAGGGCGCGGCAGTCGGTGCGGGTTCCAGGCACGAACTCACGCCAACCCGCCTTGAATCAAAACGGGGGCTCACCACTTGGCACGATTGTTTTTAAAATAGTCGCACCAACTGTGGCCATGAATTTTGCTTATGAATTCAACTAATCGACCCATTTAAACCTCTCAATAGTTAATCATTTGATTAGTGAAAGCCCCATTGATGTTTTTGTAGGTGTGTGAAAGAAAAATGGTGATCGAATGGAAGGAAAGAGAACATGGGGAAGAAGATGAGAAAGCCTTGGGAAATGTAAGATGCATGGATTTTCTCAGGGACTGCGGGCTTCTAAAATTATTCATGGTGCCATGTCTCTGAGCTCAACCAAAGTTATTACAGTACCCGATCAGTGTATGGGACACTGATCTGGAAAGATTCATAATTCATGATCAAGAGCTAGAAATTGAGGTCTTAGATGTATACTTCATAATTGGATTATCGTGGAGGGGGGCAGTACCAATCTTGACCGGTACCCAACCCACGATGGAAAAATGAGCATGGTCATAGACAGGGTTTGCCGAGGGGCAAGGAAAGGATCAAAGAGCGGGAAAGTGGATATTCAAACCATTCCTGGTTTGTCACTAAAAGTAGTGCTACACACCATCACACGAGCTACTAGATCTCAATCTCTGCACGAAGCCACAAAAACACAGCTACTACTTGTCGTATATTATATGGCACCAACTCTCTAAAAATGGGTTGAGGCAGAAACGATCAATATGAAACACCAACTGACGAAATTCCAGAATGGCAAGCTGAAACAATTCGGCTATGGGTCCATCTTGGTACCATTCATCTTGGAACGGTTACCAATCATTCAATGTTAGGAAGTGATAGTTCCTACACCACCAGCCCAAGAGCCATGGATGGTCTGTTGGGTGAATTTGATACCTAGATCAAGAGGCGTTCAACAAATGTCCTCAAGACAGGAATTATTTGAATGGCTCTGTTGAAAACTCATTGTCTTGGAAGAATGGCCCTATTCTAGCATGGAATTTACGGGTGATTCAGATCTCCCACTCCCAGCAGGAGAGGATTGGGATGAAGCATTGGGTAAGACTCATTTTTATTTTGATGAGTATTATGATTTTTTTGATTATATATGTTATGATGTTAATCCATGTATTTGCAGATGTCAGCCCAGAAAGACCTACAGGAATGTCTTCAATAGCACGGAGGATTCCTCGTGATTTTGATGTGGCCCCTCATGGTGAAGGAAGCAAGGAGGAGGAAATCGTACGTAACCTGGAGGGACTCACCAATAGAATCCCAAACTATGTGATATTTGATGATGTTCCTCGCGCATACCAGAGGCACACTGTGGGGTTGTCGAACCGTGTTCACCACTTATTGAGGTGGCTCGTGCGTGTAGTGACATGCTACCATGAGCATCATGTTGATTATACACGTAAGCTTTTATTTCTGCATATTTTTTGAGAGACATGATGTCTCAGGATGTAAACAAAACATACAGATTTTCTGAACTTTATGATGCACGTGGATGCAAACACTCGATATATATATATATATATATATATATATATATATATATATATATATATATATATATATATATGCATATTTTCCTGTATGAATCTTATTATGTGATGATTGTGTTTTAAAAATTATGCAAATGTCTATCTAATAAAATATTGGCCACTGTATTAGTTAACGCATTCATTTGTCTAGGAATATGTTGATATGTGATGTAATCAAAATTTATTTCTAATAAACGAACACGTAAATACAACCTTAAGATTTGAGGATTTCTAACAAAATAATGCCCATTAAGCTAAAGAACAACACGCTGAGAGTCTAGGTTAACAATTAATGCATGAATGTCAACAGCAATGGCCTTGGTTGTTGAAGTTCAATGATACCTTCTCCAACAACATTGGGTAGTTGGAAGTCTACACACAAATGCTGAAGGTATATCATTTCACCATTAGGATTATAATCACCCAAACACAGAAGAAAACAGGTTGGAGTACTAGGAGGCACTGTCCATGAGAAACCAACATAAGGAAGTGATAAATATACGCACAATAAGCAACGACAAAATAAGCGGGGAAAAAACTCTGCACAAAGCACACCAAGCCAAAAAATGTACAAAAATGAAAAACAGACCTATCTACAAAAGAACATGCTCGAGAAACTCATGCATAGTATTTTTTGAGATACATCCCATTTCTGGGTTGATCCAAAGGATAACCTTCATAGTCAATTAGCTCATAAGCCCCTTTCTACAAAACACACTTAACGATATAGGGCCCATGACACATGGGTTCGAATTTGATTGCCCCCAGCTTATCATGAGCTTGGTCATACAAGAGGATGAGCTCTCCTCCTAAAAGGAATGAGGGGAAACCGACTGATCAAAATGAACTTTGACCCTCTTTTTCTGTGCTTCTATGAAAAGAGCAGCAAAGCGACGAGTTTCATTAAGCCTCTCTAAATATAGAATACGCTCTTGTTCTGGCAAAGTATTAGGCAACAATTCAATAGCTATCTTGAGAGAAGGGATTTCGCATTCAATCGGAAGGGTAGCTTCCAGGCCATAGACAAGTTGGAATGGAGTGAATCCGATCGCATCCTTCATCAAGGTACAGTAATCCTAGAGAGATGAAAAAACATGAGATGCCATTTGGACTTGTGCATCCCAATCATACGTTGAAGCATAGTGACCAAAACCCTATTCACGGCTTCAACCTGACCATTGGCCTAAGGGTAGTATGGCATTGAGCTGTCGTGACGCAGACCCAACTTGGAAGTCAACTTAGCCATCATATAATGATGAAAATGAGAACCATGATTGGTAACAATGGCTTGAGGGACACCAAACCTGGTAATGACATGATTGAACAAGAATTGTGTGGTTGTCTTATCGTCAGCTATAAGTGTAGGCATTCCTTCAGCCCATTTTTGTGAAGTAGTCAACGAATACGATAAGCATGCCCCTCGGTCGAGTGAGGGTTACATGTCATAAAATTGATGCCCCACTTCGCAAAGGGACCAACGGTAATGACAAGATAGAGGTGTGCGGGTGGCGCATGCATCTTGCGCTGGTAAATCTGGAAATTGTGACACTTGTGGACAACAACAATGCAGTCTTTAAATATGGTAGGCCAGAAATATCTAACACGAATAATATTATGTGTAGTAGCATATCCAGACATGTGACCACCCTAGGCGCTAGAGTGGCAATCATTGAGGACCTTTTCAGCCTCCTCGAGAGTCAAACACTGACAGAGAACAAAATCAGCTCCGATGCAATAGAGAGTATCTCCGACTATGCGATAAGGTTGCGAATGATGGCGGATTCATCGAAAATCATCCTTCGTCAACTCATATCAGAAGGTGGAAGTCTGAAGATATACGACGATATCACTATACCAAGGATCGAGGGTGCTAATGAGAAAAAATATGTCGTGCGGAATGCGTTCCTCAGAACTAGATGGAGCAGAATAAGAAGGGAGAGAGAAAATCACATTGACAAAAACCAATGATTTCTTCGATTTAGTAGTATTAAACTGCAAATCAAACTCTTGGAGGATAACAATCCACTTTGATTATTTCCCCCCCAGCAATTGACGAGTCAATATGTAGGTCATGGGGTTGCAATCAGAAATCATGGTCACTGTGTGCAACAGAATATAATGGCAAAAACGTTGGACGAATTGAAAAACAACCAACACCAATTTCTCGACATGTACATAACGTGTTTTGGTATCGAGAAGATTGCGGCTCAAATAATAAATGACGTGCTCATCACCTTCATCGTCGTCTTGCACCAAAACCATGGAAATAATGCTAAATGTGGCAGCCAAATAGAGGGAGTAGTCGCAATGATAATTGGGAGGACACAACAGAGGAGCATTGATAAGCAATGTCTTCAGTGCATCGAAGAATTTTTGGGTGATCTCATCCTAGAGGAATGGGATGCCTTGCTTAAGTAATCACGTGAAGCCTTTGGCTACTTTAGTAAGGAAATTAGCTTTTCCTTACAGATTTTGCAGCTGATGTAAAGAGGAAGGGGAGGGGAGATTGATAATAGCTTCGACTTTGAGGGGATCGAGACGAATTCCGTCTTTAGAGACAATAAACCCTAAGAATCAACGCAGAATACACACTTATGCAGATTGAGCCAAATTTTATAGTGTCTATAGCGAAGAAATATTTGATGGAGATGATCTGGGTGTAGTTACGCTTAGCAGAATGAGTCGGAATGTTATCCAGATGAGGTTGAACAATGCGCTTGATATTATGAAAAGAATATGGCATTTATCTTTGAAATGTAGCCCCATCATTCTTAAGACCAAAAGGGAGCTTCTTATAGGCGAAGGTACCCGAAGGACAGATAAAGGCGGTCTTGTGTTAATCAGCCGGAAGAATATTGATCTAGTTGTACCCAGAAAACTCGTCCATAAGGGAAAATATCTCACTCCCAACACATTCGTCTAGGATCTAGTCAATAAAAGGAGTGGGATATTTATCTTTAGGGAAAACATGGTTAATATCACGGTAATCAACACAAACATGAATAGTACCCTAATTTTTATCTATAGGAACAATTTTAGAGACCTATTCTGTCAAGGGAATCAGATAAATGAAGCCAAATTTAGGAAGTTTTTCAACTTCTCCCTTAATGGCGGCTACCTTTCTAGGGTGCACAAGACGAAGACGTTGGCGAACAGGCTTCACACCAGGATAAGTAGGAACCTCATGCATAACTATACTCGAATCAAAGTCGGGTATTTCTTCATAATACCAAGCAAAAACGTCGCGAAACTCGCGGAAGAGACTAGTATAGACCTCAATCTCATTAGGAGAACAATGTTGGTGTCCAAGTGTGAATGAATATTCAAACCCTTTCCCACATTAATTATTAATCCAGGTGCGTTTGGTTATTTCAAGGCTAACAGACACAATATGTGTAGATACAATGTCACAATTCTGATATCAATCGTGGATTCGATAATTAAACAAAGCAACAATCACTATAACAAAAAATAAAGAGATGGTAGTAATAAACCATAAAGCTTCTAATGCACTCACAATAATAATAATATTATCAAATATGTCTACTATCACAACAATTGCAAATCATACAAAATAGGAAATAAAATAATAATACTCAAGAAATACGCAACACCTGATCGGAGAGTAGGCCCAACTCTATGATCAAGGCTGTGATATGCTCACAACTTATAGAATTAACAGGAAATTAACTTGCATTAACTTGATCAAATAATGTTTTGTTACATAGCTCCATTCCTTGCGTAGCCAACCCTCTATGTGATATCTCCTATGTGTTCTATCCTCCATGTTCTCTCTGATTTGTGCCCTTTAAATATACAAACAAAAAAGGGAAATAGACTGATTACAAAATCTCAATAAGCAATATGAGATCTAAAAGATCTTTCCATCTTGATTCAGCCGGCACAAGTCGAATCTGGCAATTACAATTGGGGCAATTTTGGAAAACTGCCACAAAAGAAAATCTGCAAATATGTCCTTCGAAGAACCCTACATTTTTCTCAATCAAGACCTAATTTTGGAAAAATGCTTAGTAGAAAATTAATTTGGTCCGTTTGTCACAAAACCCATTTTTCAGATTTTCAGGATTCTTCTCCATTTTCCCAAAATGTTCAACGCAAAATTGTCTCTTGTTATCCCAATGAATTTTTGAGTTGGAATATTTAATTATCAGCTGAAGATCAAATCTACAATCTAGAAGAGATATTGAGGGCTAAAATAGTGAGTGATGTTATAACAAATTCATTAATAAACCATCATTGGAAAAATCATGCATAATAATCATTAATTTATTAAAATAAAGGAGAACATGTATTATTTATCCAAAAGAGCATAAATAGTTATGAAATGGAATTATATAATAAATTATGATAAATAATGTGATAAAAGAATATTAGAAATGGATGAAATGGATGTTAAGAAGTGATAATAATAATACAAAGTAGTGGCCCAACAAACAGGTCACCCCAATGTGGATGTTCTCGAAAAGCTCCGGTTTGATGGAGATGTCGATAGGCATTGTTTGTGTAATGTTCCCCTAGTTACCTTCCGCAAAGACTTCATGTGTCAGGATGGGTGTTTGAAGCGGATGAGAAGGAACTTGGGAAGAAAACTTCTCAAGAGAAGTAGACATGGCCCCAAGGCTAGGCATGAAAGAGGAAAAATGATGACTATCCTCCCAAGGAGGATCCTCAAGAGACATAGTTTCCATGATGGCCTCATCGATGGGAAATATCCCGTTTAAGGGATCGGGCGAATCCGAAATGCCTAGCTAAGGGGATTGAGAATACATGTCAAGATACATACTCAAAGGAGCATGATTAGAGGCCAGAGGGGCCGAAGCTGAAATAATTTCACAATAATCAATTTCTAAAGGGCTTAACGACATCGAGTCACCAAACGAATCAATCTACTTAGGCGAAGGGATGATCCATGGATCAGAAGACCTAGAGATCATGTTGACCTTAGCAGTGTTGGGTGGAGGAAGAGAAAAAAGACCCATGAGGGTAGGATCTTTGAAAAGACTCAGTCCTATCTTCTCATAAGGCATAGGAATACGATCTACATATGGAACGTTGCTTTCGGAAGACAAAGAGGTGAAAAAGGACAATTCATTGACAGTGATGATCTTTCCTTCGTGCAGAAATCAAATAACACGAAAGAGAGTGGATGGGACGCACAACATGGCGTGAGTCCAACTGTGACTGAGGAGAATATTGTAATTAAGCTTGGTGTCAACGACTTCAACCTCAATGTTAACCATTTTCCCTTCTAATGTAATAGGTAAAATAGCGAGAACACCAAGAGGGCGAGATTCCCTTTTGTCAAAAGCTTCTTGTTGGGGAATTTGTTTTGGGGAGAGCTGGAGGACAGGTGGCGGAACACAATCAAGGTAGACAGGAAGCTATCTTGGTTGCAGAAAGCCAGAAAATAGGTGGCGTGACATTGGCAGAGAACAATGTAGATGGCAGATATGGGAGACAAGAACAATTAGTAGAACTCCCAGTAATAAAGAGAAGCAGAAAGCAGCGGAGCAGGGAAAAAGGAAGGGTTGACAGTTTCACTCGAGGAGAAACAAATAGGCAATCAGTCAGCAGAGGAGGAGTTAGCTAGTTAGTCATTTCGGCGAGAGGCCGAGAAAAAAGAAGAGCCTTAGGAGAGCTGTGTGAGAAGTCTGTTGTACTGGACTAAAACTGTAATAGACTCTGCGGAGCATATGTATGTTGTTATGTTATTGATAATGAAATCAGGTTGTTTCTGTGTGTAATGTCATGAGTTTATTGATGGTTATTTTCTTCGATGAATGTATGCTTAAATTAAATTTTAATTCAGCATTCTGAACATGTGTTGATGAATGATAGTTCCTTCGTAGAGTTGAGATATGCATGTTGTTTCCAAGTTTCCATAGCTATTATCCATGTTTACATTTGTATTCTACCTGATCTAGCTTCTAATCCTACTACGGTCACGACACACCTCGGGTGAGACGCCCTACTCCTTGGAGCTGGGTGAAAAAGCCGGTGTTGTTCTAGACTACTGCAGAAACCTTATTGGCCTCAAGCCTGAACCTGGGTCTCACCTAGAGACCTCCTTTTTCGCCAGCAAATGGTTCTGTTGCCGGGACCTGAAAAATCATTTAGAAGTTAGATCATGGTATCATGGATCTATGAGAAGGAACTATGAAGCTGGTGGTATAATCACTTAGATCAATTCATCTCACAACATGCAGAACTTCGACAACAAAGGGAAAAGACAATCAAATATCAGGTCCTATTTTCTGAATCTGCGAGTGACCTGTATGAAATTTTCTGGGGAAATTTTCTCGAAGAGATTTATAATTGGTTGCAGAGACTTCAAATAAAGTCACTCCCACGAGGATCGCTTAGAGTTTATCACAGTTGGATGCACATAGATCTAGTAGCACTCCATCGGTTAGATACCGATCTAACCCAAGCAATAGATTTTTGGGTACAATCTACCTTCGAGGGGTACATTGTGGAATTTGCAGCCAAGTGTTACCAATATTTTACAAAAGCCAAAGACATATTTAGATCTGAATTGCAAGGAGAAATGTTGAAGGAAATTCCGTTGTGGATTAAATCTCTAATGGTGGATGAGGGCTTGATGTCATTACAAAGCCCTGATATGGAGACTTAAACCTTCGGTATTGGGGGTGGGAATTGAGGGAAAGATGCTACGAGTAAGTAAGAAGGGGGAATAGGGATATGGATGTCGGAACCTCCAGTAGACTAAGAGAGTGATAAGCACATAGGAGGGCGCATATTACTGAGAAGTGGCAGGAAAGGGCGATGAAAGAGTTTTAAAAGTAGGAGAGTAATCGACAAGACAAGGAAAAGGCACCGCAAATGACAGAGGAAAGAGAAGTTTAGATGGGATCTCAAAGAATGGGAGGGACCATTAAGGAAGTTAGACAAGTGTATAGGAACCCAACCCGAAGAGAAAAGGGAGAAAAGTCCAATGAGGAGGATGTGCACCCCAAGAAGATGTCCGATGTGGAGTTGCATGTTGCAATGGAGCAACTATTCCGAGAGAGTTTGGCACCCATAACGCAAGGTAATCCTATTCCCCAAGGTTCAAGTAGCATTAGTACCGACCTTCCCCTGCTACTCTATCATCCACCTGATAATTTTTTTGTTAAGTTACGGGAGTTTAGCAAGTTGAGTAGTATTAAGTCTAAAATACAGATAGCTACTAGCCACAATGCTGGTAGTATGATCTCTCAGCTGGGAAGTAGACATTTTGTTTTAGTACCACCTACACAGGGAAAGATGGCAGGATCGTTCACCTGATACCCATAATTCTCTGGGAAAGGTAACGACGATGTGGAGCAGCACTCGTATCTCTGTGAAGCAATTTGGAGAGCTCGGTAGACACCAGATGCAGTCAAGTTGATTGAGTTCCAGACCACTCTAAGAGAAAGAGTTATGTGCTAGTTTATTAAATGGTCAGAAGCTCATCCGAACCCAGCAATATACGACGTGAAGAAAGAATTTGTCCAAGAATTAAAATTGCCTCAGGCAAATCAACACAGATTATCTAAATTGTGGGAAATCAAACAGTGGGAGGGAGAAATAGCCTGGGACCTGATGAGAAGATTTAAATATGCGGTTGGGAAGCTAAGTTACCCAATTGATCCAAATCAACAATGGGATTGGTTCATTAAAACACTCGTCCCGTTGACAAGGACCCCACTAATGCAACAGAATATTGATACCCTTCAAGATACTCTTGAGCAAGCCATGGAAATAGAAGCTATGGCGGGTTACCCGCAGGAGTTCAGAGGAGGAGAAACAATACAAGATCCTTCCATACTAGGGCTACAACTTCAGATATCCAGTTTAACGGAGAAGTTGAAAGACATTCAACCGATATGACTTGTAAGGCCCAACGTGTGGTGCACCCATTTCCTGATGGAAGGACACGTTGCCACAGAATGTCTGAGGTTGCGAGGAACAAATGTTGGAACTTCAACAACCGGAACACAAGGGGCTCCACCAATCGGAGGAGTTGCGCAGATAAATACCCAAGGACTATACCAACCGCAACCCCACTTTTCGGGGTTCCCCACTTAGCAGAATTAGACAACAACTGACTACTACGAAATATGGAAAGGTATTGGTCATCCTCCACGACTATGTCCAATTCTGCAAAAATATTCTAATGTTCCAAACAATATATACTGTGAATTTTGCGCTTCTACAACGCATAATACAGAGCAATGTAGAGCCCTCGATGCATTGGAAGAATGACTGAACATGCCGTCTTATAGAGTGAATAAAAATCCAAAGGGGTGAGGAGGAGGAATGAGAGGTGGCAGAACTGGAGGAAGAGGACCAGTAAGATGCTATAACTGTGATCAGGAAGGGCACGTAGCAAGGGAATGTCCGCTACCCAAGATACCATGGTGCTCTCAATGTAGAGTTAACACACATGCAACTAAATACTGCCTAAAGTTGATTAAGAGATGGGAGGAAAGAGCCAGACAAAGGGGAGCTAATCTGGTTAATGCAAAACCGAGAATAACAGAAGCTCAGCCCATGAAAAATGTAGCTATAGTAACACGGGGAGGGAAGAAAACAGGGGAGGATGTGCGGGACATGGACCCAGTAAAGATGATCAAACCGGCATCCCCAAAGAATGTTGTCAACCTAGATCGACAGAAGCAGTTTTTTAAGGAGGCAGTGGAAATTTTTTCCCAAATAGGGAGATGTAAAATTATGGAACCTCCACAACCAACTAGTGAAAGAGAAAAGGAAAGCCATACAAGTAAATTGATCGAGGATTGGTTCCAACTGTTCTTAAAAATTGTAACCGACACACTGATGCTGGAACAAAATAAAGCAAAATCTAGAGTCGGTTGTGCAAGAAAATACAGAACCTGAAGACTCAAGGAATTCAACGGAAAAGTACATAAGAAGGGTAAAAAGAAACAAGAGAAGAATTGGAAAGGAGTTCCACGTGAATACCTAGGTCGCGGGATTTCAAATCAGAGATACGATGCTTGATCTCGGATCAAATGTCAACATTCTACCTCGAAAGACGTGGGAAGCACTGGGGAAACCAAAGTTGACATACTCCCCAATACAACTCAGAATGGCGAATCAATACTATATTGTACCCATAGGAAGGCTGGAAGAAGTTGAAGCTGATGTCGCGGGAGTAAAAACATATACAGACTTTGAAGTAATAGACATCATGGGAGACAAGGATCCCTATCCTACTTTGCTGAGTGTTACAACATTTTTTGGTCATCTAACCTGTTACTATTAGATGGACCTAAGTACACCATGTAAGACCAATTTTACCCTAAGTAAAATTGCTTTCACTATGAAAAATAACTTAGTAAACCACCTTTATTAAGTTTTTTATGGTCTAAACAGGAAACCCCATGAGGAAATATTAAATAAATCTACATTTGTTTATTTTCCTCAAGGAATAATTAGTTAAACAACAGTTTAATTAATATTCCTAGTCATATTTAACCCAAAACAGGAAAATTAATTAGATAAATTATTATTTATCTTATTATTTTCTACGAATAATTATTTAAACCTTATTTAAATAATATTCCTTGTTAAATTTGACTAAATCACTCATAAATAGTTAAATAAATCATTATTTATTTAATTATTACTCAACCACATCCTTAGAATGATAAATAAATCATTTATTTATTTATTATTTACAAATAAATGGATTTGACCCAAGTCAAATTCTTTTTCCCTCCAACAAATATAATAAAATATTCTATAAAAGTTGGATCTAGAATTGGTTAATAATATTTTAATTATGCACCAATATCTAGCCCAACTCAATATTTTGTTATAAATAGAAGGTTTTTTCCATTCATTCACTACCTTTTGTTGCCTAAAGATCACTCTGGATCTATACTTTTGGTCTGACTTTTATCCACCATCATTGTCATATTTTTCTATCTTTTTGCTTGTGAACTCCCTTTGAGTTCCTTTTTTGTCTGGGTTTTCTACACCATCAAGAGCGAGAAATTTTAGATCTGAAGTGTTGAGGACTTACAAGAACCCATCACATTGAGGAGAACTGGTAACATCCTTCTATGTTTTCCTCCCTAGTGCCCTTAATACAAAATTCATTCAACATATTCTTGTCTTGTCTATTGGATGCATGGAGAAACTCTTGTTTTTATTTACTGCTTAATGTCTTTTAATGCATAGATCTAGATTTTTACAGTATTTATCTTGATCAAATAATTGCAGATCTCAAGATATTGGCAACCATATTTGCTGTTAGGGCTGTTTGTTATGCACAACTAAAGTGGTCATTTTTCATACACTTGTGATTAAGATTCATACTAACAACTGGTGACTCCACACGGGTTTACGATTACGACCGCTGTCGTTTTTTAGATCCCTACATATCCAGCTGCTTCAAACCCTAGGATTTCTCTTCATCTTTTTTTTTTGCTTTTTTTGATGTTGTTTTTAACCTATAAAACCCTAAAACATTAAAAATTCTAACTTCCGTGTGTTTTCTGACCTATTGCGCAAGTGACAGACATCAACCACAGTTGAGACGATACATTCTACTGAAACCTGCTCCTGAGAGTGCCCGGAGTGCAGATCGCACTTTTTGGCCCTAAACTTGCGACCTAGAGCTTCAGGACGCGGAAAACTGTCCAAAATCTGTGACCTCAGCAAGAAACAGGTCAGAAACTGCGACCGAGACTTTTTGCGAGATTTTTCTGAAAGTTTTCTGGGTTTTTATGGGCCTCTGTTCAGGGTTGTCTGACCTATGTCTCCGGCCATTTTTGACCTATAATTTTTCTATTTTACTCATCTAAGTGGGAACCTAGCCCTCTTTGGCTTTGGTACCCTCCACACTTTGTGGAAGAGTTTCAGCTGCTGCAGGTTGTCTGAAAATTTCAGAGTGTTCAGCCATTTTTCATATCTGATACCTTACCTTCAGATCCACTTCAGATTGATTATTTATCCATCCAAAACATCTCCTTTAGTTTTGTTTGGGTTTTCCTCTGGGGTCCCCTCTGCTTCCCTCCAGAATATAGCCTTTCGCCACCTCATTTACAACAATCTTTCCTCTGATTTGTTAATGTTTTTCTACACCAATTTCCAACAGATCTGGCCTTTAGATCCTTGTCCCTCCCGAACTTAGATCTATTGGCTATTTTTAGTGTGTTTTGACTAGATTTTCGCCCACCTACAGACTAGTTGTTGAGAGGCTCACCTCCTTGGGTTTAGATTATTGCATTATTAGCTGTTTATTTTTTGTTATTTCAGTTTCATATACTATTATCTACAGGTTTATTTACAGTTATACAACACACTTTTTCTTTTTCTCTACAAATGTCTAGGTTTAAAAATTAAAATTTACACACTTTACACACACACCCTAAGCGAAGAAGAGCTTGGTTAACACTGCCAAGAAAAGACTTTAAAACATTGAAATCAATTGATACTGCACCTCTCTACCCTTGTTGGTCTCTGTTGGTCTCTCTTCCCTTTGTGTCATGTTTGTGTCATCATCATTGTGCCACCAAGGCGTTTATCCCGGAGACTTCTTAGCCTTCATCCTCAGTTTCTGGTAGGAATACTTACTCCTCAGTGTAGGATTTGAGTTAGTCCTCCACCGAGTCTGCACTCCGACTCTTCTTCGAGGTCATTGGGTTATCCTTCTGGTTTCGTCCCTAGTTCTCCTCCTGTCACCTTCACCATGTTTGGTTCAGGACCTAACGCTGGTGGTAGCCCTAGCCCTAATGTTGGGAATACTACTAGTGGGACTGTAATAGGAACTACTCCGGCTGCTCCCTTGCTCCCCTATATGGTAGGCCTTAGTCTTCCCTATTTCAACCAGTTGATCAATGACCCTATATACCATGACACTAGTTGGCCTGCTATGTTGACCAAGCTCCCTTCTAACATCCCAAATTTTTAAGGCCTTGCTGGAGAAGATCCTACAAATCATGTTCAATATTTCCACATGTGGTGTTCGTCTAACTCCATTACCGATGAATCTATCCGTCTTTGGTTGTTCCAACGTACGCTTACAGGTGAAGCTTCCAAGTGGTATGTTGATCAGGCCTCATCCTCTCATACCACCTTTGCGACTCTTGCTCGGGCTTTTTTGTCTTATTTCTAGCTTCCCCTTCATTATGAAATGGGTACCGAACTTTTGACTTCTTTCTGTCAATCGTCTATGACCCGCCTATTTGATCATGTCCAGGAATGGCAGAGAAGAAAGAGCCTATGTTGAGCCCCTACCTTCGAAGACCGTGTCTACATGGACTGGTTCCTTAGATCTCTCTTGCCTACTATCGGCAAAGATGTTGCATCGCATTTCCCTCAAACCGAAGAAGCCGCTCTCCAAATTGCGTTAAAATATGACCTGATCTACGCTCAGTCAGGTTATGTTTATACCATTCTACTTGATCTTCCTAGACCTAGTGGTGCCAATGCACTAGGGGCATCTCATGCCGCTGACGGTATTGTTGGAGCTCTCTCTCATCCATATGCTCAGCCTCCCATGGGCTATGGTTCTCCTCAGGGAGGGGCTGTCACCTCTTGCACTTATCCCCCCCGGTAGCATGTATCCAGGATACAGAATGCCTCCTCCTTTTTCCCAACCTCATGTTTACCACAATGTTATCCAACCTCCTTATTATCTTTATCCACAACCTAGTGCTCCGGCTCCTCCAGCATTAGTACCTCCGCCTCCCTTCCCTTCTCAACCCCCGCAACAGCAACCACCACCCCCTTAGGGGCAGGTGTATGCATAGCAGGATGCAACTAATCCTCATCCCTCTAAAAAGAAGAGGAAAGGCACTCAAAATCAATTTTCTCCCAGTAATCCTGGACCTAATACTCAAAATAATGCACCTAACACTGCTAACTAGCAACAGGGCACTCAGCCCAAGCAGGACAGGCCTATTTGCATGAACAAGCCTTGTTCTTGTTGTGGTGTTTATGGTCATTACATGCATGATTGTCCTCTTTTACCACAAATGAAGTAGATGTGGGAGTCTCAAGCAACATTGCGAGGACAACAAGCCTCCCCTTCTGTCCCTCCCAATGTTGTGCCTAATCAGCCGGATGTGTTTACTAATCCTTTCCCTCAGCAAGGATTTGTGGCTACCCAACCATCTGAAGGTCAGGTGGCCACTCAACCTCTTGCATCTGGTACCTCTGATTACCAGATTCTCATGATGAATTCTGACCAACCTATAACCATAGATATCAATCTTTAGAATCGGTCCTGTCAGTACAACAAGCCTCCCACTACGTCTGTCCCCGAGCCACCTCCTTTGGTTTCTACATAGCCTCTTTTAACACCTAATGGTCCCTTGCAGATCCCTCAACCTAAGGTGGAGGTTCATACTGAGATCCCTAAGGGACCACTACACCGAAATGCTGATTTTGGCAAAGCTTCCCATTCGTATAGTATAGTAGATGATTTGGCACAATCTCCTGTTGCCATTTCAACGCTGGAACTCCTCTAGTCATGCCCTTCACAATGAAAAGCTATACTATCTACCATGGGCGCTGCAGATCCTTCCGATGATCGCTTGATCGTATTCGATGTTGATCGGTCAGAAAATCCTCTTCTCCCTACTTCCATCGCCTTCCAAATCCCAGTCAAGATCCAGAATGCCAAATTTTCCCGGTGCATCATTGATGAGGGGGCATCCACCTGTGTTATGTCCGCTTAGGTTTGGAAGAAAATTAGATCACCCGATCTGGCTCTTTCCACGATCACTCTTCGAGCATGGGATGGCCACGCCTCCCAGCCCATTGGCCTATTCCGCAATTGTCCTATTACTCTTGCGGGCAAGACTATTTGCGTTGAAATAGAAGTCATTGATGCCCCCTTAGATTACAACATTCTATTGGGTCGTAGCTACACCTATGCAATGTCTATTGTCCCATCTACAGTTCACCACAAGATGTCCTTCCCTCATAACGGAAAGACAGTCACCATTGACCAGTTGACATATTGCGAACCGAAGTCTCAGACCTCCCCTGAGTCCATCATCTCTTCGGTGGCCAATAAGAAAACTGTCGATCCTTTGACTAGTGTCTCACTTGGAGTTTACAAAGAATCCTCATTGCTTGGTACATTCACTGGTCTTCCTCCTCCTGTCTCTGATCCCAGCTCATCGAATGTTTGCATGATGCAATCGTCTCGGGCCTCCCTCAAGCGGCCTAGTTCGGCTATTCAGCAGCCTCGCCCTCCACAACCTACTCCTAGCCCTTCAATTCAGCCTTTTGGACCCCCTCGTCCTGGCTCTTCACCTACATCTGGTATCCATGAGCCTATCTACCCTCCTAGAACGGTTCCTGTAGGCCTTAACCATCTTGGAGCCATCCCGCTTGGCCATTAGCCCTCCGGTCAGATACTGTTCCTAGCTCCCCCTCCTGGAGTGTATTCGGTACCTGTCATTGCCACTCTATCTCTTCCTAACCTGACCCTGGGGATTCCCATCTGGTACCTCGATCCCCTAGCTGCTACCCCGCCTGGTCAACCCAAACCTTATCTTTCTTTGACCCCAGTCCAACCGGTCCCTATGACCCCTCCCGCTACTATTGTGCCTCAGCCACCTCAACAGGAACCTTCTCCTGTTGCAACAGCTTCGGGTAAAGGGGGAAAAGCTCACAGGAAGACACCTAAAGACAAGGATTCCTCGATAAACCATGCTCCTCCTAAGCCTCCAAAGCGTACACCTCCATGTGCTTTGTGTGATGTTGTCGGTCATGCCACCCATAATTGTCCTGAATTGCCTCATCTCAAGCCCATGGTTAACGAAGCGTTTCCGGAGTTTTATATCCCATAGGTATATGTCACTATACCTGATTCAGTCTCACAACTCAAGTCTTTGTGCACAAATCACCCCTGTGCTTTGTGTGATTTCCATGGCCACTATACTTACCTTTGTCCCCACCTCGAGGACTTGTGCACCTCTCTAGCAGCAGTTCGCCAATTCAAGGCCAAGTGCAACAAGTCCACCACTCCCTTATTTGCGTGTTTTTCTTTAGCAGAACTAGAGGACACATCCACTCCCATAGGAATTCCCCTTTTGGATGTCGAACTGACAGAGTCTTCGGCCACTGTCCACTACTTGTCATCATCTATGAGATCCTCGGTGGAAGACCCCCCTGGGCCTTCCCCGTCTATTTCACCTGACCTCCCTTCAGCGATCATCTTGGGCTCAACATTGGTGGATCCTTCATCTACTTTTTCTTCCGTCACCCTCCATGACGATGCGCATGTGAACCTTTCTTCTCATGATAATGAGTCAGGTAGCTTCGCTGCGTTAGGTGGTTTTTCTTCCTCCAGTCACCCCATCTTCTATTACGATGACGACATTATGGAAATCATCACCACCCCTGACTTTATCCATCCCCCCTTACATCGAACCCATGTAGTCAAACCACATACACCTTGTGGCCATTACATTGCCACCCAATGTTTGGGTAAGGGGGCACCCATATTTGAGAAACCAGGAGAAGCAATTCTCCACAACTCTCCCAGTGTATCTGGTTGTATCAACTCTAGTACCATTATTCTTCCACATTTAGAAGAACCTGTAGAGTCCCATATCACTTCAGATCACTCTAGGGATGATACCCCTCATCATTCCTTCATCTTACATCAACAACCCAGTCCCCTAGACATTGTTGTTGACCAACTTGTGGGTTTTCTAGGAGAGCACCAGTTCATTATCTCCAAATCCTCTCTTTGGGATAGTGACACCATGTATGCCAACCCGGAAACTTAAAGTCCATTTGATTAATATATGTAGTACCAAAAGAGATTTGTAATCCTCCATTCCCTTTCTCGAACTACATAGCCATAACGAAAATAAATGACACACCAAATCATAAAAATGTGTTTAGGTTCCCCTTTTCTAAATACATTTGGCATGACCATAACATGCTTGGGGGAACCTATGCCCATCAACCATAAAAAATCCCAGATCTCAACCAAAAACAACACTGAAACCCCCTTTATATGATAGGTCACACTTTTCAGGTCATTTCCTGGGACAGGTCGCAGTTTTCTGCCCAGTACCTACTACCTAGGTCGCAGAACAGACCCCAAAAAGTGCGACCTGGCCTGTTCATGAGCTTTGGGTACCTAAACTAAACTTTCAATCTCCTTAATTGAAAAAGTAGGGTTAGGCCTCTTACCTGCAACTGACGGATCTTGATTCCAACGGTCATTTTGTCCGCTACGATCTCCGCATGATTTAGGGCCTTCTCTCCTTTGTACATTCACCACAACTACACTTGAAAATGAGTGAATTTGGAGGGAAAGTGCCTTATTAAAAGAGAAACCCCTGATTTTTATTTCACCAGCTGCGGCCAAACCGTAGCTTAGTTTAACAAATCATTTGTACCATTGGAAAGCTCTCATCGAGCCCTCAAATGGGCATCTATTATTTTTTCATAATTTGATACTTCACTATGACACATTTTTTCCAATAAGGGTCACTTCACCACTCCTCGAAATCAAATTTCTTCACTTGCAACACTTGTACTTGGGGCACCTCTTTGACTCCATACTTGTCCATGCTTGTGTTGATTTTCATCGTGAGTAACCATCTCGTACTCATGTATTTATGGTCCCCATTGGACCTTTACTGTGTGGCAGCATCATTGAGTCGCCCTTGTTTACAACATCCGAGTTGAGTCATCATCACATTCATGGAATCTATCCCGAGTCCCTTTTATCTCGCTATAGTCCTCCATCCTTCATTGCTTGGTTCCTCTCTTGTGTCACACATTATGGCCTCCAGTCCCACTATCCCTTATCCCTCATGATATTGTGTCAGTCACTGCCAGGTCATCCATGCCCTTTATGCTCTAACAAGGGAAGTCATCCGTCCACTACTCAGTACCCCCCATTTCATCATCATCCCTGGTGTCAGTCTATCAGTCGCTCTACTATTTTATCTCGTGCCTTAGTTGAGGACCTCTTATTGCCTCACCTATGGCAGACCTCCTTCTGTCAACATCAGATCATTCATTCCAAAATACAGGTCTAGAGGGCGGTGTACCTTGGTTCCAGCTTCCACTCTTGTTCAGTGCCTCGAATCAGGAAAAGGGACTCCTTATTGCCCTTTGACTTGATTGTTTCTCAGCTCCAACTTCTTTCAGCATGATCGAGATCCATATACTTGATGGTTCAATGGTGTAGCAAATGATACCGACAATCCCTGGGTGTGTGTGAGATGTTTCAGCCCTTATGAGGAGGTGGCCCTACAGGTAGCCCCCCACATGCCCGGATGACCTCTTCATTACAACCTTTGATGCAGCTCGATATATTTCATGATGTCGGCCTCAGCCGCTTGCAACACCTTTTTGTTTGCATGTATCAATTAGATTTTCAGAGCCCTTTCCTGTTTACAGGGGCATTTGGGTTGTATTTGTATCTCATGTACTCAAATATTATTGTATAAGTCCTGGTTGTTATCCCAGGCACAGTATGTATGTGGGATTCATTATCATGTTTTTACCTGGCTCATGTTTATGTCAGCATGTACTATATAGTTCAGTCCCTTATTTACTGGACGCATTACTCTTTGTAATTTGTCTCGGCGGACATAAGTATGCCTCCCCGCCACCTATAGCACAGGTACTCACTCATAAAAGAGACTTGTTGCACCTGTAAGTCTTGCCTCCTCAATGTCTAGTCCTCTAGTGCTTTGTTCTACCTTATATTTCTCTCTCTTTGACTTCCCCTTGGGTGTCTAGTGATTAAGTTCTTACAACATACTTCGGTCATAGGATTAGCTCCTAACTCTCACACGTTGGGGGGCAATTTGTTACACCATTTTTTGGTCATCTAACCTGTTACTATTAGATGGACCTAAGTACACCATGTAAGACCAATTTTACCCTAAGTGAAATTTCTTTCACTATGAAAAATAACTTAGTAAATCACTTTTATTAAGTTGTTTATGGTCTAAACAGGAAATCCCAGGAGGAAATATTAAATAAATCTACATTTGTTTGATTTTCCTCAAGGAATAATTAGTTAAAAAATAGTTTAATTAATATTCCTGGTCATATTTAACCCAAAACAGGAAAATTAATTAGATAAATTATTATTTATCTTATTATTTCTAGGAATTAATTATTTAAACCTTATTTAAATAATATTCCTTGTTAAATTTGACTAAATCACTCATAAATAATTAAATAAATATTTATTTATTTAATTATTACTCAACCACATCCTTAGAATGATAAATAAATCATTTATTTATTTATTATTTACAAATAAAGGGATTTGACCCAAGTCAAATTCTTTTTCCCTCCAACAATATAATAAAATATTCCATAAAAGTTGGATCTAGAATTGGTTAATAATATTTTAACTATGCACCAATATCTAAACTAACTCAATATTTTTTTATAAATAAAAGGGTTTTTCCATTCATTCACTACCTTTTGTTGCCTAAAGATCACTCTGGATCTATACTTTTGGTCTAACTTTCATCCACCATCATTGTCATATTTTTCTATCTTTTTGCTTGTGAACTCCCTTTGAGTTCCATTTTTGTCTGGGTTTTCTACACCATCAAGAGAGAGGAATTTTAGATCTGAAGTGCTGAGGACTTACAAGAACCCATCCCATTGAGGAAAACTAGTAACATCCTTCTATGTTTTCCTTCCAAGTGCCCTTAATACAAAATTCATTCAACATATTCTTGTCTTGTCTATTGGATGCATGGAGAAAATCTTGTTTTTATTTACTGCTTAATCTCTTTTAATGCATAGATCTATATTTTTGCAACATTTATCTTGATCAACTAATTGCAGGTCTGAAGATATTGGCAACCATCTTTGTTGTTAGGGCTATTTGTTATGCACAACTAAAGTGGTATTTTTTCATACACTTGCGATTAATATTCATACTAACACTATTGATAGATTGGGCCTTCGAGAATTATGCAGTATCGATTTAAAAAAGGAATTAATTTTTGAAGACGGGGAAGTCAGGGTAATTCAGCCACTTGACCCATATCAAGGACCCCAATACATAGAAACTGCTGACAGTAGAGAGGATGCCCAACTTCTATATCAACTCTACTAGATGACGATAGGAAAGAGAGAAGATTATATCAATTCTACACCAGGAGGGACCGTAAGCTGGAGAAGTGTTCAGAGCTCTAACGTGGGATCAGAAATAGCATGGGATGATTGGCAACAGGGAGGATATGAAATTAACACCAAAAGATGTGCCAACATTTGGGGAGTCAACTGGATTGGTACAGAGGTAAGAGGATATTCGACTCTTTCAAAAATGCATAATGTAAATACATTTATTACAAAACTGGAAGAAAAAGTACCAATAGAGCATAGAGTCCCTCTTATGGATGTATCGCTACAATCCACGTCAACAATGTGGTGGGATACCCATCGCAACTCTCTTCTGCTATGGGAAGATGTTGCTAGAACATTAAGAACTAGATTCCATGAAGCTTTAGGACCACGATTCATCAAAAAGTACCAAGGAGATTCTAATCCCATAGAGCATTTAAAGAATTGTGAGTATAACTGGAAGAAAGCAGGATATACAGAATATTTGTGGGTGCACAACTTCATACATTCACTAGAAACCATTCCAAAGGCCTGGTATTTGACAGAGGAGAAGAAAATATGAACTGGTACTTGGGAAGCAATTGCGGAAATGTTCACACAATGTTTTTCTTTCAAAGGAGATACATAACAAGTTACAGATGCCCTTCAAGCAATCAAAAGAGTATAATTATTTCCAGCGCTTCAGGTAGATGAAGAAATATTGTTATTAGAGAAGAAAATCAAAGAATCAGTAGCATGTAAACGGATAGATTGGAAGATGGAAAATTACGACTTAGAGAATCTTTGACATCTATACTTTGAAGAGAAAGAAGGAGAGCAGGAAGTATAGTAAGAACCAACTATAGAAGGACTGCACATGTTACCCTTGAAGACAAAGAAGCTAAATATTAGAAGCACAGAGAAACCCAAGATTACATCTCTCGGAGATTATTGGGATACAGAAACAACAAAGGAAATCTTTGACCTGTTACAGGAATACGAAGATTTATTCACATCTTCAGTAGCAGAGCTTAAAGGGATTAAAGGAGATATGGGAGAAATGCACATAGTCTTAAAACCAGATGCAAGACCAGTAAAACATAGGCCTTACCACCTGAATCCGAGAGTAAAAGAAAAGGTTAAAGCAGAGATAGATAAAAAGTTGAAGGCAGGCTTGATTTTTGCAGTTGACGAAGAAGAATGGGTCAGTCCCATTGTAATACAAAGTAAAAATGAGAAATCAAAGAATAGAGTGTGTTTAGACTGCCAAAGTCTCAACAACACATACATTCATGATCTGTTTCCTAGTCCATTTAGTAATGAAATTCTCGACAATGTAGCAAGAAACGAAGCCTACTCATTCATAGATGGCTTCTCAGGATATCATCAGGTGATAATAGCGGAAGAAGACAAAAAGAATAACACTTTCATAACTGAGTGGGGATCATTTTCATACCATGTCATGCCTTTTGGACTAAAGAATGCACTAGTTGTGTTTTCACGGATAGTGATAGCAACATTCAGGGACTATATCCACAAGTTCCTAGAGGTATACATGGATGATTGGACAGTTTACAATTTAATGAAGAACCATGAAACTCTACTCAGAATAATGTTTGATAGATGCAGACAACTCAAAAATTTTCTCAACCATAAGAAATTCATCTTCACAGTACCTTTTGGGACACTTCTGGGACATGTTGTTTGTAAGCAAGGTATATGCGTGGACCCAACGAAGGTAGCGGTCATTGTTAATATAGCAGCACCAGAAACTATAAAACAATTGAGGTCACTACTTGGACATACAGGGTACTACAGGAGGTTCATCCGCAACTACGCAAAGATTACAACACCATTGGAAAAAATGTTGTGGAAGTTAGAACAATTTATGTGGAACGATAAATGCACTAACGCCCTAGACACATTGAAATAAAAGCTAGCAAGTGCACCCATTTTGGTACATCCTAACTGGGGCAAAAAGTTCCATGTCCACATTGATGCCTCAAGTATTGCCTTGGGAGCAATGTTAGCTCATCCAGGAGAAACTTCCATAGATCATCCTGTGTACTTTGCAAGCAAGAAGTTGTCCACGGTTGACTGAAATTATACAACCACAGAAAGTGAAGCTCTTGCGATGGTATACTCTCTTCATAAAATTCATCATTACCTATTTGGATGTACATTCAAGTTCTTCACGAATCACTCAACATTGAAATATTTGGTAAACAAATCAGTGCTTGAAGGAAGAATCTGTAGATGGATCCTACTATTCCATGAGGAGTTCACTTTTGAAGTAATAGTAAAATTGGGGAGGTCAAATGTGGGTCCTGACCACTTATCAAGATTGGAGAACAGGGAAAACGAGGGATCCCTTGATGACCAGCTTTCAAATGTTGATCTCTTCAGAGTGGAAGCCATCCCATATTATTTAGAGAAAATAGCATTGAATCTGGACACAGGGCAATGCCTAATAGAATACACGAAAACCCAAAAAAGACATTAGGTAGTGAAAGTGGTTGAATATCAACTAATAGCAGGACAATTATATAAAATGGCATTGGATCACGACTTGCAAAGATGTGCCTTGGACCACGAAAGAGAAGATATCCTGTGGGAGTGTCACAACGGAGTTGCGGGAGGCCACGTCGACGCAAAACCCACCGCAAGGAAAATACTACATGCAGGGTTATGGTGGCTCGATTATGGTGGCCCACAGTTCAGAAAGATAGTAAGGGATATGTGAAAAAATGCGATCTTTGCCAAAGAATAGGACGTCCGTCATACCATGATGAGTTACCACTGCAACCTGTAAGAGAAATGCAGGCATTTGAAAAATGGGTCATTGACTTCATAGGACAAATTGCACCAATAACACGACATTCGCAAGCAAGGTACATAATAACCGCAACTGATTGTCTCACAAGATGGGCAGACACAGCACTAGTAAGAGACTGCACAACAGACACAACAGTGAGATTTATTTTTGAGAACATCATTAGCAGATTTGGATGTACCAAGAGCCTAACAAGTGATCAAGGTACACATTTCTTTAATACAACAATTAAATCTCTGCTAGCTAAATTTATGGTACAACATCACAAAAGTAGCCCGTACCACCCTCACGTGAATGGAACCATTGAGGCATTCAACAAGATTTTAGAAAAAGGACTAACCAAGATATGCAACACCAATTGAGATGACTGAGATGAAAGGATACCAGCCACATTGTGGGCATACAGGACAACCATAAAGATATTGCACAATCAAATTCCATTCCAGATAGTAAACGGAAGAGAGGCAGTAATACCAGTTGAATTTATCATACCAAGTCTCTTAATTGCTTCAACAATACATATGATAGATGAAGAATCAGAAAATACAAAAAGAAAGACATAAAGCATGGCATGACTGTCACATCAAGCACAAAACATTCACTATCGGAGGAAAAGTACTGCTATAGGACAAAAAATTCCAAAAGTTCCTAGGGAAACTTAGAATGTACTAGATGGGACTGTATCATGTAATAGAAATTAAAGACTCAGGCACGGTTCGACTGGCACAACTAGATGGACAAATACTACAAGGATGGCTGAATGGTGCACGCCTGAAACCCTATCATGAGTAAGCTCCACCAATTATTTTTTTCAATAAATCTCGTAACCGATAGCAGTCAGTAGGGTAGAGTAGAATAGATAGAGTCAATAAATCTCTTGCAACTGAGATGAGACATATAATTACCATAATTTAAGCTTTCTTAGCCCATTAGAGTAGGAATCCCAATAAAAAGACTGCACAATGGTGCAGAACAACAAATGGATCTGTTGCGATGCAGAGACCTCATCACAACCAATTGTGGTTGGGCAGGGGGTAGAGTCTACAGTGTCAGATAGCCAAGCGTGTCAAATATCATTCGGTTATAATGACCCATGATACCGTAGGATCACCTGAATTTGAAAAATAACTGATGTAATTAGTAACCTCCATATCGTAATAAAGTTTCCATATTAAGCCATAATTATTACCCATCACGTTTACCCAAATCCTAAAGCCACAGTCAACAATGTCAGAATACACCTCACCATGGTAACTAACCGCACGATTATAGCCACGGGAAAGACAACAAGAATTAATTAGTTATGGGGTCATATCAACCTCATTTGTGCCGGTAGCATTACTTAACCCAGGTGAAAGAAGAAAGCACCAGAATGCCAGAAAATTTCGAGTTAGCAGAAACAGAAACAACTACAAAAACAAGCAAGATTTCAGTAGAGGAATTTCAAAGAAGCAGACCAGCAGCAAGAATTCACAGCAATAGACTAGCAACAGTAATTTAGGTATACAACAGGAGAACTAAGATGATAAAGATAACAACATCAGTCATCGAGCCTGAGATCAATGCAATAATTCAAAGGATAGAATCATTGATCGACAAGTACGATAACACTTCGTTAATAGATACAAAATTCACAGAATTGTATCAATTCCCAGCCATGAAGAGGCAAGTGTATATGGGTAATTATGAAACGGATAATCTAGAATTCACAGGCATTCAAAGGTCAACTATACTAAACCTTAGGAGCCTCCCCGTATTTGGAATGACGGGAGCGAAAATGCAATGTCCAAAGTTCCTGATGAGAAGAATTCAAAACGGATCATTATGGTTTGGGAGGGAGATCCCAATTCATGCAGAGGACATCAATAGACTTACAAGATTATCAGCGGAGGGAACCAACGTCTCAATGACATTCCAGAATGTGTCCAAGAGAGCCAAAAATTCAGGGGATTGTGATTACTACAAGAAGTGTGAGACCAGAAGAGGAGGGAGGGGAGCGAAGATCGACCTCATGAACAACCTAGCGGTGAAATTTTCCTACTATCTAATAGTTGGGAAACAATGAGGCATTACATTAAAGGAGAATGCACCCTAGACACCATCTCAGTCGTGGAACCCTGCATTCAGAGAGCACAGTTACATTGGTGCACATTCTTGTTGAATGAACTGTTTGAGGCCTGTGAGGACAATTACAGGAGAGCTACGAGATTCATCTATGGCTATCTCATCATGGCCTTTGCAATGTGGAAATGGACTCACCCAAGGATTAGGCAGCTCGTATAAATCACTCATGACCAACCAATGGCATTAAGGTTTACGCCCTGGAGAGTATCGGGAGATCCTAGTACCAAAGAAGTCAATGAGGAGGATTTCTCATTCTGGTATAGATAGATGGTCGATGTGGTGGGGAGCCAGCAAAGGGTTCCAAGGGACATATTGGATAGATACTCTTCATAGATATGGTTTGGGGCAACCCACAACAAGACTTATATCCGACCTAGTGCGTAGGAAAAACCACTTTCCGAATGCGGCCACTGAAGTTCCAAGTAGAAGAGGAAGCCTTACACATCGAAGTTTGTTTGTGGCTAGGAGTTGCAATGGCAGTCAGAAGCGGAATCTCCCATTACTCATTTGAGGCAATGATACCAAAAGAGCTCCCAGGGGAATCACACCTAGTGTGTAGGAAAAACCACTTTCCGAATGCGGCCACTGAAGTTCCAAGTAGAAGAGGAAGCCTTACACATCGAAGTTTGTTTGTGGCTAGGAGTTGCAATGGCAGTCAGAAGCGGAATCTCCCATTACTCATTTGAGGCGATGATACCAAAAGAACTCCCAGGGGAATCACTAGAAGAAGCAACGAGGAGGATTTCCCAACTGCAACTATGACCCATACTAGACTAGCTCAACACGAAGGTGAAGGGCTTCAACCTGGTAATAGAAATTATCACAAGCACATCTACTGTATTTCCTACTTTTTCTCAGTTCCAAACTTTGAATTTTGCATCCCCATCCACAACCAACCCCATCATTACTGCCCTACCATCCACCATGTTCAATTCCCCTCCAGTAACCACAGTCACTCCAATCCACAAGACCAAGGCACCCAAGCCTCCAGTAGCTGCACCCAAACCAAAGAAAGCACGAACTATGGCACCCAAGCAAGTATTTGATCTCACAGGGGAAGATCACCCCCAAACTATGGTTACAGGTGTACCAATTCAAGAAGAGCTAGAGGTTGCCACCCAAACAACCTCTGTGCTACCTGTGTTTGATCCATCCTCAGTCCTAAACATTTAGACATCATCTCCACCTCATATGCACAACTCGTCACCACGCACTTCATTCACTTCCAAGGACCACTCCATCCACACTCTGTCCACCTCAATGACTATTTCAGATCCAATAAAACTAGGGTACAAAAAAAATGGTGATACTGAGGCAGAAGTTAACTCGGGTACAGCTCGAGTACCCGAGGTTGACCAAACTTCAGTGGGATAGGGCACCTTTCTAGAACTATTAGTTCAAGGAGGGTCTTTCACTTTTGATACAATGCCCACCTCATTAGAGCTGAACCCTTTCCAGCAAGCCAATCTAATATTGTAGCAGATTATACCGTCCACTAGTATGAATGTGCCTGAACCTCAACTACCACAACAAAGCCATCCAACGTCCCCACAAGGACACTCAGAGAAATCAATTTCCAGTGGGCAACCACTTAGAGAAAGACAACTGACCCAAGATATGTCAGGCATTGAGAACTTGCAGAGTTGGGGAGCTAGCCAACTGTATAGTTTTATCCAACTGGAAGCAGAGCAAGCAGAAGGACTGCACAATGACCTCCAACAGAGGTTCGAGCAACAACAACAACAACAAGTCATCACACTTACTGAGGAGCGCAATCAACTTAAAAGTGAAAAGGATACCCTATAGGAGTAGCTGGAACAAGTGACAGAATACTTCAAGGAACTATGTCCAACTATCGTTGCTTAGGATAGAAAAACACCAGAGGATATGTTGGCTTGCTTAATGGTCAAAAGATCCGTTCTAGTGAAGATGGCATGCACAATTCTGAGCAGAGAAAACTAGGAACTCAAAGAGGCACTAGCAACCAGACCAGCATTACTAGACCCTTCCATGGTATATGTCGAGAAGGTCACAGAGAGAAAAAGGCAGGTAAATGGCATGAGGGAAACCCTTGGGATGACAATGAAAGAGGCTTATAGCATGTTGGAGCATTTACATGAATGCTCCAACTCATTAACGATGGAAGCTCGCCCAATTTCAGCACAAATTTTGAAAATTTTCTGGGAAATCAAAGAAGCCACTAATCTGATCAGCATAACACAACTATACGACCAGGGAGATGTGCTCGAAACCAAAATCCAGAAAATTTAAGAACACATAACGACCACAAAAAAAATTCTCAAAGAGATAAGGTAACCAGTAAAACATAAATCTAAGGCAATACAACAGATGGCGGCCGAAGCTGAGCCAAAGATATAGGAGGTGTTCAGTAAGCTTCTGCCTATGGTGACTGAAACAGAGGCTGAAAGAGTCACCACCCAAACGGAGCAGTTACTTAAAGAATGTCAACAAGCAATAACTGAGTTCGCAGAACTCAAGACATCAACATTGGGAAAGGTTCCAGATTTGGGGCCCTTGTTTGGACAGGGAGAAGCAACTGGAAAAACGAGGCCAGACTCGGAAGTCGATAGACCACTGAAAGCCACAACATCAGGGAAATATTGACTCGAGATGAGTCAATAGCATGTGTTCAGGGCCTATTGGGGCCTTTGTTTTGGGATAGAATAGTTTTGAGTTGTGGAGAGCTGGAGGACAGGTGGCAGAACACAATCAAGGTAGACAGGGAGCTATCACGGTTGTGGAAAGCCGAAAGATAGGTTGCGTGGAATTGGTAGAGAACAACTCATATGTCAGATATGGGAGACAAGAAAAATCAGTAGAACTCCCAGTAATAAAGAGGAAGTAGAAAGCAGTGGAGTAGGGGAAAAGGAAGGACTGACAGTTGCACTCAAGGAGAAACAAATAAGTAGTCAATTAGCATAGGAGGTGTTAGCTAGTTAGTCAGTTTGGCGAGAGGCTGAGGAAAAAGCAGAGCCTCAAGAGAGCTCCGTGAGAAGTATGTTGTACTGGAATAAAACTATAATAGACTCTATGGAGCATATGTATGTTGTTTTGTTATTGATAATGAAATCAGGTTGTTGCTGTGTGTAATGTCGTGAGTTGATTGATGGTTATTTTCTTACGATGAATGTATGCTTAAATTAAATTTTAATCCATCATTCTGAACATGTGTTGATGAATGATAGTTCCTTCGTAGATTTGAGATATGTGTGTTGTTTCCAAGTTCCCATAGCTATTATCCATGTTTACATTTGTCTTCTACATGATATAACTTCTAATCTTACTACGGTCACAGCACGCCTCGGGTGAGATGCCCTACTCCCTGGAGCAGGGTGAAAATGCCGACGTTGTTCTAGAATACTGTGGAAAACTTGTTGAGTCTCGGGCTGGAGAACCGATGGATTTCTAGCAAGTAAAAGATATGACGCACGTAGATGCACCCTCGTCCATGACTGCTTGGTGTATATTCTTTCTATTAATCCCAACTTTAATTATCAGGGCAAGTTGGTGAGGGAGACGTGGGACAAAATTTTCCATATCAAAAGTGATAATGCTAGAATCGGAAGGATCAATCCCTCCGATGGAGGATAACAAAGTCTTCAGTTGCAATGAACAACTCTGAAGTACTTCCAATGCAGACATAGCAGATGGCACTTGAGCCAAATCCTCAACAATACTATAATGCTGAGCGGCATGGGCATTCGGGTTGTAGGAAGACTTTCAGAGTATGCCTTTAGAAGGTGGTCGTACAATGGGCTTATTACTAGGCCTTTCAATCTGAAGAGGTCCAGAAGTAGGCGGGGGAGGAGGAACATCGACGATTTCCTTCCCTTTTGCCTGGTGTGGTTTGGTATAATCTTTCGATCGAGTAGCAATAGAGACAAGTGCAAGTCCATTCATCATGAAAACCTAAGAGCCAAATGGGGTGGAGGAATAAGGTAGCTCCACCAACTGAGTTTGCTGTGATGGGAATGGTTCTTTAAGAACAGTCGGAGTGCCTTGGGTGCCCTTGAGTAGTCGACTCACTTTGGCCCATTGTGGACAGTCCTTGGTGTTGTCACAAATCAGACAAGGGTACTTCGGTTTTCATTTTGAACCATCATCAGCACTAGGTTTCTGAGAATCCTGTTTTGCGGCATTAGCTTTGGCCTTAACTTTACCCTTCTTCTTACCCTTGGAAGTTCTATCCACTGGATTGGACTGGATGGCATTCACTTCCGTATTTTTCCCAAAATTTGGAGGTGGCTGAGAATCAGTATCAATGGAAGGAGTAGATTTTTTCTTCGCAGGGCTTGGAGAAGACTTCCGAGAAGTCTGAGATGCAAAACCAATGATACTGTCGATGGATGGCATCGCCAGTGCTTTAGAAGTTCTAGGTCGTAGGGCATTAGGCAAGAGTTTGTACAATGTGTTAGACTGAGAGCACACGAGATCAAGGTACTGGGTATGAGCAATGGCTTGTTCCTTAGTAACACATGCCCCCATAACAATGTCCTTAACAATCGGAGCAACAAAAGAGGTAATGAACCAATCAGTTAGAAGTTGATCAGGAATCTCAAACTTTATCAAACGACGACGTCGCCTCCATTCATGAATATGATTAGATATATGGGTATCTCGATCTTGTTTCAAGTATGTGAGGAGGTGTGTCCTAGTTTCATACCAAACTGGTAACTGAAAGTGCGTGAAAAATGCCATGGCTAGAGAGTTGAAATCTTGGAAGACGTCACAGGAGAGTTCAATGTACCACTTGGGAGCGGAACCAATGAGAGTCCTTTGGAAATGACAGAGTCGAATGGAATCATCAACCTCAGAGTTAGAGGAGCACAAAATATGGTATGTCATAACATGCGCTTGGGGGTCTTCTCCGGACTTGCCCTCAAATTTGGGACAATCGCCAGGCATTTTAGTCAAAACTAGAGGCCAATATGGATTATGAAGGATAGGGTCATTTGTCAACTTCGACACATTGGGAAATTCTAGCGTAGTGAGAAAAGGAAATTGCTGATTGAAAGGCATTGCAGGCATTTTTAAAGACTAGTATTTGGATTCCAACCAGGTTGGGAGAAATCTTGTCCCCATATTTTCTATCCTAGAGGATTTTGTCCATAGGGGTTATAAGCCCGATAATTCTACCCATACACCGGTTGAGGACCAGGATATTGATTCTGAGAGAAACACTGAGGTCCTGTCTGAGCAACATATGGATTTTTTTGCGGAATGTAAGCAGTTCCTCGAGGTGTGTTATATAACACATGAGTTTGACCTTGAGTAATATACACAGTGCCTTGAGGTGCACTATATACCACCTTGGATTGACCTTGAGGAATGTAAGTGGCGCCTTGAGGCTGGACAGGTTGCTCCTGGGGTGCAGGTTGACATGGATGTTGTGGTTGGACAGGCTATCCCTGCGGAGTAGGTTAGCCTGGATACTACGAGCCATCAGGTTTCCCTTGTGGAAGAGGTTGGCCCAATGGTTGGGATGAGCCAGGTTTCTCCTGAAAACCAAGTTGAACAGGCTGAGCAGTAGAGGGTTAACCTTGTTGTACAAAATTTTGGCCTTGCTGAACCTAAGGCTGGTGTTGTTGCACAAAAGGTTGTCCCTATGGTGGATAGATTTTCCCCTTGGGAACATAATATTCTCCCGATTGAACATAAGGTTGACCAACAGGACCGTAGGGTTGTCCTTGTTGGACCAAACGTTGTCCCTGAAAGGGTTGTCCTTGTGGACCATAAGGTTGTCCCTATGGATCATAGGGTTGTCCCTATTGGATCGAAGGTTGTCCCTGAAAGGGTTTTCCTTGTGGACCATAGGGTTGTCCTAGTATGTACGTGAACTAGTTGGGATCAATCGAAGACAAATAGATGGGATTTCCATACTCATTATAATGATGCGAAGGATTAACGGAAGTTTGTGGCTACTGAGAACCCTGAGGGGTGTAATTCTGCTGCTGAATGGCCAACAGGTATTGGTAGAACATCAAACCTCTAGGAATTGAAGTAGAAGCGATAGGCACACTACCATTAGGTTGGATTCCTGAAAAGTGAGGTTGTGATCCACTCACGGAGGGTCTAACGGGTATCGTGAAAGTGATAGGAATTAACCCACGAATAGCAGAAGATGTTGACGATGACCGAGACGTACTAACAGTAGGTGCGGATGAAGCCACACAAACAGTGGGCTGGATAGGTACAGACATAGCAATCGTTGATGTCATGGGTGTCGAGGGTGATGCCCTTGATACCATGACAAATGAGCTTTCCAAGGGGGTCGATGTACCTGACCATATCAAGTTCTCATACAACGATGCAACACCATAAATGATCTGACCCAACGTATGATAAACAGCTGGGAGAGATATCGACTATGAGGAAGGTTGTCCTGAAACAAGGAGAAATCTCCGGAGGGAGTTGATAATCTCCTGTAGAAACATAAATCTCTTCACTACTAATGGGACTCGAAGAATCCATGTCGGATGAAGCCATTGTATCATCGAAAAGGCGATGATCAGTGGCAAGTAAATATGGTTCCGAAGTAAGAGGAGGGAACTCTTCCTTGTTTCCAAAACCATCCCAAGTGTCTTGAGGTTGCCAATTGATATCAAATGGCTCTTCAAGAGGAGATAAGGTAGCACGAGGTAAGATACTCGGAAGAATATACTGCCAGTAATTGAAAGGCCTAGTGGGCTAAGGTGCTCCTGAAGAGACTTTAGGAGAAGGATCTCCACTAGGAGGTAATGAAGGGGATGATGAAACTGGTGTTTTTTCCACTGTGACTTTGTCTCAAAACAGGAGAGAACCGAGATGACCAATTCGAGGCTTCAAGGTCAAACATTAAGGAATTACTCAAGAAAAAGCCAAGAAAATATCTTTAATGGGCATGCGATTGTAGGCAATTGATTTTATGACACTGAAACAAAACTCTACCATTTCATATTTTAAGAGTCAAGAAAGAGGCAAAAGGTGACTCTAGTCACTTTCAGGTTGAACGAAGGTGAAAGGAAAAGTGCTTGATGATCTTTTCAATTTTAGAGAGTCACGAAAAGAACAAAATGTCTACTTAGGAAATCTAAGCAAGAGGGTGTACCAAGTTTCTATGAATTGCAATATAAACCTTGTTGATCAAATGAAACAGAAATGACCAAGGACTTAACGTACATGGAGGCAGTCTCCCTGAATCATGTGTTGGGTGTATCATGGTTACAGGGTGGCAGACTTGGCTTCCTATGGATAAAGGATTGCAACCTATGAGGGTCTCCCTTTATATACTCGATGACACGGGGAGCACAAGTCCATGCTAGCGCTATCTAATTCCAAGTGGCGAACGACAACTGCTAGGTCTAATGATGCCAAAACACGTCACTAGCCTAGACCTATAAATGTGTGTGTTAGGTTTCAATGCTTCCTTAGGTTGATTTAATTCATTTTAAATTTGACCTTGAATTAATGTTGCAATTTCAAGGCCTTACCGAATGTGATCTCGAATTCTTAATGCACAACTATATGCAAAAGAAAATCATTCCAATTTGATGAATGCTAGCTAAGAGAGGGATAGTAGTTCATAATGAAGTAGCAATCAATTGAATACAAAGAAGAAATTTTCCTAGTGCATCTAAGACAACCAAAGCAGAAAACAAAAAGCTCTTTCCTTGTTCACTAAAATCTACTAATGCAAAATAACGTTTTTCATTTTCAAACTAAGAGAAAGAATGCAAATTTTGTCCTTTTAGATGAATGAGAATCAAAATTCACTACTATAATAAATGACGAAATAGACACTAGTTTTGAGCAATTTAAATGAAACGATCTAACACAAAGAGATCAATCCAACACGAACATCAAACACACTCAAAACAGAGATGCATTCCTTTAAGCAAAAGTGGGCTTTCAAACCGATTTAGTGAGCAATGTAATCTATGCTCAAGGTGACAGATGGAGAGCTAAATGAACACGAAGATGCTTACTAAACAACCCAAAAACACGTAGAACCGAGAGAAAAACTAAGATAATCAATCAACAAACTGAAAATATAAAGACTAAACTGAATCTAACTCAAAGCAGAAGGTTCAGTGAAGAGGGAGCCGAACCAGTGGCACAAGGCACCTAGAAACCCTAGGATGACAAACTCCACTGATCAGATGAGGGACAAATAGCTCAGAAGAACAAGAAAAGAGAGTCAAAGAAATTCTAGTAGACCAATTGAAAGATGAAAATCCAAACCAGAGGCAAGAGAAACAAACAAAACTTAGGGAGAAGGCTAAAATTTTAACCTATAGGATTCAGTGCGTTTTTCTAGCTGTAATCCGCACTAAACAGAGGTTGGCGCACCTATGACAAAGGAAAAAAGCACCAATCGGCGCGATTGTTCAAGCAACAATAGCACCGAGCTGGAAAAATATGTAAAAAAAATAAAAAGCCACTGAGAAGAGGTCATATTTGACACTCTAAGACTGAATGGGATGGCTGAAAATAGTCAAACAGGAAAAACAAAGAAGAAAAAATATGATACAAGAAAAGTCGACTCGACAAGCAAAACACTAGATGAACAACGAGAGATGACAAACAAACTGATCCATAGTATGGTCGCCAACTTGTTGTGTAGGTAAATCCCTCTGCGGATAGAGGCGATCCCTCTAGCCCTGGAGTGGGTCTAGCAATAAGGGAACAAGCTGGACTTTTGGACTCCTAGCTTATAAATGAAAATGGATTAGGATAGGTGGCCTACCTTGGTCCAACACTTTTTTTGTTGTTTGCAGCAGTGATTCACTGATCTTTGTCTTCACACGTCGCAGTCCTTCAGTGATAATGTCCGTGTACCTACACAAGGATCAAGTGAACGGTGACAGCATACGAAAACATATTTTCATTCACAACTATTCTACTGGTCAAGGAGAATCAAACATTTTGCATATTATCGAACACAAAATTGGAACCAAAAACTAGCCTTGTATTAATGATAGAGAAAAGAAGTTTACAACCTTAATGCCTTGATGTTGCAGCCTCCTTTAACGGGTTCAGTCAAGTGTGTCTCAAGCATTCGTCGAGGATTGGACTTGGTGAGGCAATGGGCCTAAACTCTCTCTCGACATTGGATTCCTCTTTGCTTTATTCTTCACACTAGCTATAGTAAGGAATGTTGAGCTAGCTGAAACCATGTGAGAAGGATGTATTTACAGGAGAGGAGGAGGTGGTTTGGGATCTCTCATAAGGTGGAAGGGAGGCCTTATCCTTTGGGGAGTTTCAATTATAAGAAACAAGAAGCCAAAGGAAGGACTTCGACGTTATTTAGTTGAACAAACCATGATGACTCTCTTCATGAAGTGGTTAGGCATGGAAACTTCATTTCTATTTTAAAAAACTTTCCAAAAATAACTAGGCGTGGGAAGTCCACTGAGACAGAGTGCCAATGGGCACGAGGCCCAATCTTAATTTCTCCATGGGCGCAAGGCCAAAACTAGTTACCAGTGCTGACCCAAAATCATGTGTTTTTGAGAGCCTTCTTCAGGAATGATCATCAGAGGAAATGTTCTTGAACTGCCATGGGATGCAATGACACTTTTTGCAAGGTATGACAATACAAAAAATTCACAGAAATTTTCCTCCAATATTCGAGACGGGGATTGCAGGGACGGTGAAAAAATACTGTGTAACAATACCAACAATGCATTCAATGATATTAGAGCTTTCGACATCCTCTTGTTCGACATTCTCATTAGTTGCATGCTTATGAGCACCTTCTTGCAAAGTGGGTGTAAAACTTTTGCATTCCTCATGAACACAATCTTCACAAGCTTGAGGTAATGAACCTGAAATGAAAGTCCTTCTTGAACTCAGCTTTAGAGATTTCTCCATCATGTTTTCCATAACCAAGACCCAAATACTTAAGCCTTTCCTCAGCAACAATTGGATAAACTGTGCCTTGTGCATGTTTTCCTAATCCTTTACCTTCATAGCCCATCTTCATCAATAATTTGGACCCTATTACTCTAGTGTGTCTTTCAAAAGAACCTACACATTCATCTTGAGAGGAAATTGAAGATAAACTTGAATTGCATACCTCTTTTTCAAGCACATGCTTGGCTAAGGATTCCTTGGCATCATGGAGTTGAGTCTCCATATCATGCATCCTTTCAAGGTTCTCATTTGCAATATGGAGCTGAGTCTCCATCTCCTGCATCTTTTCAAGAATCTCTTGCTTCTCCTCCTTCATGGCAATCAATTTCTCTTGAATTTTAATGCTCTCCCTCTTATCTTCATACTTCTCTTGCATCCTATCAATCATGATGTAGAGTTTCTGCAACATCTCTTTATCAAAGAGTTTTTGTAAGGAAGATTGACTTGAAACATCACTTAATGAAGCTTCCATTACACATGCAATGCATACAAATATTCTTTGTTGTGATTTGAGAAATGAATTCTCAATTTAGATCTCTTCTCCTTCACACATAAACTTGGCAAACTGTTAAATTCTCCATGCACAAATTCAACAACCAATAGAGAAATTAGTTATCCTTGGCTAAATGAGCTAAATTTTTTCTCTGATACCAACTTGATCTGAAATTGAATGTTAGTTATTGCTGTCCTAATTTCATTTTCAGATATAGAACTTATTCATTGATCTTGTTTTTGATGTGCAGGTTCTCTTGTTGCTTATGTGTGTCAAAGGAGGAATTAAAACCGAATTTTATGAGTGTTTTTGAAAGCATAAAGCAAAAATTTAAAGTGTTGAACAACAACAATATAAATGACAGCAATCCACACAAACTGATACATTAAAATAGAGTTTTGATGACGGAGTTCACCCCTCCTAGGCTACATCTCCTTGGTCTAAATCCATAGATTGGGCCTCCATATTAGATCAAATTTGATTAAAATGATGTTTACATGCATCAAATTATTTTGGAACCTATTGCAATGAGTTTAATACATCAAAATATATCATAAACAACTATTTGTTTACTTAATTTGGTTATCATATGCTCTAGGCATGGCCTTCCCTCCTGGTGGCCTTGGGCTTCAAAAATATTCAAGGCAACTAAAACCTCTATAGATGACCTCTTATGCCTTTGAAACCTATTCCAATGGCTCCAAAACATCAAAATATGTCTAGAATGACTCTTCCTGCACCCAATTTCATCGAATATTGCCTCAGTTATGGAAAAAACCAATTTCCCTGCAATTTCTCCACTAATTTTGGAAAATGTCAAGCTAACTCCACCAAATCTGGAGTTCTGTCGGATTTGGCAGACTCCACCAAAGGCACCGCCAAGATAATTATGCGATTAATAGTAAGATAATTGGTGCTTAAGTGGGGTTAAGTGCGTTTAGCGCAGTCACTTATCACATATTGCAGATCGCAACCCCGCTATAAATCATTCTATGTTTTCTACACTGGCTTGCACTTGTGATACCTTGATGCGATATATCGCATCGTAGTTCCGCCACCTTTTTAATGATTTATGTTGCCTGATCCTAAAAACCCCGATGCGATTGGTAGGACCCACCTTATCGCCACGTCACTTACCATGCAACCGCAAATAATTTTGTTGTTTCCTTATGTCCTTCGCTCCTAAACTACCAGTGCGAGATGGTTGAATGCAGTGACTAATTATATGGTTACACATATACACGCCACCAACTGAAGATTATCCACCAGATTTCTTTGGCTTTTGGATGCGCCATGCGGCCCTTCCCCATTGGCCTATAAATTCCACCATAATAATAATTCCAAACTTAGGAAATAGAAGACAAATTCAACTTCCCCAAGCAACATTGGAGAATCTAGTGAGGAAAATTATCACAATGTCACTGGATGAAAATATAGAGAATATTCCCTGAATATTGCCGAGGTGCTGATTGGATTGCCAATTCATCAGTCTGTCACTGTTCTGCACAATTTTTACTTGTTTGGGAAAACGAACAACATACCATAACTCACTCATATGAACTCAGATTTTGATGAAACGAGTTTCGTTGGAATTCTAGTGATGATATCTATCCGGTCATTTAGGCCTGAAGCATTTTTTGAGCTAATTTTTTCCCCTGATCTAGATTCTAATCACAAGGAAATCGATAAAAACATATCAAGAGTTGTTGATCTATGGATTGACAGTATTTTGGGAGGATTTATCACTGAATTCGTGATAGACACACCTATATATTACAATGAAGCTGAGTGGAGTTTTTTCAAGGGTCCACGAGCTAAGTATCTAAATTCTCTAAAGCTAAGGGTTAAAATTCTTTTATGTGAAAAAGTTTCACTACGAATGAATATAGATTAATGTTTGGAAGAAGAAATGCTAGAGCTACATGAAGTGGGAAGCGATACATAGTATATTACGAGAACTTCATTGAGACTTATTACAACCCCTTGTTAGAATCTGAAAGAAAAGAAGAAAGCATTAACTCTGCAACCCCTAGAGGTGCATTGCAATTAGGAGTTGAGAATAATAAGGGCACCTCTAGGATTCCCCATCCCGCTACTCCCCTAACCCCCCATCCCCCTCCCCATACATTCCCGCACCTACATCTCAACCTCCCCCACCCCCAGGAAACATGGCCAATGATATCAAGTTACCTATATTTAGAGGACTTAGATTAGAGGATCCTGAGAAAATTTGGTTTATAGATGAAGTAGTATGGAAATCAAGACAAATTACTAACAAAGATATAACAAAAGCATATATCATCACCATGTTGCAGGAAAGAGTGCTGACATGGTACATCAAGTATTCTACGACAAATCAGGTTACTTCTCTATATGATACGAAGAAAGCACCGACTACATAATTTAAGAAGCCAAAATCGCAGTCACAATGTATTACTGAACTAAAGGATATCAAGCAGCTAGCAAATGAATTTGTTTAGGAGTTGGATCAAAGGTTCAAAATGTTAATGGGACAAGTGAGCTTTACTATTACCGAAGAACAACATTATTAGTGGTTTATAGTTACGATCTTACCACATATTAGGCTACCTTTGACACAGAAGATGATATCAACACAGGTCGAAGCTCTAGAAATTGTGATGAAGTTGGAAGCTTCACCGACCGCAAATACACATGTTGGAGTACAACAAATGCAAAGCCAATTAGCAATTTTGCATTTGGAGCTGCAAGATTTGAAGAAAGGAAAGGAAGTTAGGCCAGATATTCGATCAAAAGTATGGTGTATAAAGTGTAAGGCAAAATTCCATTATAAGGAGCAATGCCCTATGTTCAGAGAGTACCTCGCTAGTGGAGCACCAAATCCATTGAATCCACGATCGAGCGTATGGTGTGACATATGTAAAATTGCAGGTCAACATCGCTCAGAGGAGTCCTATTTGTTATAGAAGTATGTGTAGACTTCGAAGCATATATTTTGTAACTTATGTAGATCAGTGGGGCATGATGAGAAGAATTGTCGCAATTGTGATTTAATGATAGAACAAACTATAGGAGCTTATAGAATGCAAGCTTAGGGATGTGCACATGAGGATCAAGGCCAACATGCTAGTCAAGGAGGATTCGAAGGACAAGGATGAGGATGAGGATGATGCGTTGGTCGAGGACGTGGCCATCTTATTTGTTACAACTGTGGTGAAGCAAGACACTTATGTGGGACTGTCAGAATCCTACCTCCACCTGTAAGTACTGTAAATATTTTGATAATGTGATACAAGAATGTCCAGTCCTTATGGAAAAAATGTAGGAGAAAAGGAACAAGTAGCCCACGCAAAATCTACAGATGATGAACACTGAACCAAGGGAAGATGATCTGTGCATCAACATAGTAACAATAAGTGGTGCAATGACATGAGATGATAAAGTTGAAGGTAAGAGGCTGATGGAAGAAACATGGGTTAGGAAGTTTGTAGAAAGAGCCCCTGTGTTCAATTTTGGCGGAAAAAGAAGCATTCCTGGAGGTGAAGTGAATTTTCATGGATCTAGGAGCTTCAACATATAACACACAACCACTGCAGAATTTTATACCAAATAAGGACATCGTTTAAGAAACTACTCAGCTGAAAGAATTTGATCCAGCTATATTAAGATCACTTTTACAGACCTGCATGAAGCTATTGAGAGATCATAAGGTTATTCAAGGACTCCAGGAGTTGATAGAATCTTGCACTGGTAAATAATAATCGTGTAGTGAGAAGCACAAAGTAAACAAGTTGCATTGACATAAGAATATAACATGAAGGGAAATGAGACTAACTATGCAGATCAGGGAATATGATATGGATAAGGTAATCCTAGATTTAGTATTCGATGCCAATGTATTACCTAAGAAAAATTTGGAGTGAATGGGAAAACCAAAGTTGCAATGGTCGCCTATCTAGTTGAGGATGACCAACTAGCAGAGGATCATCACTATGGGAAGGTTATCCGACATTGTAGTAGATATTGAGGGAGTGTGTGTTGTTGCAGATTTCGTAGTAATTGAAATTGTAGATGATAGCAATCCACATTTGGCACTGCTTGGATTGGATTGGGCTTTCGATACTGATGAGATAATCAATCTAAATGGGAGACAAATGGTGTTTGAAAAAGGTGATTTGAGGGTCATTGTTCTTTTAAACCCATCAGAAGGAGTGTGGTATACAGAGCATGTGTGCAATGAGTACTGCGATGCGGATATTGCATTAGATAACTTTTGAGGTCTAAAATGGGCCTCCTAAGAAAAATTTACAACCAAAATAAACTTTATAATAACCAATAAGATTCAAGATGATGATGTCAACCATGGGGGATGATTCACCATTTTTGGGGTAAAAAATTTAAAATATTAAAAAATAATAAAATAATAAAACTACTTTTTCAACTTGTATTTTCAGCTTATCTCCCAATGGTTTTACTCAAATTTCAATTGGGAGTACTCTTTGGATGCAAAATTTAATTCCTCATCCAAGGAGTACCCATGTTGCATACTTTCGATGGACCCTGCTACATGAAAAATGAGAAATACATGAAAATTCATGATTGCAATCATGTTTTTCATGTATTTCTCATTTTCTATGTAGCAGGGTCCATCGAAAGTATGCAACATGGGTACTTCTTGGATGAGGAATCAAATTTTTCATCCAACGAGTCTTCCCACTCAAAATTTTAGTAAGCCCATAGGGAGATCATTTAAAAATGAGAAATACATGAAAAATCATTATTGCAATCACGTTTTTCAAGTATTTCTCATTTTCCGTGTAGGAGGGTTCATTAAAACTATGCAAAATGGGTACTTTATGGACGAGGCATCAAATTCTGCATCCAGCAATTTTTCCTTTGAGTAAACCCATAGGGAGATAAGTTGAAAATACAAGTTGACAAAGTAGTTTTTCTTTTTTCCCTCTAAAATTTGATGATGTAATCTAATCTTATTTTATTATTTCCCCTACTATTTTATAATTTCCTGAGGCCCATTTTCAACCTCAAAATTCCCCTAATGACAATATTTATAGGATAAAAGCTATGGAGGAAGATTGGATTAATCCTACTATAGATGGAATACTAAGTTGGGAACAAGATAGTTCCTGTACTTCAGATTCTAAGGAAGAGTTGGAAAATTAGCAGAACAGGCTACATGAATTCCACCAGATGATGTAACATAATCACAAGATCAGTTTGTTGCTTAACTTCAGAGGTATGTGATCTGCCTTATTATGATGGGATAGGAGATGTAATTCTTTTCTTGATAAATTTGAAAATGAAGTACCAGAAGAACAGAGGTTCCAAGCTTTGGATGTAGCCCTAAGGTAAACACCTACTAGATGGTGGGGTACTCATAAAGTGAGCATAGGGAGTTGGAAATAATATCACAAACTTACGAAGATCATATTTGGCCCAGTAAAAACCAAAATCAAAGTAAAATATGATGGCAAGGCTGACCCCTGGGAGCATATGTTTCACTGGACTTCAGCTTGGGGAGAAGATCCAGAACCAGAATGGGTACATGTCTTCTTTCACACATTGGACGTAATACCTATGAATTGGTATCCTGAAACATAACAATGACATGGAACGATGAACTGGACTGACTTGGTGGAAGGGTTCCTACTGAAATTTAGTTTTGAAGATGATTGTCCATGCATTGATGAAGCCATTTAGGAAATCAGAGAAGGGGTTTTTAAGGACACAAATGTGATAACTTGGATGCAGCCAGATTGGATTGTGCAGTTGCAACACGCACTGGAATGCTATAATGTGACAACAAAATAGGGTGATGAGGATCCATGTAATATTTGTATCCCCAAATCAGAAGGACATCTTGAAGTTGTTGGACCTGCACATGAAATAATTGACATAACGCAACCATGAAGACAAAGGAGGTGAATATTGGGTCTGAAGAAGAGCCAAAATTTGCACTGATTAGAGATTATTGGGACGAAGACACAGTTAGAAACTTTGCAGAGCTACTACACGAGTATCAAGAAATCTTCCCTACAAAGTTTTTTGAATTGAAGGGTATCATAGGAGACCTAGGAGTAATGATAATTACCCTAAAACCTGACATGAAGCCAGTCAAGAAAGTTCCATATAGGTTCAATATAAAATATAAGGAAAAAGTGAAGGCAGAGTTAGAAACAATTATCAAAGCAAGCATTAGGGGAATTTTGAGGTCTAAAATGGGCCTCCTAAGAAAAATGTACAAAAAAAATAAACTTTATAACAACCAATAGGATTCAAGATGATGATGTCAACCATGGGGGATGATTCACCATTTTTTAAATAAAAAGGTACAAATATTAAAAAATAATAAAATAATAAAACTACTTTTTCAACTTGTATTTTCAACTTATCTCCCAAAATTTTTACTCAAATTTCAAGTGGGAGTACTCATTGGATGAAAAATTTAATTCCTCATTCAAGGAGTACCCATGTTGCATACTTTCGATGAACTCTACTACACGAAAAATGAGAAATACATAAAAAACGTGATTGTAATCACGTTTTTTTATGTATTTGTCATTTTTCGTGTAGCAGGGTCCATTGAAAGTATGCAACATGGGTAATCCTTGGATGATTAATTAAAATATGCATCCAACGACTATTATTAGTAAAAATTTGAGTAAACCCATAAGGAGATAAGTTGAAAATAAGGGTTGAAAAAGTAGTTTTCCATTTTCCCTCTAAAAAATTTGATGATGTCATCAAATCTTATTTGATTTTCCCACTATTATTTTATAATTTCCTTAGGAGGCCCACTTTAGACCTCAAAATTACCCTAAAGAATCTTTGAATTGGTAGAAGAATCTGAATGGGTAAGTCCTATGGTAGTTTAGGAAAAGAAGACAAAGGGAGATATCAGAATATGTGTGGACCTCGGGAAGTTGAATGATGCATGCTTGCATGACCTTTTTCCAACGCCATTCATGGACAAAGTATTGGACAATGTAGGAAGACATGAGGCTTATTCTTTCATAGATGGATTTTCAGGTTACCATGAGATTAGAATTGCACCAGAAGATAGAAATAAGACCACCTTTGCTACAAAATGGGGTTGTTACTAGTACACAGTGATGCCTTTTGGTTTGAAGAATGCTCCTGCCATATTTTCTAGAGTTGTAGTCGCAACTTTCAAGGAGTATATACACAAATTTATGGAGGTTTAATTTAATGATTAGACGATATTTGGATTGTTGAAGAAGCATGTTTCAAGCTTGAGGCTGATGTTGGATACATGTAGGCGATATCAGATCTCATTTAATTTGAAGATGTGCATATTTTGTGTACATTTTGTTATAATATTGGGCATGTTGTTTGTAAGCATGGATTGATGGTAGATCCTGTGAATATTTTTTCTAGTCCGAACCTGGAACCACCTAAGACAATGAAGAAACTATGCAGGACACTTGGAAATACTGGTTACTACAAAAAAATTATAAAGGTGTATCCACAAATGACTGCACTAATGGAGAAACTCCTGAAGAAAGATGTTACTTTTCACTGGGACAAAGAATTCCAAAAGATACTTGACATACTGAAGGAGAAGATGGTAATTGCGCCTATCCTAGTTTTCTATGTCTCTTGCATAGCGTTGGGAACAGTCTTGCCACAACCAAGAAAATGAGAATTTTACCACCTCATAGCTTTTGCAAGCAAAAAATTGTCCAAGGCAGGGAAGAACTATTCTACGACAGAAAGAGAAGGGTTGGCTATGGTTTATGCATTACAGAAGTTTAAGAATTATTTGTTGGGTGTGCACTTCAAGATGTTCCCTGATCACTCCACACTGAAGTATTTGGTGAATAAGTCTATTTTAGGAAGAAAAATCTGTCGATGGGTTTTACTATTCTAGGAGTATGATTTTGAAGTTGTAGTCAAACTAGGAAGATTGAACTTTGGGCCTGATCATATGTCAAGAATAGAAATAGGAGAAGAAACCACAAGTATTGAGGATAACCTGTCGGATGTGCAGTTATTCACAATTAGGGTTGTAAATGATCACTTCATATAAATTATTTAGTTTTTGGATACGGGAATGGTGCCCACAGAGTACACTACGCAACCGAAGAAGGAGTCGGTAGTCAAAGAAACTAATTTCTATTTGATTGCATGTCATTTATACAAAATGAGACCAGATGAAATACTTTGAAGATACATCTCTGAGCATGAAAGACAGAGTATTTTGGAAGAATATCATGGAGCAGTTGTAGGAGGCCATTATGCAAGAAAGGCCACTGCAAAGAATATTTTGAGAGTTGGGTTATGGTTGCCCATAATGCATATGGATGCAAAGGAGTTTTTTAGAGCTTGTGATGCATGTCAAAGAATAAGAAGGCTAGCTAGGAGGGATGAAATTCCATTGAATATAGAAGTAATGTTGCAGGAATTTGATAAGTGGGCAGTTGACTTCGTTGGACCTATCAATCCACCAGGAAATAAGACTGGTGCAAGGTATATAATCTCTAAAACTGACTATTTGACAAGATGGGCTGAAGCACAACTTGTGAAGGATTGCATTATAGACACCAATGCGAAGTTCATATTTGAGTATATTCTGTCCATATTTTGGTGTCCAAATATCTTTATGAGTGACAAGGGTTCATATTTCTTTCATAAGACTATTGAGGCACTGATTGAAGAATTTCACTTGTACCGTCAAAAAAGTACACCATATCATCTTCAGGAAAATGGGACAATCGAAGCTTTCAATAAGATCTTGGAGAATGCACTCACAAAAGTGTGTAAAGTCAACATAAATGACTGGGATATGATAATTTCAGCGGTGTTATGGGCATATAGGACAACATGCAAGAAACTGACAAGATAGACACCATTTAGGTTGGTCTATGACAAGAAGCAGTCATGCTTATGGATTACATTGTGCCGAGTTTAAGAATCATATCATTCACAGACATGGCCGACTGTAATACAATGGAAGAAAGGATGAAGAGATTTCTTACTTTGGAGGAAGACAAGTTTATCGTGGGTTTTCATCAACAAGTACAAAATGCAAGGGAGAAAGCTTGGCATGACAAGCACATCAAGGAGAAGAAATTCAAGGAAGGAGACCTTGTACAATTGTATGATAGCAAGTTTGAAAAGTTCCCCGGAAAGTTCAAAAAATATTGGTTGGGACCATACATCATCAGGCACGTCTCTGATGGAGGTGCAGTTCAGCTCGAAAAGTTAGATGGTCAGTTGATTCCAAGATGAGTGAATGGTAGCTGATTGAAGATATATAGGGATGACTCTATCCCTGGAACTTTGCACTGAGTCTTAGTGCCACTTGCAGTTGAAAGTGGGCACTGGACTATAAACTTCTCTACATAAAGGAGCTTCGTTGAAGGAATATTACTGTGCAACAGTTAGGAGTATTTCGAAGTTCGAAAGCACTGTGTTGGAGGAATATTGTTGTGCGATAGTCAGGAGTGTGTGAAACCCGACAAGAGATATGAAGAGGGATGATTTGTTGTGACAAAAGGGAAGATTCGTTGAAGTCTACCAGAATTATGACCGTTGGAAGAAAAAAATTGATGTGAAAGGAAAGTTTGGCGTTAAAAGGAGCGTGGGGAACACATTTATTAGGCACAACTGGTTGAATCTGCTGCCATATCTACATTAAATGACCCAAATATAAGGCATTCATGGGATTCAAAATTCAAATTTTTTATAAAAGCAAGGTCATGCTCCACATTTTGACACTTTTCTTCATGATAATTCAAATTGTGAATTTTCACCTAAGTGAGAACAGAGCAATTGGTTGTATGTATGAGAGGAATTTTGAAGAAATTTCCAGGAAAACTATCAAGAAGGGATTAACAGGAATTATGATAGCTACATTGCAAACTGTAATAGTTCTGAGGTCACTATGGAAGAAAACATCTGCAGAAGAAGCACAACCAAAGAAAAAGCAAGTAAAGAGACTAACTGCGTCCCCTGGAGTTAGAAAATCTCTGAGGAAGAAAATCACGAGGGAGCAACACACCAAACAACGAAATGAAAAGAAGTAGAAGAAACAATGGAAATTTATGGATGATACACTAGATATTTGGACCTCGTTGTAGGAGGATCCAAACATTCTGAGGATTGAGGAAGAAATTTAGGAAAAGGAGAAGAAGTTGGATGAAATCTGGGAAACTGTCAGGACCCTAGCAGTCTTGCAGAGGCTCATAAGGACAATAAAAGGAAAGAATATTCAGAGTTAGATTGAAGATATTCGCAAGAAGGAGCAGCTTATCACAACAAGGAATCATCCATGGGAGGAGGATTTCGTCCAACTTTCATAGACAGTGGATGTAAATCTCAAGGAGTTGCGACAGAGGTAGAAGGATGTGCTTTAGAAAACAGTTGGATCGACAATAGAAAATCTATTGGACGAGGTGCGCCAAGAAGAGAAATAGTTTGCAGAGATGATTTAGCAGTACAATGTTGGGTACACCAGTATTGCAGATAAGGTTCGGGGCGCACTAGCTGAGTGACTTGGGAAGTGTCACGTGTGAGTGTTGGGGGTATGTTGGTCATGGCCCAACTTGGTCCATTTTTTATCAAAAGACTCTAGAACTTGAGGAGCGGAGTGGCAGAAATGCAGAGTTATTTATACCGTGCGATGTTTAGGGGATTTGGGGTGGGTTGAAGCCCCTCATTTTGTAATGAGTAAAATGTTTTAGTCTATTATTTTTTCCACCCATTGTATGTGGACCATGGTTTTGGGTCGATGCAAGTGCTATATAAACAAATGTAATGTTGAGTTGAAGTGGTATGTATAATGTAATAGTTGATGATCACAAGCACTTGATATATATGTTTAGTCTGTTTTGGGTCTTAGGAAGGCTCCGCAGCTATGTGCATGGAGGCTTTGAAGATTCTACAACTTTGTGCATAGACCACCTGTAGCTGTGTGCACAGGTTGAAGAAGTGAATGTACTAAAGATACTTATCATAATAAAGAAGAATAATTTTTAAGTTATCTATGTGTTTATATGTGTGTTTTCTTATTATCTGCATTGTGAAGTTGTTTATATGATTTATGTGATTTTTTAATCATAAATGCGCAGTGCGCACAAATATTGATTGATGAATGAAGTATAGAATGTTAAAGTAAATAGATGCATCCACGCAGTTCCGAATAAGCATAGGGAATAAGTTTAGCAGGGGATCCACACTCCATTGTCCCTTTGGATGTAGAAACCTAGTTCTGACATCCCCCAATATTTCCTCGGGTGAGACTACGATCTACATAATAGGTCATTGCCGAAAGGTTCGGTAATAAAGGGTTTTGTTGGTGCACAGTTAAATCCGAACCTGGGTCAATCCCAAATATAGCCAATAGATATTAGTCAACAAGGTGAATCCCCCATGATTTCACGAATATGCTAATTACCTATTTTAGAAAAATGATTTCATATAAATCTGCAAAGAATAATCACAAATATGAATAAAATACCTCATGTAATTGTGTTTCCGTAAAACTTGACAATAGAATTACACTAAATATTCTACAAGAATCTACCACCAACTTATTCTTCAAAACTCATTACTTTCACAAATCATATTTGGAAGATAGGATGATATATAGAATATTGAATGTGTTTTCATTTATGTCAAGTTTAGGGGGAGTTTGTTGATAAGACATGGTATGTGCAACTCATAACATTTCAATGAAGAAAACAAAAGAAAACCCCAATTTTTTTATCAAAGGAAAAAGTGTTAAAAACCAAAGTCCATGCTCCCCACAGTTAGTTGATAGATATCCATAATTGGCCAACTGTCATATAACAGTATTTAGCCATCCACATATCTGATCATGCACTAAGTTAATGTTTCGAGGTGGATACTCAATTCCATCTGGCTCTTCATCTCTCATCTAGGCCTCTTGCAAGTATCCAAGTATCTCGTGTGTATCAAGAATCTTAGGACGCATCAAGGAGAAAAATTAATAAATACTTGGATTCTAGATTTATTTGTCTTAGCTAGTGGGTGGACCCCACATACAATGTAGAAGTATAGGTGGCATATCAAATGGAACTAGGTAGCAACGTGGGTGATGTGGTGGCATGAGGAGTTGACATGTGGAACTTATTTTTTGTGTGTTTTGGTGGCTAATTGGACAAGGGGTAGGTGACACATGGCAGGTATCCAAACACATGGAAATAGTAGGGAACACCACATGGTAGTGTGCTAATTTGGAATATTGTATGGAAATGACATGGAAGTTTGTATGATAGTCTCAAAATCCTTAGGATTCACATCAAAGTAGTGGCTTGGCAAAGGATTCCTATGTATTTTGGTTTTTCCAAGATAGTCAATGAACAAGGAAAATGTGCCAAAAGTAGTAGAGGGACCAACTTCAGTAGGGCCCTTAATGGGCTATTCGACCATATGGGTAGTAGGAAGAGTTATTTAGGCATAAGGTGATCTAAATGTGAGCCAAATATTTTCACTAACAAATGATCTAGATCTTGATTCAAGTGAAACAAATGAGAACAATCAAGGTACCGAGAGAAAACACAAAGTTATCTCTACGCTCAATGATCCAAAGGTGAATTAAGTTTCTTGTTAGTAGATGTTTGGGACTAGATTCATGTGAGGAAAAAGAAATTCATCAAGGTTCCATGTGGTTCATGGTTCCACGTGAGAAGAGTTATTTAGTTATCTAGTTATCTAGTGGTGATCAAAGTCAAGTGTTTAATACTCTAATCCTAGAACCCCAAATACACTAGAGAGGAAGTAGGATAAGACATGGTTCCAAACCAAGTTCATTAGGAGAAAATTTCCCAACATGTAGCACTAATGTAAAATTAAAAGGGAAATCCAAGAATCCAAGATCTTCCTATGTATGAAGTGTTTAAAAAAAAAACTCGGATACTAAATTCACACAACAATGGCAGAATAAGCCCCTAGTTATGGTGCCTAGTCACGTGGAAACAAGTATAAAGGAAAATAAAGGTATAAAATATGGAAAAAGGCTAAATGATCTCGCACCATTTATAAATATGAATTATTGGTAAGAGTTGGTAGAGCACTTTATTAGAAATATTGAGAGGGGGGGTGAATAAATATTTCATGTCCAATCAAATTTTACTTAGTTTATGCTTTCATTTTCAAATTTATCCAATCCATTATTTCATTAGCAACACAATGTGTTGTAGATCTAGGCATATTCAATTTTCCATGAGCATCATTAAACATAAGAGAATATAAACCACAAGAATGCATCACATCATCAACACATCAACACATAGGGAAAATATATTTTTAGGTGGAATACTCAAATGGGAAAAACCATCACTATTGTTGTTTCGCATTTTTTATTATTTTAAAGAAAAATTTCTTACATATCGCACTGGTGCAAAATCTTGCTAATGCATAGGCTCCTAACTGTTGGAGGATACCACCTCCTCTTTTCTCTAGCTACAACTGGAAGGGAGATACTAATCCATGATTAAGTTTATTTACCACCACCAGAAGGAAGCTGCCACTCCCTCACTAAAGGGTCCAACCCTTAGTCCCTATATGGACCATGTTTAAAAATGCATCACACTGGATCCATTTGACTCAACCACAAATCCTGCAAGAAACTTTTCATCCAATTTTCAAATTGGACCTACAACAACCATTATGACCAATCTAAAAAACAATATTCCAAAAATATCTATGTCAAACAAATCTTCTCAATAAACCATCTAACTTAATAAAACATTGAACAAGAAAAACTCTAGCTCATCGACACTATCAAATACCAAGCCAAACTCTTTTCTCATCAACTCTGTCAAATACCAAGTCAAATCCTTTTCTCATCAACACTATTAAATACCAAGCTAGAATATTTTCTCATACTCATCTATCATCAACATACTCATTAATACATTTGTTGACAATCAACAACAAATCAATTTTCAACAATACAAAAACCTTCTCTGAATATAAGACACAACAAGACCCCTTATAACTCTGAAATTGACTCAATGAAATCATCGCTATACTATTCTATGATAGTATGCAACAACATTGCTAAGAAATTCTCTGCATAATACAAACAACATCAATCATTAAACTCCTATGGTCAAATGAACATCAAACTCCTGCAACTAGTACATCAGCCTCAATAAGAAACCAACACATTGTTGAATCATTAACCAATCATTCTGGTACATAGTAGGATTTTCATGAAGTCTCCAATTTGGGATGAGAAATCTATAATAGAATTATGTTCATAAATGATAAACAACAACATATATTCACAATATATAATTCTTTGTCAAAGAAATCTTAGTAACATACAACCTTTACATTCATCATACAATGTCATCAAGTAAATAAGGGTAGATTGAACATGTATATTAATCAACGAAAAGTCCCACTGTCATTGCAATAAATCAACGCATAAATATCTCCCTATTTTATTGACCTCTTTTTCAATAAACAAATAAAAAATTATAGAACAATTAATAACATACATGAACCTCTATCATACACAATCCCTTGTCCTTAAATGAACACAGTGATCTCTACATATACTGTCAAAAAATCAAATCGATCTCTCCATACATTGTCAAATCAACATACTAATCCTTGCATACATTGTCAAAATAACACACTAATCCTGCATACATTGTCAAATAAACACACTAATCCCTACATACATTGATCTCTACATATACTATCAAAACACCACAGTGATTTCTATCCAACAAGTTAATACGAGTTCTTTTCTGACACAACAAAAATGAACTAGTTTTTCAAGTAAACAAGGGAATATGAGAATTAATAAATTGCAACAAGGTGAATACTTCTTCAAACTCCTTTCTATAATCTTAATTTTCCAGTATTATATGCTTAACACAATCACTTATTCCAATTATTCTTCAATTAGCAATCAATTTATCCAATATAGTTCAATCTTCTAGTAACAATAAGCAATTTTAGATAGAACAGTAAATCAATGAGTAATAGAAGACAACCAAGAACAAGAGAGACAAATTATTTGGTCAAAGACCAAGGAAAAACTCCACAAGGGGGAAAACCATTTCAAAATTCTTCTTCTATTATATTGTCATCAAATTTTCAACAGAGAAATACAATGTTCCAATCCATCAATAAAGAGTCAAAGTCAAACCTTTTACTATCCAAAATCAACTAACTAATATCTAATAAAAGGTGATCCAAAAAGTAAAATATGGTAATCAAGTCAAATGTGTAATTATAGTTAAATTCAACAGTAACAACAACAACCATAATCATTCAATGGTCAATAGTCAATAGTCCTCCAAACAATTTGGTCGAAGCAACATCAAATTTGGCCTTCGAAAATTAGTCAACCCAAGTCAAAACAATCAACAAAAACCTCATATAAATCGTTCAAAGTAAACCCTTTGACCTGTTAAAACCTGAACTGCAGGACTATGGTAATGTTGGTCAAACTTACTTAGAAAAATTAGTCAAACAAACCCTAAACTCGTCCTCCCAAAAAGGATCCAAATCAAATCAAACCAAGTCAAAACATGCCAAGTCAATGTTTGCCAAAGGTTCTAAAACATAATTCAAACTCAGTCAACAAAGTTTCCTCTCTTCTCTTCACACATGTGAACTTCGACCCTACAATTTCAGACTTGTACAGACCACTTAGATCAAGAGAGAGAATATGTGGTTTGTGATTACCATGCTTTAAAGTGATGTGACACGAGGTCTATTTATATGTGGTGGAGGAGACTCATTTTGTCCTTTAGGTCAACCTATAATTTTGTGCACATGTGTGTTTCATATTAAAAACAATATTCTTCCTTGACCAAATTAAATTATTCCAAGGGCTAGAAGGATCTTCTCTAGATGAGGAAGACTTCCCAAAGGAGGGAAATTTTTCCTGAGTTGCTAAACTAAAACTCCCTCTTAGCTAGGGAAAAATTTCCAATTGTATCATAAGTCTCATCTCATCTATGATCATCTGTTGAACACTCTTGAATCTAAAGAATATGAATCATCAAAGGGGAGATCCAGCTACCACCCTATATCCAAGGGTAATAGGTGAGATCCACTTACCACAAGGACAAGGATCAAACTCTATCTTATTGACCTGTGACAATAGGCGAGATCTACTTACCATGAGAGGTAAGGATCACACTCTATCCTATTGTCCGCTGATCCTTCCCACCTTGACCCTCAAGATTCACGTGGTAGGATACCTACATCCTTTATCACTTGGGGGATATACATCCTTACCATAGATGGTAAGATCACACACACACCTAAGTCTCCTCACCCATTGGCCAGATGGGGAGGGACAATTCCAACAAGCATAGCTTGTGGGTAGGATGCCAACCGGGATATACCCTGTTAAGTCCTAGAATTGATGGTAGGGGGAGATACCCACTTGTCATAAATGAAAAGGATCACACACATACCATACAATGATAATATGCATGATCTACTTACCTCAAGGGTAAGGATCACACCATATCCTATTGTCCAGAGTCACCTCAACCCCAGGAGCTCTACGGCTTGATTCCTATCCCTGGGAGCTCAAATAGGGGGAGGAGCATAGCTTAGTGTTCTCTATCAGCTGGGACCCTTACCCAGGAGGGTCATATCCATCAATCTAAGCTACTCTGTGAAGACCAAGAACTTCCCTTTCGAAAAAGCCTTGTTAAGAATTCTTGTTATTCAATCGTCGGTCTAAATGTGATGGAGATATATGGATCCTCTCTACACCATGTCTTGAACGTAGTGATATATGATGTCAATGTTCTTGGACTTGTCATGAAACACGAGATTCTTTTCCAGTCAAATCCCACTCTTGTTGTCATAAGTACTTTCTCAAACAACTCTCCAAAGAGATTCCTCAACCATACAACCTCGCAGCTCGCCATGCTAGTAGCAATATATTTAGGCTTAAAAGTACTAAGGGAAACAAAATTTTGCTTCCTACTCATCCAATTTGTTATCACAAAATTGTACTTGATTGGCTACTGATCAGACAACTCTATGTAATTGTTTCAAACCAGCTTTTGACTGAAGCTTAGCCTCTTCATTCTGAGAGGGCTCTCTCAAAGGGTTTTATGATATTTGATTATGATAGTACTAAATGGCTAACTTTGTTTGAAAAGTAATTTGTTTTTTATAATTGCAAGTTGAAAAAATAAAATCTTGCTACCATTGGGCTTATGAAGTCAACAAATCAGTAGGTTCAGTGGCAAGGTTTCTTGACATGGAAGCTGAGGCAGATAGGGGTCTTTAACAAAGGTAATTCACTCATAAAACACAGGAAAACATAGTCATCTCATTACTAAAGGAAGTCAGAGCATAGAGTTATGAATTTTGAGTAATAGCAATGAAATCTACTGCAAGTAGTAAAACATAAGATTTATATCAATAAAACATTAAAAACCCCATGAGAATCTTAGGTCTGTCAAGAAAAAGTCACTCTGTATTACTGATATGAGTCAAAATACATAAAGTAGCAGTTTGGTGCAAAATGTCTCCAACCCCTTTACTACTTCGATGATTTTCCTTTAAATAGACATTCTTACAGTAGGGATGATCTACCTCATGGATAGATTCATCAAATTCTTCCTATGACACATCATATAACAGGAAAAACATGTCTTTTAACAAGAAAATGACAGCTATACCCTAAAGATGAATTTTCCTAATAGGACTCAAACTCCTATTTATTACATCAATATACCTTATCTTTGAAACAGTTACATGTTAGTTAAAAATAAGTCTCACGTGATTGAATAGGCTATGACATTGTTCATCACCACTTTTCATATTAAAAAACTTCCTAGACATGTGGAACAAAACCCTATTTTTCAGGAATACAAGACATTATCTTCAACGAGAGCTTTAGTTGATGAGTTATCTCCACAACACTTTCTTCAAGTCATAAATGTTTGATGATAAGGTCCCTTGACCTATTGGAAGAGTCCAGTTGTCCAACACTGCTTTTAAAACTGCTCCAAAACCTTTAAAAATAGCTCGCTACAAAAACAGGACAGTTTTGTAGCATCCAAAAAATAGCTTTTACACCCAAAATTTTTGCTCCTTTGCTGTTTCATGGTATCCACCAAGACATTACACATCATCACCACCATTATCCCTCCTTGAAAGCTGTAAAAAATGATTTTAGAGGCAAGAAGACAGCTACAGAATTTTTCGTAGCGTTTTCCTAGCTTTAAGCCTAGGAAACACTACAAAATTGTGAAAAAATGCAAAATTTCCAGATTTCAAAATTTTATCAAAAAGGTGATCTCCAGCTGTAAAAACTTGATCTTCAGCATGCCATGAACCTTCTAAAACATATTCAAACTTAACTTAGGACCCTTGTGGTGTTTCCTCTTCATTAATGATCAGTTGAGCTATGGGCTCCTCAACCACAATCATCTTTAAGCCCTTCTTCTCTAGCTCTTCATGAATCAAGTCTAATTGCTCTTGAAGGTCTTTGAATTGATCCTTCAGTGTCCTGTTCTTAGACTGTAGGTGCAGGTTCATTTTTTTGATATGTTTCACCTCTCCTCTCAATGACTTAGTCCATTTGATTAGTTTTCTATGTTGTCCAAGGTCTTAGAGACACTTGTGACTTGATCCTCCCAAATCTCTTTCATTTTCTCAAACTGTACCTTCTGAACCTTGTGCTTCCTTGCCTCTTTCTTCAAAACTGATATTTCATCATTTTCCAACTTTAACAATGATTTTCTACTTTTTCAATTTCTACTTTTTCAATGATTTTCTCTTTTCTTTTCCTTTTTTTAAAGACTGATTCTTCTTTTACAGGTGAGGAAAGGTCAATGATGCTTGGTGGTGATTGGACAGTTTCACTGACCTTCTGAATTTCTTTACTACTTTCCAAGAGCTTTATAGCATGTATTGTCAATGGTTTCCTAGCTTGAAACATGAATCCCGCATCCTCACCTTCAAACTCTAACTTCTTAGTTGTTTTGGCTTTCTTGAGCTTCTTTCCTCCCTCATCTATATCTTCAGATTGGACTATGGGAGTTTCTTCAATATAAATATCATGCAGAATGTATTTTAAGTTACCCTTAGCCATTTTTTGGCTTCTTGTAACCCTCTTGCTGCCATGTTTTCTTATTGTTGGCTTTTGTTTTGCAGGTGTAACAATAGGCGTATCAACTTTCTATAATGGCTCTGTCTCCATGATCACTGGCTCACTTTTCTCTGCCACTGAAGGTGATGGTATATCTCTAGGTTTAGGAGTTCTTTTAGGAGTGATGGCATCTACTTCAAAACCACTGACAAATAGAAAATATGACTAGTCTCTGCCTAATCTCTTTAACTCCTCTAAAACCAGCAACTTGATTAAACCATGATGAAAGAGTGAGGTTTCATTTCCTTTAGATTTAGCTTGAACTTTGTCTGAAATTTTAGCTAAGCTTCTGTATAAGTAAAAATGTAAATCAAAATACCTCTTACCAAAAAAATGTAGCAGAAGCTTGAAGTGGTAGGAATAAACCATATGATACCTCCCTTCACATGTGAAGTACTTCTGAATGATTAGCAACAGCTTTGAGAAGTTTTCTTTCATGTAGCTCCTTGGGATGGAATTTGTGAGATCAATCTCACTATGCTCTGGCTTGATAAATTCCTTGCATTCCTACATGGTGAAATTGAAACATTTGAACCATTGTTCTCCTCCTCTAGGAATTCCTGTTTCTACTGCAATAGTCTCTGGTGTTACAGTGATGTTCAGCATTCCCACCTTTGAAGCTGTCCCGTTGAGACTGATGGAAAACTCCTTAGAAACCTGCACATGGCACCCTTGTAATCTTTAGCAAAACTGCAAACACCCTATTCTTCTAAAAACTTCTAAGGAATTTGGGTCTTCATTCAAGAAATTCATGTATGATGGCTCATATCTGAGGCAGTGGCCTCCTTTGTTGGTCTTCCTCTTTGCAGCCATGATGCTTTTATACCTTCTCTGCCTCACTTGATCAGTGAGACCTGCAACTTTCGAAAATGCTAGCAACCAGCTAGGCTTGGTGAAACAACTCTCCAGAACTCAGTAGCATGCAAAGATGGAGCGAAGAATGACAAATGAATCAATTGGGTAATGTTTTAAAGTTTCGGTGACAACCCATAACTTAATCATGACTCATACATGCCAAAAACAATAATAATGACCTCAGCCATGACCATTATACCTTGATTTAACCCTAACTAACTCAAATGACATCCACCCTAACACTTCTAATAATTGACTAAAACCTGGCACCTAATTTGAAAAGACAGATAGAAAAACCTCTTTTCGTAGCGTAGTTAGTGTATTTTCTGGCAATTTTGCTACGAAAGTATTAGCAGTTTCCTAGCGAAAACTGCATTTTTACTGTGTATTTTGCTACGAAAACAAGAAATCTTAACTGAAGTGACCTTTTCGAGTTTAAAAGCTTGGGAAATGGAATATGTCAACAAATGATGACTAATGGGACATGATATGACTTGCATGGGGATGGGTTTGGACCTTAGGATAGGCTAATATGAAAAAATTTAAATTTTCCTAATGAACTCTATGACCATACCTTTGACAAATAAACTTCCAAGACCATGTCAAATGATGTTTCAATTTTTCTGAGTGATAACACAATATATCATGGAATATCCCAAGCTAAAACAACATCCTGATGTTCTATTTCCGTCGATAACATTTTTGGCCCTGTCAACACCAGTGTATCCATGTAGTTTCACATCTCCGATAGAGTATCCATGTAGTTTCACATCTCCGACAGTGTATCTCATACCAATATTAATCATCCCATGAAAATATATTAGCACATGCTTAGCATCAACCCAATGTACATGAAGAGGCTCTATCATGAACTGACTCAGGGTGTTAATTGAAAAACATATGTCTGGTCTTGTGTTCACAAGGAACATTAGTGCCCCAATAAATTGTCGATAGGGATTTTCCAAGTTAGGTCCTACAAAATATTCACATAGCTTCTTGAATTTCATCTCCATCAGTGTGGCCATAGAATTACATTCGACCATTCCAAATATTTTGAGAAAATTAACAACTAATTTTCCTTAAGAAAGGAAAATCTCATCTGGCCTTTGCCACACCTCTAAGCCCATAAAGTAGTGCATCACTCCAAGTTCTTTCATTTGAAACTCAGAGGCCAACTCCCTCTTGCACTGGAGAATTAGAGGCTTACCACCAGAGAATAAGTCACCAATAAATAAAACCAAAATAAGAGGCATACCTTGGAACTCTTTGAAGTGGAGGTGCAGGTCAGCATTGCTTCTCATAAATCCAAGCTTCACCATGTAGCTATCAATGCGGGAATACGAAGTTCTAGGGGCTTGCTTCAATCCATAGAATGTCTTCTTCAGTCAACAAACATGAGTCTTCATGTCTTGTACCTCAAATCCATGTGGTTTCTCAACATATACTTCTTACTGGAGTATGCCATGTAGAAATGTAGTCTTCACATCCATTTGGTGAAGAGTCCATCTCTAGCTAGCAGCAAGGGCAACAATAGATCAAATAGTGGTATAGTATGAAGTCAGTGAAAATATGTCATCATAACCTTATCCCTCTTTTTGAAAGAAACCTCTAGACACAAACCTTGCCTTATATTTCTCTATACTTCCATATGTTCCATGCTTGATCTTGTACAAACATTTTTTAGTCATGGAAAACTTTCTTTTGGGTCTTGAAACTAATTCCCATACATCATTCTTGATGATGTTGGTATTGTAGTGTTGGCATTAATGTCAATAGGTTGGAGATGATGCTGGTGTATGCATTTGTGATGAGTGTGAGGTGATGCATGATTGGTTGATGGTCTTGTTAGTTGGCATTGATGTCAACATCCTTATGACTAGACCATAGTGGAGATGATGTTGTGGTTGTTGACTTGGAGTTGGATCCACATGTGTATTATTTTTAGATTAGTATGTTGAGTGGTTGGAGATGTTGTTGCTGGAGGAGGATGGAGAGATTCTCATGATGTTGTGTTGTAGCTTGGATATGTTACTACTACAGGAGGATGTTGGAGTGTTGCTATAGTTTCTGCATATGTCTCTATATGTATTAGAGATGTTGGTTTGTTGCCTCATGGGTTCTTTTGTATGCTTTCTACGGAGATTATTCCTCCAGTGATGGAGTCAGTTGTATGACTTGAGGTTGCTGCTACAAAGGATAGAGATGATGCTACAGGTGATGAATATGGTGTTGCAAGTGTTAGATTTTTTGAGGTTGTTGCTTGACTCAGCTGGAGGAGTTGGTCTTGGTCCTAAGGTTGGAAGAATAGCTCTAGTATGTCATATACTTAATCTTAGCCTATTTAATTAGTTGGATACCTATTGCAAAGGCTTGGATGAGTGTACATGAGCAGAGGAAGATGATGGAATAGCTGACATAGGTTATGGGCTAAAGGATTTATGTTTTCATAGTTTTAACCCCAGTCGCTTGCACATAGGCCTATGTGAGAGGTTGGAAGCTCCAGTCATATGTAGGGAAGGCTCAACAGAGCCATTTTAACTCTAATTTCTCAGAGGGATATGTTATGGGGAGCAACCAAGGATTTGTCAAGATTTACTCCAGATTTCTTGCTTTATTGAGCTTATTTTTGTGTATTGGTGACATCCTTGATAAAAAAAAAATGGCTTATGGTCTTAAATATTCATGGGACCTTTAGAAGCTGATTAAAGTTGAAAATATCAAAAAGGCTAGTGGAGTTAGTGATTTATTTTTTCAGACACAACCATGGTGAAGGTAAGGATGAAGGATAAAATTGTTAATTGAATTTACTATTAACATAGATATACATTTATGCATTTCGTTGTGACCCTTGGTCTTCACATACCAAGTGGTCTCTTGGACTCCCTTTGAATTTTTACCTTCCACGCTAACCCTTAGATGATTAGGTGTCCAACATCCCCCCCCCCCCCTTAATCCGAAGGGGTATGTATGAGTCCAAGAAGAGAGATACAATACAAAATACTATAATGCATGACAAAAATACATTGAATGTTCTCTCTAATATGATAGCATGAGGAGGAGGTTTAAGGATGACCACCAACATTGGAATGCTTAGTGCAGTTCCCAGAACTCTTCCAAATATGGCACTAAGTTGAAGGCTTCTGCTAGAGGAAGTGATCCTAATGCTTTGAATAGGGAGACCTTCAAACTTGAAAATGGAGGTCTCAACATACATAAAAAGGGAGAACCTCAACTTGAAAATGGAGGCCTCAACCTACAGTGGTTTAAGGATGACCACCAACTCTAGACTACTTAATGCAATTCCTGGAACTCTTCCAAAATTGGCAAGAATCTAAAGTCTTATTCTAGAGGAAGTATCCCCAATTATTTGAAGAGCGAGAATCTCAACCTCACATAGATGTTTTAAGGATGAAAAAAAACCAAAGTAATTCTAATGGGAATCTATGTCTCTGGCTACAACTCTAAATCTGATATGACAGGTTTTGGCTCAGGCTTGCTTGATGTGGCTTTGAATCTTGTAGATGACCAAAACTTCACCCCCCTTGTCAAATACAAGGTGAGATGATGGAGAAAACTAAATTGCAAGGCATTTTAATATTCTAGAAGAGATTCTGACATATGACTGAAACATATTCTTAGTTGTTGATGCCCATTGCCAAGAAGCAATCCATCCAAGATGAATCTTTGTTCTAGCAGGAGGCTTATTTCTTGTTTTTTAATCATCTGTGTGAAGAATGAGTGGTTTTTCGGAAAATGCTAACATGGATGAAGATAAAAACATTGATCTTTCATATGGCCAACTCGATCACAATGTTTTCATATAACAATTTGTTGTGGCTGTTGTGAAAGAGGAGTAGAGTCTGGAACAATTGAAGGTGATTTGTCATAAAGAAATCCAGCACTCTGAAATTTTATGGCCTTTGAGTAATCTGGAATATGAAAGGAAACATCCTTGTCATATCCAAGACCATTTTTGTAATTGTTATGGAAAACTCTTATGAAGGTATTATGATGGACTTGGGAAGTACAAGCTAAGTTTCTGCTTCTTTCTGCAAATATGGTCCTGAAATGGGCACTTTTATCTTAATCAAACTCAACTTTATTGACTTGATGAATTGCTATATATTGGTAGGATATTGTTTCAAATTCAAATAGGAAATTGTTTTGAAAAAAAAACAAGTTCAAAAGGATGTATTTTCTGTTGTAACTCTTCTTGCTGAAGCTGATATTCAAGCTCCAAAAAATCTATTTTCTCCTGTGTATTCTACATACAGGTTTTAATATCATAGAGAGTGTTCTTGATGATTTTGACTGTATCACGATCAATGGAATGTATCAGAGTTTTCAAGAACTATAATACTTCAGTAATTCTAGCCATTAATATCTTAGGCTAGAAATTGCACAAAACATGTTGGACTATAATTGCAACTTAGAATTTTTTTTAGAATGTTACTACACAAACTTCTACAATGAATTTTTAGATATACATAAAATAAGAAAGAAATATGGCATATAACATCAATCCAATGGTTGCTCTGACCACACCATATATAATCCACGGCTCCGAGGAACACATATATGCACATTCCAACGCATATGCATTCAACGCATAGGAAATTTGGAATAAAACATTTAATTAATGTAGCACCAAAGTTCAATGTCTTCAATGCAGAGTTTTAATTAATAGAAATAATATTTAATTATCCACACACCATAGTTTTGACCAACCTATATACTAGACAACACACTAGAATTAAATCAACCATAAATATGTTCACCGTCATACAACAAAAATACCACAACCTTCATATGTTATATAGAGAAGAATGCAGCATATCCAAATAATTTTTCCTATTTATACTCGCTCTGGAATTTTGCTTCAACAAAAGGCTTCTACAACAGGGCATCAAGTTTGTCATGGGGAGAAGCAACGAGTAAGCCTATATTTTCTATGAAGAGGTCTACAAAGACCTGCTCTCGGTAGCACATATGTACATTATATTTCATGAGGAAAATGTTGAAATGTTTCTCTTGACAGTTGCAGATCCATTGTCACACACAAATGCCTGAGCTTCTTCTACATCTTCCACGACTATTGATAAGCTCCATCATTAGGTACATTTGCAGAGGTTAATGGTCACATTTTTGCCTTATTAAGTCTCTTTTTATTGCATTTTAATTATATTATGGTCTTATGATGCTAGTGTATATGGTGATTGAGGCTTATCATACTTCGAGTACCTAACATGGGATAAATGCAGGAAAATCATGAATATATTGCTTTTTTTGGGAAGATTTTGTCATTAAGACTCGGCGTAAACAACAAGGAGAGATTCTAGGGGTATTTTCTACCCTTCTTAACTCCCAGAGGCAGCCTAGAGATCCTCGAGATTCCCTCCAACAACTCGAAATCAAAGGTAGCCAAGCAAACTCAAGATCAAGTTCACTAAAGCCATACTTCAATTGCAGTCAAGTGGACTCATCATCTAATTTTTAGGGAGCTATTGGTAGCTACCCTTTAGGTTAAATAGGGTTGAGAAAGAGCTCATTAGGATTCGAACTTTGGAGAAAGCCATTAGTCTCTTTGCTCTTGTAATCAGTTTTCAAGACTTTTATGTTGATGTAATGAGACTACCTTGTGAAATGAAATGAGAATTCATATTGTGCTTTATTGATCTAGTTTCAGAGAGCTAGGCTTGTGGGTTAGGGCCCAATCCATGTGCCTTAGTCTCTCTTTTGTAATCATTCTTTACTTTCATGTCATTTTAGCTAGTTTTTCGTACGAGTATTTAGCTAGTTTTCTTGTAGTTTCATTTACTGCTCTTATTTTGCTTCCAACTATCTTTTGTTATAGATTTAGCTTGCTTTCATGTTGGTAGAATAGGTTATAACTTCAGAAATTTGTGAGTCAAGCCTCCCCCTCTCATCTCTTTCATTGGACCTTGAGGAGGGTACACCTTCCCCACGGAACAAAATTTCTTTTTAGTTTATGATTTCTTGGAATGGATCAGATAGGTTGTTGTAGTTCCATGGATATGATTAGAATGTTGTGTTAGATCTCTGTTTATAAGTTAAAATATATTTTCTTTCCAAATTAAAGTGATATTTTCCATTGTCTTTATCATTAATTTGTCCATTTTTATTGCATGAATAGGTAGTATTCCTAAAGGCATAGGTAGCATAGCCAAGGAGAACTTCACCAGCACTTGCAGCTTCAGCTTTCACCCTTCATCAGCCCTATATTCATCAAAATCGCCATCAGCCCTGTTTTCATATTTTTCATCTCTACACCGTGAGCAAACCCTATGGGTGCAAGACAGGCCTCTCAAGAGGTTCTGAGCTTGGCCAAGGGGTGGGTCACCTTCCACTCATCCAAATCCACATTCACTCCACCTTCCCTACCCTTTTCACACCTATTTTTGGCCTCAGATTTCCCTCAGACTATTTCCTGTAACAGTTAAGGACTTTCATGTAGCACTACAGGAAACCTACAGCAGCACTTGAAGTAGCACCAATGGGCCCCTCCTTAATCCCAGAAACCACCATCCACATCCTCTAGACTTGCAAAAGAAAACCATTCATACACCTTCAACCTTTCACCCATTTGTTCAAGCCTTCCATAAGCCACCTTAGCACTTTCTTCTCCTAGTTGCAAAACAACACATTTACAAGCATATTTAGGTCATGATTAGTTGCATGATTAAAATCATGATAGATAGATCATAGAGTAAGTAGAGTGTGTTTAGCCATTTGGCCCAACAAAGTGTGATTAGGATTAGTTTCCTTTATGTCATGCGAGATGCCTAGTTTGCCTTCATTTCTTATCATATTTTAATGTGTAGATTTCTTTCATTGTAGAGTAGTTATATGTACTTGCTCGATGTAGTGTAGTTTTGTAAATTTTGATAATGCCATGGCTTTGAATCATTTGTAGCCCTAGGACTAATTTCAGAAGTGTGAAAAACTTCATCCAGAAACCCTAGAAGTAGCACCCTTTCATAAAGCTTAGAAGAGGATGAAATGAATAAAATGCATTTGTTGTGCATATAACACTGTCAACTCCAAGTTTGTACAAACCCCGGGTTGATAAATTAAAGTAGGGAAGCCTCTAGGAGTTGTAGCATTATTAGTGCAATACCAGGGCTCACCACTTTTTGGCGTCATTTCCGGGGAGGTGTCTAGTAGATTCTTTGATTTTTTTTTAGAATTCTCTCTGATTTCCTTTTACATGTTGTTTCAAAAAAATTGAAAAAAAACACAAAAAAATGATTTTCATGCCTCATAGGAGTAGGGATACTCAAGGAAATGTTTTACCTAAAACCCCCACATCACCACATAGTCGCCCTTCACTCTTATTTAGTGGATGTGTGATCTGATCACGGTTTGAATACTACTCTAACCATCATGTACGATATGAAGATCTTTTAATTGACTATGCCTTATACAGGTTTAAATGAGCATGTTAATCCATCGATTATAGTGCATAAAAACATAAACATAAATAAAAAAACTTAACATATCAAGAAGCGAAAACATGTAAGTAGGAGAGAGACAACCAATTGGTAACAAAGTTCACCCCTCCATCTCTCTGGGGCTACATCTCCAGATCTACTTCAATTGGAATGCAGATCTTCTATATTACTTCTTCAAAGTCAGCTTTCTTACATTCAAGCTTTATGGCCAAGAATTAGCCAAGCACTATGAATCTCAATGGCTAAGTATTCTCTCCTTTATTCTCCTCCTTTCTCATGGATCACATAAGGAATATATGTAGTTTCCCCTCACCCACTCTCCAACGAAGAGTATTAATTACAAGACCCACAAATGTAGGGCCTAATTACAAGGAAGGAAAAACAAGATCCTTGAAAGTAGGATCTCCAACAATATCAGGCTCATAATTGGGAAAAGTCTCAAAACCACCTAAAGACTCTTCAACCATTCCCTTGATTCTCTCAACCTACAATTGAGAAAAATAGAGAATTGGTGTGAGGTGGTTTCTCACATAAAAACCAATTTCCCTAATTACATTAAATGAATAATATGTGAGACAAATTATCTCAAAAATATTAATCATTTATATCAATAATGCATGGGTTTAATAAGGGCTCATAAAATGCATGAGCATAATTTCACCCACTTAAACACTTTTTCACCAACTTCAAATCAACCTGGCGTAAAGCTCTTTCACATGCGAATATCCTTTCGGATCACTGTGAGGTTGAACAAACCATAGGTGAGCCTTCTAAAAAATTTGAAGAACCTATTCGAGAAGAAGAAGACCTTGTTTCACCTAAGGAACCTGCTTCACCTATCTCAACCATGGCTGACACTGAAGCTTAGGGAGCCTTTCACATTAGAGAGGAAGATGGGGAAACTAAAATGAAAAACATTAGCCCCTTAGCCCTTCCACACTTTCATGGAATTACCTTGAAAGATCCTGACACATTCATGTTTGAATTTTCTATCAGATTATCAGAAGCTAAAGCTATTCCCATATACCCTTAAGGATGCAACCTTGTGCTGGTTCATGGGTCTACTTGGGGAAAACATCACTACCCAAGAAAAAATGCAAGAAGCCTTCAACAACAAGTACAGGGACTACTGTAGGTCCAAGGAAACTAAGGATGAAATATTCAGGATGACTCTAGGGCCCAATGAATCCCTAGAAGACTATGAAGATAGGTTTTGGTTAAACTATAAGAGAGCCAATTGTACTCTTGATCCCGGATCACTTAAACTAGTACTTCTCCAAGGGATTAGAGAGGATGTGATAAAAACCCTCAATATGTTATCAGGAGGATATATCTACCAACTACCTTATGAAACAATAAAAAATGTATTTGAGAACCATTCTAGGGTAGCTAGGAAGAAAGGCAAAGCTGGAAAAATTACAACCAATACCCCTTCCTCTTCCATCTCCATCAAACATGAGATTGGAAATATGTTGGAGGACTTCAAGAGTGACATGTTTCACACCTTTTCTTTGAAAATGGACACAATGCAAGTCAAAAGGAAGCAAGAGGAAGCAGAAAGATCCTTGGCTATATTTTGCCCTAGATGTACCATAAAACACCCTAGAAATGAATTTCCACTAAATTTCACTGAGGATTTCTTAGTCTGTGAGGAAAATCATGCCATGGACAAGTGTCCCTCCTTACCTGGACTCAAAGTTGTATATCAAGGTGGGGAAGTGGGACCAGAGAAACTTGGTTTCATCAACCAGAGAAGGCCTCAAGGCCCTAGGTCATATCAACGGGGTATGAAAGGTGCACCTTACTATTACTATAAAAATAATCAGAATGCACCAATGAAAACTTGGTACACCCCCACTCCTCCATCCTGGCCTACACCTCCTACTTGGCCTTACAACCCTCCATATCATCCTCAGCATGTGAACCAACCATTTCATTAGTATGTTCCTCAACAACTTCAGTGGAACAATCCATCCCAAGGGTGGAGGCCTCAACATAATCAACCACCTACTCTAATGCCTCCACTGGCTTTGAACCTCAAACTTACTCTGCGGCTCCGCCCAAGTTTCTAGCAGATGCTGCATCAATTTGAACCATTCATGAGCCGAGACTAAAGGTTTATAGTATGTACAACAAAAATAAACTTTATAACAACCAATAGGATTCAAGATGATGATGTCAACCATGGGGGATGATTTACCATTTTTAAATAAAAGGGTAAAAATATTAAAAAATAATAAAATAATAAAACTACTTTTTCAACTCGTATTTTCAACTTATCTCCCAAAATTTTTACTCAAATTTCGAGTGGGAGTACTCGTTGGATGAAAAATTTAATTCCTCATCCAAGGAGTACCCATGTTGCATACTTTCGATGAACTCTACTACATGAAAAATGAGAAATACATAAAAAAATGTGATTACAATCACGTTTTTTATGTATTTCTCATTTTTCGTGTAGTAGGACCTATCGAAAGTATGCAACATGGGTACTCCTTGGATGAGGAATTAAATTTCGCATCCAACGAGTATTCCCGCTCGAAATTTGAGTAAAAACTTTGGGAGATAAGTTGAAAATATGAGTTGAAAAAATAGTTTTTTCATTTTTCCCTCTAAAATTTGATGATGTCATCAAATCTTATTTGATTCTTTCCACTATTATTATATAATTTCCTTAGGAGGCCCATTTTAGACCTCAAAATTCCCCTAATGACATCCCAATGTGAACCTGAACAACAGACAAGCACAAAAGGTTTATAGTGGAGAGACATCCTATCCAACTTATGTAGTAGAGATACAAGAGATTAATCTCAAGTCGGGAAGAGCACTCCCAGACAACCACCCTCCATATCCACCTATAGAGGTTGAGGAGGAAAAGGAAGAAAGTAACACTCAGATCCAAAAACCTTCGTTTCCCAAGTGCTTGATCCATTCCATTCAACACACCCCATAGGAGACTGAACTTCTGGTAGAATTGAAAATTTTGTGTGTAAATATACCACTTCTCCAGGCCATTAAGGATGTACCTATTTACAATAGGGTCATCAAGGAAAAGTGCTTCAAGAAACCCAGGAGAAAGAAGAAAGACACTCCCACCATCAATGTAGTAGGACAGTTGTCCGACTTAATGTTGGGAAGGGTGAACTTTCCAAAGTACCTGGACCCTGGAAATCTAGTTTTAGATGTGCACATAGATGGTGTCATAGTCCCCAATACTCTGATTGATCTAGGGGCTACCATCAATGTCATGACCAAGGAAACTATGTTGAAACTCAACCTCCAAGGGACTCTAAGGAAAACCACAATAGTTCTGCAAATTGAAGATTGGTCCACAGGTAACTCCGGAAGAAATTGTGGAGGATGTTATGGTTTCAATTGAAGCTTGGAAGTATCCTACATATTTCATGGTTCTGCAACCAAAAACCAAGTTCAATGGATATCCTCTCATCTTAGGGAGACCTTGGTTACCCACTGCAAATGCTTATATCAACTATCGGGCTGGAAACATGACTATTAAAAATGGGCCTTTGTCTAAACAACTGGTATTATATCCTCCAGCCTAGCCTTCCATTGATCATGATCTACCTATATGGTTGGAGGATGAAGAATATGAGGTATATAAAACTACCTCCATTTGTACCATAGATGTTGTTCTTAGAGGGGGACAACTTGATGAAGACGAACTCATCGACCATGTCATTCAAAACCAGTCCCCCATCGACAGTCCACTTGTAAACCTAGTCAAAGAATCTGAAAGCCAACCTTGGATGGAATTACACTCAGTCGATTCAATCTATGAAACCACCAAGGTTGTAGAGTTTGGCCCATCTAGATCTCTGAAAATCAACTCAAACCTTTTAGATGAAGAAGAAAAGCAGCTATTCCAACTTCTAAAAGAAAACGTAGATGCATTTTCTTGGGATTACGAGGACATGATAGGGGTGCATCCTTCATTATGTAGACATCATATTTACATTAAGGAAGGATGTAAGCCTATGCAACAACCCCAAAGAAGGACGAACCCAGATCTAAAGGACATAGTCAAGGAAGAACTGTAGAAACTATTGGATGTAGGTTTCATTTATCCTATATTAGACAGTGAGTGGGTATCTCCTCTTGTACTAGTCCTGAAGAAGAATGGAAAATGGTGAATTTGTGTTGATTATCGGGAACTTAACAAAGCCACCAAGAAGGACCATTTTCCTTTGCCCTTTATAGACCAAGTCCTAGATGGACTTGCAGGAAAGAAGTTATTTTCCTTCATAGATGGGTTCAGTGGGTATGACTAGATACAAATCAGCCTTGAAGACCAAGATAATACTACTTTCACCTACCCATGGGGTACCTTCGCTTACAGAGTCCTACACTTTTGGTTTTGCAATGCCCCGACTACCTTCCAAAGAGTTGTCTTTAGCATTTTCTCTGAGCTAGTCCATGAATCATTTGAAATCTGCATTGATGATTTCACACCCTATGGGGATGACTTCCAGGAAGCTCTCTCCAATTTGAGAAAAGTGATGAGAAGGTGCATTGAGATGCACCTCTCCCTGAGCCCAAAAAAGTGTGAATTCCTGAAAAGAGTAGGAGTTGTATTGGGACACTCAATCTCCCAAGCAGGAATACAGGTGCACTTGAGAAAAATCACTATTATCAAAAGGGGTACTTGCTCCTCAAAAGTAGAGAGATGTCAGGAGCTTCTTAGGGTTAGCTGGCTATTATAGAAGATTCATCAAAGATTTCAATAAGATGGCTTTGCCACTATTTGGTTTATTGTCCAAATATTCTGAGTTTACTTGGTCTAGTCTTTGTCAAGAAGCTTTTGAGCTCATTAAGGGAAAGTTAATCATTCTCCGAGGTCCAAATTGGACTCTGCCTTTCCACATCCACATAGTTGCATCCGAAAAAGATGTGGGGGAAACAATAGCACAGTTAGAAAAAAAATTACCTTATGCAATCTATTTCATCAGTAAGAACTTGTCTAAGGCCGAACTCAATTATATTGTCACAGAGAAGGAGATGTTAGCCAATGTCCATGATTTAAACAAATTTAGACATTGTCACTGGGTATCATACCTTTGTACACACTAACCATGCAACCATCAAATATTTAATGAACAAACCAGATGTTAATGCTAGGATAATTATATGGTTGTTACTATTACAACAGTTTGACCTAACCATTGTTGATAAACCTGGAAAGGAGAATGTTGTTGCAATTTTTTTATCCAGGTTAGCTCTATCTACAGATGAAGAAGGAATGGTGGATTAACACCTCCCAGATGAAAATCTCTTTGCTATATCAGCACTCTCACCATGGTTTGCTGACATAGATAATTACTTGGTTGCTCGAAAGTTCCCTCCTAATCTCTCATTCAAGGATAAAATCAAGATCATAAAAAAAGTGCCCCTTTCACATGGATTGGGGGGAATATCTTCAAGCTAGGCCCTAACAAAATTCTTAGAAGATGTGTGAGGGAGGAAGAATTTTTTGATATCCTCTTTGCATGTCACGATAGCCCTTGTGGAGGCCAATTTTCTGTAAAAAGGATACTATTGGCCTACCCTTCACCAGGATTCCAGAAGATACACTAGCAGGTGTGACCACTACCAAAGGATGGGGAAACCTACACAAAGGGATGAGATTCCTTTTCACCCTCAGGTGGATCTTGAGCCATTTGAAAAATGGGGCATGGAATTCATTGGACCTATTGATCCACCATCTGGATAGAAAAAATATATCATAGTCTGCACTAGCTACCTGACAAAGTGGGCTGAAACAAAAGTTGTGAAGGTAGAAACCAAGGAGAAAGTAGCAGAATTTTTGAGGGAGAATGTGTTTTACAAATTTGGATACCCTAGAGAATTAGTCACTAATTAGGGGGCACAATTCACTTCTCATCTCATTGAGAATATTTTGAGGAGGCACAATATAATGCACAAGACTTATACTACCTACCACCCTCAGGCGAATGGCCAAGCGAAGTGACGAACAGAGCCTTGGAGAGTATCCTTACCAAGGTTGTGAGCAGCAGCAGGAAATATTAGGTGAAGAGATTGGTAGAAGCTACTTGGGCCTACAATGCTACTTGGAAAACAATAATAGGATTCACTCCTTATGACCTGGTATATGGCACGAAAGCTCTTATTTTAGTTGAATTTGAATTCAGCACCTTAAGGATGGCTGCAAAGCTAGACATAAATCTATAAAATGCCCAAAAAGAGAGGCTGCTGCAATTAAATGGATTGGATGAGTTCACAATGCAAGAACTCTTTCACACAAAGGTAATTCAGTTGCAAAGGAAGGTCTGGAATGACAAGAACATTAAGGAAAAGACCTTTCAAGAAGGAGATTGGTTGTTGTTGTATGACTCAAGATTTAAGGACTTCAAAGGAAAACTGATGACAAGATGGTTGGGACCCTACAAAGTGGGCAAATGTTATGATAATGGCGCAGTTCAGATCAGAACCATAGATGAGGAAAGGATTCCCCTACTTGTGAATGGTTACAGGCTCAAGGTTTACAAGAAGCCCCTATCTAGGGCAGAATTTATAAATTCCATAAACATGGATGTGTATGTCATTGGAAAATCCATAGTTTCCAGTGCCTCCTAGAGAAAAAAATATAAAAAAAATAAATATAAAAATAAAGAGGCATGGGTGAAAACCTCTCTGAGGCACCCTAGGCCAACTCTAGGGTTGAAAACCTCCATGAGGCAGTCTTGGAGAAAGAAAAAAGGAAGGAAAAAAAAAAGAGAATAAAAGATCCTTGGGTGAAAACCTCTTGAAGGCGCCCAAGGCAGACATGTGGGTTGAAAACATCTGTGGAGGAAGCCCACTTGCCTTCAAAAAAAAGGATAAAAAATAAAAGAGAAAAGAAAGAAAAGGAAAAAAAAGAAGAAAAATACCTATGCACTTATTTGTATTTATGTTTTGCAAGTTATTGATTAAATATGGTTTTTGGGATCTAGAGGAGAAATTTCTCTTCATTCTCTCTTCTCCTCTGCTTTCACACTCCATAATACACTCCATCATACATCCCTTCATCCATTTCACCCATCATAAATGCAACAATTTCATTTTTTTTCCTAAACTATAATTTCTATAGGAAAATTAGGCAGCTACAAGATTCCTGTAGCACTACAGGAAACTCTTGTAAATGATATAGGAAACTCATTCATGAAGGAAAAAGTTTTCCTAAGGATTTCTGAACTTCAAGAAGGGTATGATAATTCATTATTTTCCTATACCTACCATTCCCAAACCCTTATTTCACTCCATGCACAAGGATTCCCTATTTAAACCCTATGTTGCACCTTTAGCAACCAAATCATTGGAAACTTTAACTTGCCTATCATCCACTCCATGTTGAACCCTTAGTTAAACCGAGAGGGGGGGGGGGGGGGGGGTGAATCAATTTAATACATTCATGGTCTTTTAAAACTTTCTTTTAAACTTATTTACAACGTCATTTCATTATCAAGTTATTATATAATGAAACAACAATCTTAAGATGTGGAGCAGCAAGTATTAAGCATATTAAGTACAAAACATTGACACATAATCATCATGCACATGAAAATAGATATAAGTGGAAACCCACAAGGGAGAAAACCACATCTTATTATTGTTGTGATGTAAAGGCAAACTCAAGCTCCTTCTCAGCACTCATTTTCTGTAGGATCCAACCTATAGGAGGCTGTTACCTCAAATTCTGCAAGCTACCACTTGCAAGGAAGCTCCAACTCCCATCTGGCTTTACGAGGCAGGCCTCTGGGAATACCTCGAGCTGACTACAACTGGACATCTATCAAGCTACAACTTGATATGGAAGCACCAACTTCCTCACACTACAATGAAAGCACATGCTGATTTACCTAGATATAAGCCCCGTTATGTTCCTTCTTCACTGCTGTCCTCCAGCCTTCATATTTGCCTTATATCATCTCTGGATCTTCACAGCTTCTCTATCTGCTCCTTCTTCTTCTTACACTCTCTAACCTTACTATGCATACCGATATTACATGTTTTATACATATAGCTATATGATTGCTTGCATTCTACAGGGAATTCGAAGTGAACAGGCCTGACTCTATGCCTTTCACCCATTCGATTCCTCACGCTTCAATTCAGGTTATTACATCAACCAAAATACATAAATAATCATTTCAGCACTCATTGGATTTTTGTCTATGCCTATGGAGACTTGCCTGCATCACAAACAATATAAAATAATCAAATCATTTACATTTACAGTTGCAACAGATAAATCTCACTCAACCCTTTCAGCTCTTGGTTTGCCGTATATTTGTCTTTCCTGTTGTTGTCACTGTCTTTTCAGTTTATGTTGTTATATTCTATCTCTGTTGCATAAATGCTCTATTTCTTCTGTTACCTGTGTCTTTTGTGTTGCGTTCACCCACACTTTGCTTGCATATCAACCTTTTATCAATTGAACGATCATCGCACTCTGCCTTTTCTTAACTTTCCAATCTGACGGAAATCGCACATAAAATTGCATTTTATTTAACTGTTCCCAACCTATGTGAAATAGGTGGTTTTAGAATGCCACACGTTGCCCTCTTAACGCTATCACATTCATTTCACCTTTTACCACTTATCCTTCAAAAGTGGTGCGAAAAACACTTACTGGTTTTCTAATCCTACCTTCATTGTTCCGCTTATTTGCTATTTCTAGTTCCAAGTATCGTTTGACCATTGCCGATGATTTACATGCCTTGCTCGTATCTCCAACGGCTATCGCATTTCGGCATTCCAACGTTCTTTGCTATATGGATCCTTAGCTCTCCGATGCGATTTAACAAAATAAAACCACATACTTCCAGACTTGAAAACCTTTAGGCTTCAGCTTTGATCTGTATCGCGTCCGCTCTCTTTATCGCATTTCGCATTTCGGTGACTCAACCTTGCTCTTACGATCTTCACCCTTTTGATCTTGCAATTTTCAATATGCGAGTGGGTCCTACGTCGGACTTTAAATTATTTAGAATTAAATTCTGAGGTGCATCGCGTTCGCTCCATTATCGCACTTCGCGCTTTGGCGATTCAACACGATTCTTAAGTGCTTATTCTCTTGAGCTTGCGATGTGCGATATGCAATCGGGTCCCACTTGAATTTATCACTACTTCGTTATCGCAGACTTTTATCATATAAACATAAGCATCTTCGATTGTTATATGCAGTATGCAGGCGAGGTCCATGTCATTTCCACGTCATCTTTATGTCACCTTGCCATGTAATTATCTGTACTTCGCAGTTCCTGTGACTTCTCTATTTGTGTGATATTCCTCCTACCCCAATTGTGATTTAATCTCTGTCGTTTATCTCCCTTAATCTCATCCGTTGATCATGTCGTTCCATGATTGTACTTTTGGGCTTTAGGAAATCGAGTCCCAATTCAAGGCACTGCGGAGGCACTCCTCTTGGGTTAACCATTGGGTTGTTTGTGCCCTCGCGGTACCGTTGATCCCAGATCAACGTTAACCGCGCTCATAAGATGTGCACGAGGTTTAACTCATATTCCATCGGGTCATATTCCTCCTTTGCTGCCCATGCTTGCTATCTCCCAGAATGTAAATTCTTTCTGCCCCTGACACGTGTCCACTTCAGTACTTTCACCTATTTCACCTGTTTGTTCAACTGCCGCTGCATTGTTCTGCCTCTTTGCTGCACATTGATGTTGCCTGCCTCTTTTCTGCATAATGCTACTCCTCTCTACTCCTTTGCCTTAGATAATGAATCTACTGCTGCTCCTTTGTTCTTAATGATAATTTTTGTACTGCACTTTTATGTTCCTTTGCCATCAATGAAAATATTTCCAACAGTCTCCCCCTTTGGCATTGATGGAAATACTCCAATGCTTCCTCCAGAATTTCCTCCCCTTTCTCATTCTGAGAAGTGTCTTGTCTTCTTCTCCTTGCTTTTCAGAATAATGTTTCTTCTTTTGCTTACTTTTCCTCCCCCTTTGACATCAATGGCAAAGGGTTGCACATCTCCCAATGTAGATTCTATATTTTCATTTCCTCTCTCTGAGTTGTCTTTAGGCCTTCTTCTCATGACTTTATACCTTGCTACTCTAGACTGGTGTACAAGAGTTGTTGGGAGGACACTTTGAGAATCATAGAACTAGTATGTGGTTCACCTTTACTGTCTGTTATTGGTTATATGTTCTAGACTGTTGTAATATCCGAAAGACCCTTGATACTTGATGTAATTCTACCATAAAACTCTAATATTGAGGACCTATTCCATGCATTGATCACTTGCTCTAGCTCTTTTGTGATAATATTAGTTGACTGTTCTCCCCCTGGAATGATGCTTTCTTGTCTGATACATACTATCACTTGTCTTCTGTTCTGATCCCGTTCTTTGTATGTAGTCTTTATATATATATATATATATATATATATATATATATATATATATATATATTTATTTATTTATTTTTTTTTTTTTTTTTTTATCACATCAGAGAGTAACATCTGCAGACACTACCCCTAGTTTGTATCTTAGATATTCAAATGTTTCTTTAGCAAGAGGTTTTGTGAATATGTCTGTTGTTTGTTCCTTTGTTGATACATATTCCAACTTCACTAATTTATGTGCTACTTGTTCTCTAAGGAAATGGTACTTTATTGGGATGTGCTTTGTATTTGAATGAAGTGCAGGATTATTTAATATACTTATTGCACTTGTATTTGTCACATTTGATATAAATGGGTTCTTCAATGCTTACCTTCATGTCTTGGAGAGTTTTTTTCATCCACATTACTTGTGTGCAACATGCTGTTGCCGCTATGTATTCTGATTCTGTTGTAGATAGAGAGATAGAAGTTTGCTTCTTGCTAAGCCATGCCACCAGACTTTTTCCCAAATAAAATGCACCTCCACTTGTGATTTTCCTGTCATCCATGCAGCTGGCCCAATCTGCATCTGTGTATGTTGTCAAAGTGAGGCTTTTTCTTTTTGGATACCATAGGCCATAATGTGCAGTTCCTTGCAGATATCTGAAAATTCTCTTGATTGCTAGTAAGTGACTTTGTTTTGGCGCTGCTTGATATCTTGCCACAAGTCCTAATGCCAACATAATGTCTGGTCTAGAGGCAGTTAGGTATAACAGACTTCCTACCATGGATCTGTAAAGTCTTTTATCTACATTTGCAGACCCATCATTAGCACATAGTTTGCATCCAGTGATCATGGGAGTTGACACAGGTTTGCAGTCTTCCATTTGAAACCTTTTCAACATCTCTCTTAAGTATTTTTCTTGCGAGATGAATGTTCTTGTGTTCTTTTGTAGAATTTAAAGTCCTAAATAAAAGGTGAGCTCTCCAATCATGGACATCTCAAATTATGATTTCATTTCTTCGGAAAATCCTTTTGTTAACTCATATTTGTTGCTACCAAACATGATGTCATCTACATATACTACTACAATTAAGAGTTCATTTTCATTAGCCTTTATGTACAAATTGTTGTCTACTCCTCCTTTATTGAATCCTTGTTTTTGCAAGTATTTGTCCAGCCTTGAATACCAAGCACAAGGAGCTTGTTTCAGACCATATAAGGCTTTCTTTAATCTGCACACATATTCATGTTTATCTGTTAAGGAGAATCCTTCAGGTTGTTCCATGTATACTTCTTCCTCTAAATCTCCATTCAAGAAGGCAGACTTCACATCCATTTGATATACCCTGAAATCATGATAGCATGCAAAGGCCAAAAACATTCGGATTGCTTCCATTCTAGCTACAGGGGCAAAGGTTTCATCATAATCAAGTCCTTCAATTTGAGAGTATCCCTTGCATACAAGTCTGGCTTTATTTCTGATTACCTGACCTTTTTCATTCATCTTATTCTTGAATATCCATTTTTTTCCAATGACATTTTTCCCTGTGGGTCTTGGTATTAACTCCCAGGTATTGTTCTTCTTAGTTTGGTCTAGTTCTTCATTCATAGCATTTACCCAATTTTTGCCTTTTCTGGCTTCTTCGAACTTCTTTGGCTCTATTTGAGATAGCATGACTAGGTATACTTCTTCTGTCTATTCAGCTAGCTGTCTTCTAGTCTAGACTCCCACACTCTTGTCCCCAATGATTTGATCTTCTGGATGGTTCTTTTGAGTGTGTCTTGAGGGACCTTTTGTGTTTAATTCAGTATATTCTGTTGTCTTTCTCAGTTCATCATTATCTTGGTTCTCATCTTCATGATCATCTGGAGGATTTCCGCATCTTGTGCTTCTTGTTCTGTTTGGTAGATCTTCATCAAATCTTACATCAATGGTTTCCACAATCTTGTGTAGTCTTTTGTTGTAGCACCTGTAACCCTTAATCTTGGATGCATATCCTAAAAATATTCCTTCATCAGCTCTTGCATCAAACTTTCCCAGTTTTTCATTATTATTTTTTATGAAACACTTTCTTCTAAAGACTCTAAAGTGTTTGATTGATGCTGGCTTACCATGCCATAATTCATAAGGAGTCTTGTCACAATTTGGTCTTTTATGAGCTTTGTTAAGAATGTGAACAATTGTGTGTACTGCTTCTGCCTAGTAGGTTTGGGGAATGTTACTTTCTTGCATCATGGCTCTGGCAATCTGTTGTACTGACCTGTTTTGCCTTTCTGCCACTCCATTCTGTTGAGGTGTTCCTGCAATTGTAAACTATTGTTTTATCCCTTGTTCATTGCATAGTTCTAAAAAATCATAGTCTGTGAATTCACCTCCTCTGTCTGATCTGATGCACTTTAGCTTGCATCCTGTTTGATTTTTTTCCAATGCCTTGAATATCTTGAATTTCTCAAGTGCTTCAGATTTATATTTGAGAAATGCCACCCACGTCAATCTGGTAAAATCATATATTATCAGCATGAAATAAGATTCTCCGCTTGGTGTATTATTTCTTGAAGGTCCACATAGGTCCATGTGAACAAGATGAAGAGGCCTACTTGTAGATAGTTTTTCTTTGGTCTTGAAAGATGTGCGGGTCTGCTTGCCCAGTTGGCAGGATTTACATATGGTATTTGGAGGCTTCTTTATTGCAGGCATATCTCTGACTGCATTCTTCTTGCTTAGACTGATGATGTGGTCAAAGTTTAGGTGTCCCAATCTTCTATACCATAACCATGATTCATCAAGTTTGATTATGTGGCATGCTTCATTCTCTTCTTTCACTATATAGACATTAATTTCTATTCTAACATATTTGATCAAGGTCTTTCCCATGGTGCTCGATCTTACTTCACAATCTTCGGCTCTGAAAAGGACCTCACAACCTTTATCACACATTTGACTGACACTTAGCAAATTGGCTTTCATCCCATCCACAAATAGTACATCTTGAGCCTTTCCTCTTCCATTATTCAGACTGACTAAGCCTTTTCCTTTGATTTTCCCTGCTTTATCATTGCCGAATGTTACATTTCCAGATTTCTTTTCATCAAAGGTTACAAACTTGCTTCGATCTCCAGTCATATGCTTTGAGCATCCACTGTCCATATACCATTGGCTTTGCTGATCTTGAGCTATTAGATCTAGGTCACACTTATTCAAATTCTTTTTCCACTGCATGAAGCTATTTGTTTGGTACCTTTCTTGAGAAGATGGACTACATTCTTTGAGCGGACATTTGTGAGACTTGTGCCTGATTTGATGGTAGTCAAAGCATTTGATTATGTTTCTGAATGGATTATTTATACGACTGAATTCTCTATTGTTCATAAATCTCCTTGAGTTTTTATACATCAGTCTTTGTCCATACATTCTGCACTCCATGGCTTTATGGCCGAACCCCTTACAATAAAAACAATACCCATGGAAAAAATTAGTGTACCTAGTGAAGGGTTGTCCTCTCCATTTGTTTTCTTGAGGTAGTCTTTTCATTTTCTGCATCCTTTGCTAGTTGAAATCGATTATCTTTGTTTGACAGTATGCAGCAATATGTCCCAGTTTGAGGCAGGCAAAACAAGTGATATTTATCATAGGAGGAAAGAATCTCCTTTGATAGCTTCTGAATTTTTCATATTCAGGAGTGTAAGATCCTTTTTTAGCTGATTGTTTCTTTATTTCGTTCTTTGTCATTCGAGGTTCCTTCTTGTTTCTGTTTACTTCATTGCAGGTCATGTTCTTGTTGGCTTCTACTTCTGTGGGAATATTTTGAGTTGCTTCATTATCCTTTACAACTTTTACAAAAATGATATTCTGGTTATCTTCTACCTTGGATTTGTTGGTTTCTCCTTCGTAACCTATCCCAGTCTTTATGAGAGGAGATCTTTGAGCATTTAGTATTTTATTCAACTGTTCAGAGCTTGTCATTTGCAGAGTATTCATTGACAATTCCCTTTGGGTGTTTTCTAATTTCTTTCTCAGGCATACTACTTCTTCTTCCAACTTCTCTTGCTTCTGAATGTTATCCTTCATTTGCTTTAGTAAAATGTCTTCCACCTTCTTAGCTTCTTCAAGTTCTACTTTCAACTGAATGAGGTCTTCTGAATTTGGTTCTTCTTTTACATATTTGAGGAGAATGTCTTTCTATTTTCTGCACTTGAGTTTAAGTCTGTCTATTTCCTCTAGGGTACTTCTTAGCTCCCCCTCAAGATATACCTCACATTCTTCCTCATCTTCTAGAAGGAATCCTTCAAACTCTTCCTTGGCCATTAACACAAATTCAGAGGTTCCTTCTTCATTTGAGGTTTCATCTGAGTTTTCAGATGCATTGCTATCTTGCTGAGCATAAAATTATTTTCTATTGAATCTCTTCCATTTCTGCCAGTTATTTGTTTTGGTTTTCTCTGTCTCTTGAGTCTGATTCTTTGTTTTCATATGAGGAAACTTAGATGCATAGTGCCCAACTCTTCCACAGTCAAAACATTTAAATGAAAGTTTACCTTTATACTTGCCTGAGCCTCTATCCAATCTTCTGACAAATTTGGCCTCTTCTTCATCAGAGCAGGAGCATGCATCTTCCTTTTATTCTTTGTTCTTCTCAGCCTTAAAGGTTGCCTCCCTCATGTTTGGCTTCCTTTGTGGAAGTCTCATCTCGTAGGCTATTAAGTTTCCAAGAAATTGGTTCATGTTCAATGTTTCCCAATCAGCTATTTCTTCTATGGTAGAAACTTTGGGGTTAAAACTAGATGGTAAAGATCTCAATATATTTTGAAAAATTACACATTCTCTAATGGTTTAACCTAGATCTTTCATGTTATTCATAATTTCTACAACCCTTAAGAAGAAGCTGGCAACATCTTCTTCTTTATTCATTTTTATATTTTCAAATTGAGCTCGATAGACTTGTAGTTTGGCCATCTTCACCTTTTTATCTCCCTCATGGATACTTTCTAATGTATCCCATATTTCTTTGGCAGTCTTGTTGTGCATTACTTTGATAAATTCTGCCTCACACAGGCCACTTAAGAGAGCATTCACGGCTTTGGCATTAGCTATAAAATATTGTTTGGATTCTTTCTCTGTGTCAGAATCCTTTGGGGCATATCCCAAATCCACAGCAGCCCAAACTTCTATTCCTAGAGACATTATGTACGTCCTCATTCTTATTTTCTAGAAGGCATAGTTAGTGCCAGTAAAGAAAGGGGCTTTATTTGTTGAGCATCCTTCTAGACTAGCCATCTTGGGGACCTAGGATCTCCTTCCAGTTGTTAAACTGATACAGAAGGAAATGGCTCTGATACCAATTGTTGAACCCTTAGTTAAACTGAGTGGAGGGGTGGGGGGGGGGGTGGTGAATCAGTTTAGTGCATTCATGGTCTTGTAAAACTTTCTTTTACACTTATTTACATCTTCATTTCGTGATCAACTTAATGTAAAATGGAACAACAATATTAATAAGTGATTAGCAGGTATTAAGCATATTAAACACAGAATATCAACACATAATCATCATGCACATAGACAATAGATATAAGTGGAAACCCATAAGGGAGAAAACCACATCTTATTATTGTTGTGATGCAAAGGAAAGCTCCAATTCCCTCTCACCACTGATTTTCTGTAGGCTCCAACCTACAGGAGGTTACTACCTCAATTTTGCAAGCTACAACTTGTAAGGAAGCTCCAACTCCCATCTATTTTCTGCAGGCAACAACCTACATGAGGCTCCTACCTTAGCCAACTACAATTGGACATCTATCAAGCTACAAATTGATATGGAAGCACCAACTTCCTCACACTACAATGTAATCACATGCTGATTTACCTAGATATCAGCCCCGTTATGTTCCTTCTTCACTGTTGTCCTCCAACCTTCATATCTGCCTTATATCATCTCTGGATCTTCACAGCTTCTCTATCTGCTCCTTCTTCTTCTTATACTCTCTAACCTTGCTATGCATACCTATATTATATGTTTTATACAAATAGCTACATGAATGCTTGCATTCTACAGGGAATTTGAAGTGAACATGCCTGACTCTATGCCTTCCACCCATTCGATTCCTCCCGCTTCAATTCAGGTTATTACATCAACCAAAATACATAAATAATCATTTCAGCACTCATTGGATTTTTTTCTATGCCTATGGAGACTTGCCTTTGCATCACAAACAATATAAAATAATCAAATCAATTACATTTACAGTTGCAACAGATAAATCTCACTCAACCCTTTCAGCTCTTGGTTCACCATATATTTGTCTTTTCTGTTGCTGTCACTGTCTTTTCAGTTTCTGTTATTATATTCTAGCTCTGCTGCATAATTGCTTTGTTTCTTCCGTTACCTATGTCTTTTGTGTTGCGTTCACCCACACTTTGCTTGCATATCAACCTTTTATCAATCAAACGGTCATCACACTCCGCCTTTTCTTAACTTTCCAATCCGATGGAAATCGCACATAAAGTTGCATTTTATTTAACTGTTCCCAACCTATGCGAAATAAGTGGTTTTAGAATGCCACGCGTCACCCTCTTAACACTATCACGTTCGTTTTACCTTTTACCACTTATCCTTCAAAATTGGTGCGACAAACACTTACCGGTTTTCTAATCCTGCCTTCACTGTTCCGCTTATTTGCAGTTTCTGGTTCCAAGTATCATTTGACTATTGCCAATGATTTACATGCCTTGCTCGTATCTCCAGTGGCTATCGCATTTCGACATTCCAACGTTCTTTTCTATATGGATCCTTAGATCTCTAATGCGATTTAACAAAAGTAAACCACATACTTCCGGACTTGAAAACCTTTAGGCTTCAGATTTGATCTGTATCGCGTCTGCTCTCTTTATCACATTTTGCATTTTGGTGACTCAACCTTCCTCTTACGATCTTCACCCTTCTGATCTTGCAATTTTCAATATGCGAGTGGGTCCTACGCTAGACTTTAAATTATTTATAATTAAATTCTGAGGTGCATCGCGTCTGCTCCATTATCGCACTTCGCGCTTCTATGATTCAACACGATTCTTAAGCGCTTATTCTCCTGAGCTTGCGATGTGCGATATGCGATCAGGTCCCACTTGACTTTATTGCTACTTCACTATCACAGACTTTTATCATATAAACATAAGCATCGTTGATTGCAATATGTGTTATGCAGGCCAGGTCCATGTCATTTCCACGTCATCTTTATGTCACCTTGCCATGTCATCATCTGTACATCGCAGTTCCTATGACTTATGTGTTTGTGCGATATTCCTCCTGCCCCGATTGCGATTTAATATCTGCCATATATCTCCGTTAATCTCATCCGTTGATCACGTCGGTCCACGACTATACTTTTGGGCTTTAGGAAAGCGGGTCCCTGTTCAAGGCATTGCGGAGGCACTCCTCTTGGGTTAACCATCGAGCTGTTTGTGCCCCCGCAGCAACGTTGATCCCATATCAACGTTAACTGCACTCATAAGATGTGCACGAGGTTTAACTCATATTCCATCAGGTCATCTTCCTCCTTTGCTGCCCATGCTTGCTATCTCCCAGAATGTAAATTCTTTCTGCCTAACACGTGTCCACTTTGGTACTTTCACCTGTTTCGCCTATTTTTTCAACTGCCGCTGCACTGTTCTACCTCTTTGCTGCACATTGATGCTACTTGCCTCTTTTCTTCATAATGCTACTCCTCTCTGCTCCTTTGCCTTAGATAATGAATCTACTACTGCTCCTTTGTTCTTAATGATAATTTTGGTACTACAATTTTCTGTTCCTTTGCCACCAATGACAATATTTCCAACACTCCATTCATTCCATGACTTCCTCCAAAGCCTCCATGAACCATATCTCTCAATTTTTGAGCAAACCGAAGCAAGAAGAGGAAAGAAACAAACTGCTACAAGTATCAGAAAGTTTCATGTAGCAAATCTGTGTGTGGCACAACAAGGCCAGAAGATGAAGGAAGGTTGATGAGGATGACTCTAGAAGACCACCAGTAGACTCCAGAAAGGCAAGCACACCAACCATGGCACCTGAAGACCTCCATGCAGCACCTGAAAAGACAAAAAAACAAGAAACAGTTAAGCATCTTACTCAAAAAAGATAAGTAGCTCACTCAAAAAAGTTTCTCACTCAGAAAACAAATAAGAAAAATGAAGACATAGAAAATAAAAGACAAAGGCTGCCACAACTAGCTCCAGCTCCTTACACCAACTCCTTCAGCACCTCACCAACACTAGGTAAGCTCAGGTATGGCCTCTCACCTCTCGCTATGCATTCATAATCGCCAAAATAGTTGAATGTCGAGTTTTATAAATTTAAAAGGAAAAAAGGTGGCCAATTAACTTGTCCACCTTCGTAAAGTGAAACTGGAGGAAAAGTGAAAGTGCATGCCACCTGGGAAAGTCAAATGAAGTCAAGTAAGAGTGGATGGGTACGAAGAGAAGTGATCATGATGCTCATTAATGATTAACTGAAGTGAGGCCAACGGTCTTAAAGAGGAAAACTCATGTAAGTACGAGTCACCACAATGATCTAAATTTAGTTAAAAATCAAATAAAGTTAATATATGTCTCATTTTTACCATTTCCTTAATCATTTCGAAGAGCAGTAAGAGCAGGAGAGCAATGGAAGCCATTAAAAGAGCAACATCGATGTTTAAGCTTGCATGCACCATCATGCTACAGGAAACAGAGTTTTGCTACATGAAACTTCAGAAGTAGATCAAAAAAGGTTTAGAAGACAACACAAAGTCACCTGTGGGAGAATTGGCTTCCCAAAGGCTCCATCTCTCAAACCAAAACAACAGAGGACCAAGGTAAGTGGATTTTCATCCTCCCGCACTGAAATTTCTCCATAGAATTCACACTTAGAAAATTAAATTTGATAGTTAAAGGGTAAAATAATTTTCTTGCATTTTGTTTCAAGACCTCCATCTCAAATACATATCTCTCAAACCTCTCACCACCTTCATATCACAACATTAAAATGGGAGGGAGTTCAATAGAAGAGAGCCTACTGACATTAAGAGAATTAGTTAGCACCCTCAAGTTATGGAAATCTTTTGAAATCACCAATGGCTAGGGTTCTTTGAGATATTGAAAGGTTTTGATGAAGAGATAACTAAATAATTTGCAGTGGCTCTGCAATCACATTCAGAAGAGAGAGCCACCACCATGGTTAGAGGCCTAGCCATCACACTATCTCCTGAACTCATAAACAAAGTTACAATTTTCCCTTAGGAGTCAAATGGGTGAAGGAAAGAGAGCCTAGCACTGCAGCCAAAAATATTTTATTTCTACCATGAGAGGAGTATATTGAAGAAAAAAATGGAGTGAGGACAGAAAGCCTTCCATACCCCTAGGATGAAGTAGCCTTCCACATCATGAAGTTTATTTCTTGTAAAGGCAGACTTAGTGTAGTCTATGGGTATCATTTAAAATTGTTAAATGAGCTTAGGTTTCAAGGAGAGATCCCACTTGAACAGAGATTAAGTGTCCCTCACTTCCTTTTAAACGCCATAACTGACATGAGCCATAAAGTGAGGCAAAGGAAATATCAGCACTTGGCCCATCATGGCCTAATAAAACTAATTGTAAAAGATTCTTTAAGAAGGTTGAACCTACCTATATCATGGTCTTCTTTCATAGACATGGATAGGGAAGCCTTTATAACTACCCAAATAGGGAAAACCTCTCCTTCTAGCCTTAGAGAAAGGGAAGAAGAAGAAGAAGGCTTGAAGAGGAGGTTGAAGAAGAGGAAGAGAAGGTAGAAAACAAAGAAGAAAAATAAGAGATGGAAATTGAGGCAGAAAACATAGAGACAACGGAGATAGATCAAGAAAAATATGAGGGAAATGAAGAATAAAAGACTAGGGAAAAGGAAGATTTGGACCCTATCCTAGGCAGTGAAACCTCTCCTCAAGACACCAGCATTTCACCAGACATCACAGATCAAGAGCTAGCTGCTACCCTAACTGCTTTGAGCACACCTATCAAAACAAAAAGAAGGAGGCAGACACCTATGTACTTCAGAACTAGGAAGAGTCAAAGGGTGAGGCAGGGAAAACCACAAACTCCCACCAAGATCCCTATTACCATTGAAGAATCACCAAATAAGGAGGAAGAAATCATATTAGAGGAAGTAAGGGTGCAAGAGGTCACTTCACCTATAAGGACCCCTGTAACAAATATCAGAAGACATTCAGCCATATTGGCGTCCCATACACCTCATGCAACCACCAAAGACACTCTAAGGGCTGAAAAGAGTGAAAAAAAAGGAAAAGAGGGTCTTCAACAAGAAAAATAGAGTTTGCTACATGAAAATATTTTTTTTCTACATGAAACTCCAGCAAGCACATATTGGAGAAAAGGGCCTTGGTTGAAAATGAAAAGATAGCCATAGAGGGGCAAGAGGTCAAGGAAGCTGAGGACAAGGCACAAGAGGAAAAACAAGATGAAAAAGAGGGAGGAAAAGATGATAAGGAAGAGGTCACCTCACCAAAACTAGTCCTAAAAAATGTAGCAATAGTGCTAAACCCTAGCCCTCAACCTAATCTTAACTCCTACTACACATACATTGAGGAGGTGATATTAATTCCTCAAAAGTTCACAATCCCTTTGTTTTATCATTTGGAAGAGGAGAGAACACACACTTATCATTGGATGAATCTTGCCACATCTAAAGCAGTGTATGACATAGGGGTCATGGAAGGAAAAGTAGCTGAGTTGGGGAATGATTTATCTAATGTGAGGCTAAGAGATTCAGTTTTAAAGGAGCAGCTTCAGAAGGCACATGCAAAGAATGTAGCACTATAAGGAAATCTTCAGAAAAAGGATAAGCAAGTGGCCACCATGGCATATTTGTGCATGGATGCCATTCAACACAGATATCCTTCAAATTCATATACAAGATACCTCAAAGAGCGGTGGATCCTCTTTAAAATTAAAACATTAGCCTCCCATGGATCCTTACCTTTCCAAAACTGTAGAAACTTCATTTATTTCTGCAACCAAGTAAGTATGGCAGACAAAGAAAAAAAGGCATAGTTTTACATGCATAACCTTGTGTTGAAAGACTTAAATATTTGGGACCCCAATTCTAGGATGGGGCATATGAAATTAATGGCTTTGGCATCATGGATGGTTAATGAGCAGAAAGAGCACAAGATATTAGAAGGGTTATGAGAAGAGAAAACAGAGAATCGTTACCCATTAGGGAATAATTTTTCATCCCTAGGGGAGTCATCAATAACCATCTAAAGATTGAAAAGGATCCTGAACTTGTAGAAAGACACCTCCACACACAAGCTCAAGAAATGGCTCACTTTGATGATGTTTCTAGGTTTTTTGGAGATAATTTCATAATGGCTAGTCAAATGATATGGAAAAACCTCCCTCACAGCCTTAGAAACATGGAGTACCACACATCAGAAAGATTGAGGGGTGCCTTGGAGAGAGCACCATTATACAATAGGGCCATGTAGTGAAAAAATATTCAATGGCTTGGCTTGAAGCTCAGTCCACCCTTGTTGTTGGGGCTGAGTGATGGAATGGACCAAGCTAAGCATAACAGAGAATGGGAGGAAGAAGAAAAGAATGATGGTTTTTACCCTCCTGAAGGGACTCCCACACTTCTTCCTTTGGCAGTCAGAGGGTCCATCAAAGCCTTAAAAGAAATGCAGAAGGAGGACTAGTCACCTCAGAGGATGAGCAACCATTTAGTAGGGGGGTGATGATGAGCTCCATCATTAGGTACATTTGGAGGGGTTTTTTGGGTTCAACAAGAATTTCAGCACCCACACTAGTCTGGGACAAGGAGGTCCAAGAAGCACCTACACTAGTGTGGGACCACAGGTCTTAGCAGCACCTACACTAGTGTGGACTAAATTTGGTGCATGTCTATTTTAGTTATCCCTTAATTAAGATGGACAATAAAATGCAATCTAATCTCAAAATAACTTGTAATAGTTAACTGAGTGTGATAAACTCAGTTAACTCATGAATTTCAAGTTGAGGGTAGCTGGTGAGGCATGCAGAGTAATTCTAGTTGTAACAGAGTTCAAAGTGCAGTGGTGCATTAGTTAATGCAGGTTGTAATCAGTTTAACTCAATTAAGTGAGTTAAACTCAATTGTGCTAGTTGTAATTATTATATACACTAGTGAGAGATCAAGTGAATTAAATATTAATTAATTCACAATCAATGATCTCACGTGCAACTGAGGATTTACTATTATTAGCTTCATGCATATCAGTTCAAGTGGAGACCCAATTGAGATCTAGGTGAATGGGAAGTTGATCATCAGTTGTAGGATTATTAGGTTACACCCAGGCAACCAAACAACCATTGGAGTGCCCATGATACTTGCGTAGTCAAGGAAGGAAAAAATTCCTAAATAATAGGGATTTCATTCATCAGGGATTGCGCAAGCAAGGCAGGTTGTTTGGAGGCAGTAAATTGACTAAGTATTTGTCAATTTTATCAGAGACAGTGTGAGACAATTAGTTGAGTACAGGAGGGCTCTTGTGAGAAGAGTTGTATGTAATTTTTTCATGTATCCATGTTAAATATACAACAGAATATAGTGGGGTTTTGAGTAGCAATATTTCCCTGGGAAATTATCTATGTTGTGGTTTGATTGATTCTTATTTCATTCATGCGATTTGCGATTGTGTTTTTAATTCGGCAATTGATTTGTAGAAGCGATTCAGTATTTAAGTTTAGTACATTGTTAGATCATATTGAATCCATGATGTACATGCTTGTTGTATAATTTATATAGGGTTAATGGTCACCTTTTTGGTTTATTAAGTCTCTTTTTATTTCATTTTAATTATATTATGGTCTTACAATGCTAGTGTATATGGTGATTGGGACTTATCATACTTATAATACCTAACATGAGTTAAATGTAGGAAAAACATGAAGATATTTCATTTTTGGTGAAGATTTTTTCATTAAGACTCGAATTAGACAACACTAAGAGATTATAGGGGGATTTTCCACCCTCCTTAACTCCCAAAGGCACCCAAGGAATTCTCGAGATTCCCTCCAAAAACTCAAAATCAAAGGCAGCCAAGCAAACTCAAGATCAAGTGCACTAAAGCCATACTTCACTTGCAGTCAAGTGGACTCATAACCTACTTTTTAGGGAGATTTTGGTAGCTACCCTTTAGGTTAAATAGGGTAGAGCAAGAGCTCATTACGATTTGAACTTTGGAGAAATTCATTAGGATATTTGCTCTTGTAATCAATTTTTAAGACTTTTATGTTAATGTAATGAGACTATCTTTTGAAATGAAATGAGTATTCATATTGTGCTTTAATGATCTAGTTTTAGAGAGATAGGCTTGTGGGTTAGGACCCAATCCATGTGCCTTAGTCACTCTTGTGTAATCATTCTTTACTTTCATGTCATTTTAGCTAGTTTTGCTTACGAATATTTAGCTAGTTTGCATGTAGTTTCATTTATAGTTTTTAGTTTGCTTGCATTTCTATTTTTTTGTAGATTTAGCTTGCTTACATGTTGGTAGAATAGGTTATAACTTCATAAAGTTGTGAGTCAAGCATCCCCCTCTCATCTCTTTCATTAGAACTTGAGGAGGGTAGACCTTCCCACAGACCAAAATTGATTTTTAGTTTATCATTTCTTAGAAAGGATAAGATAGGTTGTTACAGTTCCATGGATATGATTAGAATTTTGTGTTATATCTCTGCTTATAGGTTAAAATAGATTTTCTTTCCAAATTCAAGTAATATTTTCCATTTTCTTTATCATGAATTTGTCCATTTTTATTGCATGAATAGGTAGTTTTCTTGCAGGTACATGTAGCACAGCCAAGGAGAACTTCACCAACACCTTCATCTTCAGCTTTAACCCTTCATCAACCCTATGTTCATCAAAATCGCCATAATCCCTATTTTCAAATTTTTCATCCCTACACAATGAGAAAACCCTAGGGGTGCAATACATTCCTCCTAAGAGGTTTTTGAGCTTGTCCAAGGGGTGGGCCATCTTCCACTCATCCAAATCCACCTTCACTCCACCTTCCCTACCCTTTTCACACCTGTTTTTGGCATCAAATTGCCCTCAGATTGTTTCCTATAGCAATTTAGGACTTTCCTGTAGCACTACATGAAACCTGTAGTAGCACTTGAAGCAGCACCAATGGGGCCCTCTTTAAGCCCAAAAACCACCATCCAAATCCTCTAGACCTGCAAAAAAAACCACTCATACACCTTCAACCTTGCACCCATGTGTTCAAGCCTTCCATAAGCGACCACCTTAGCACTTTCTTCTCCTATCTGCAAAACAACACATTTACAAGCATAGTTAGGTCATGATTGGTTGCATGATTAAAAGCATGATAGATAGAGCATAAAGTAAGTAGAGTGTGTTTAGCCATTTGGCCCAACAAATTGTGATTAATATTTGTTTCCTTTATGCAATTTTCATTCAGTAATTTACTTCATGCAAGATGTCTAATTTTCCTTCATTTCTTAACTTAGCTTAATCTGTAGATTTATTTCGTTGCAAAGTAGTTCGATGTACTTGCTGATAGTGTCGTGGCTTTGAATCATTTGTAGCCCTAGGCCTAATTTCATAAGTGTGGCAGACTTCATCCAGAAACCATAGAAATAGCGCCCTTTCGTAAAGCTCAGAAGAGGATGACATGAGTAAAATGCATTTGCTGTGTATATAGCACTGTCACCTCCAATTTTATACAAACCCCAGGTTGATAAAGTAAAGTAGGGAAGCCTATGGGAGTTGCAACATTCTTGGTGAAATACCAGGGCTCACCAACTATGTTGGGTATAGATAGCTCACAACAAGATGCTCAAGATTTGAAGGCCTAATTCATAAATCATAAACATATAAGCTAAAGATATATGTTTCAGATGGCTAATTTATGTGCATATGTTGATTCATGCCACTACAAGTACAATATAAGCATCAAAGTCTCTTGTTGTAAAATGAGACTATAGATAAATTGAAAGGCTTTGAACAAAGAAAGGAAGATTCTCACCAAAATCGAATAGCTATTTATGGATCACGTGGCTCCATGTATTTTGATTGAGAAGCTCTTCAAATCCAAATTCTACATTTACATGTAACATATTGTCACCTTCTCGCATTGTGAAAGGGAAATCGTTTTTCATTTCCTAATAAATCACATGGTCTTGATTACTCATGAAATATTTTTCATGAACGTTTTTTTGTGCACACCAATCACCGTGAAATGCTCCCACTATGTTGGGTGTGGAGCCTGATTAGGCTTGTTTATTTTGTATCACAGCGTTGGACCCCTGTATCGCCTGAAATTAAACGCTACTTGGGGGGTCCAGGGGGGGCGGCGCCCCCGAAGCTAAAAACAGATGTCAAATTGCCTTGTAAAAGTATAGTAATTTCTAGTCAATCTCGGCCATTCATTAGGCGGATGATCTGACAGTAGAATTTATGTTTAGTTTAGGGTTTTTTTCCCTAAAAGGAAACCCCTCGCTTGTATGAGGGTATTGTATTGCGGCTGTGTATTGTATGTGTATTCATAGAGCAAGAAACAAATAGGGAGACTGTGGGAGAGAATAGAGGATATTACAGCGGATCTGTTGTAGGTTGTGTCTCTTCATTTTGCTGGATAATAGAAAGGAAGGACTGGCTATTTGGGGTGGACGTAGCCCAAACTGGGTGAACCATGTATATCTATGTCTCTCTGGTTTTTATGTGTTTTGTGTGCTTGTGTTTTCCGCATATTTTATGTGTCACATTGTTTTGTAATATATATTTTTATAACAACTGGTATCAGAGTCGAAGGTCTATTTGGCTAATAATATCGTAGGAAAGAAGGGTTCCTGGTTCGAGTGGGAGCAATGGCGGAAGATGGTAAATTTAGGGTCGAGAAATTTAACAGCCAAAAATTCCCGCTGTGGAAGATGCAGATGGAAGATTATCTGTATCAGAAATATCTATACCTACCATTGAGCTGAAAAACAAAGAAGCCAACAGCTATGATAGACATAGAATGGGATCTTCTCGATAGAAAGGCACTTGGAACAGTACGGTTGTGCCTCGTGGCGTCGGTAGCCTTCAATATTTCGAAGGAAACAACAACAGAGGGTTTGATTAAGGAATTGGCGAAATTATATGAAAAACCCTTGGCCTCAAACAAGGTATTTCTTATGAAACGTTTATTTAATATGAAGATGTCGGAAGGTAGATCTATTGCAGACCATTTAAATTATTTTAATACAGTTACCATTCATTTAAGTTTTGTAGGGGTAAACTTTGATGATGAAGTTAGGGCTCTTTTCTTTTTGTGCTCATTGCCAGAAAGTTGGAATGGTTTAGTTATGGCCATTAGTAACTCTGTCTCCGGATCTAGTGCTTTAAATTTTGATGATGTTTTCGGTGCTATCCTTAGCGAGGAAATGCAACGGAAAAGCTCTGGTGAGACATCCGGTAATGCTTTGAGTGAAAATTCCCGGGGAAGAAAAATGGAAAGAGGAAAGAGCTCAGGATATTGCAGTAAATCAAGGAAAGGTAGATCCAAGTCCAGATTAGGGATAATGTGCTGAAAATGCGAAAATAAAGGACACCTAAAGAAAGACTGTAGATCTCGAAAGGGAAAAGAAGGAGACGCACAATAAGAAAACAATCATGAAGCAAATGTGACAGGTTATGTGTTACAAGATGATTTTATTCTTTCTTTCAAAAATGTTACTGATTCTTGGGTTGTAGATTCAGGGGCCTCATTCCATGCCACACCTGATAAGAAATATTTTCATGACTATGTTCAAGGAGATTTTGGCCAAGTCCGTTTGGGTGATGATAAACCCTGTAAAAATTGTTGGAATGGGTAAAGTTCTTGTAAAACAACAGAATGGAAACCAATGGCTATTAAAGGAGGTTAGGCATGTTTCAGATCTGAAGAAAAATATGATTTCAACAGGGCAGTTACGCATTGAAGGTTGTGTGACAAATTTCACAGGTAAAACTTGGAAGGTCACCAAAGGAGCCCTGGTAATAGAAAAAGGAGAAAAGTTTGGTACATTGTATTTATGCAATGGTATTTCTAACTCTGTTAATGCTTTAACTTCCAAAGGAACAGATGTAGCATTATGGCATCATAGGCTCAGACACATGAGTGAGAAGGGGATGAATATTCTTCACTCAAGAAATTTGTTGCCAGGTTTGAAGAATGTTGATTTGGATTTCTGTGAGAATTGCATTTATGGAAAACAGAAGAGAGTCAGATTTATTAGATTTGGGAAAGAAAAGAAGAGCGAAAAATTAGAGCTTGTGCATATGGATGTATGGGGACCTGCTCAGGTATCATCTCTTGGTGGCTCTTGTTATGATGTTACTTTTATTGATGATGCAACTAGAAAGACTTGGGTTTATTGTATTCAGAATAAATCTGATGTATTTGATACTTTCAAGAAATGGAAAGCTTTGGTTGAGATTGAGACAGGAAAGAAGTTGAAGTGTCTTAGATCAGACAATGGAGGTGAATATTGTAGCAAAGAGTTTGATAAATACTGTTCAGAGCATGGAATTCGCAGAGAGAAGACAGTTCCAAGAACGCCACAAGAAAATGGTGTGTCAGAAAGGATGAACAGAAAAATCATGGAGCGTGCAAGGTTCATGAGATTGCATGTAGGATTGCCTTTACAATTTTGGGCAGATGTTGTAGATACTGTTGTTTATCTAATAAACATATAGCCTTCAAGTTCCTTGGATGGTGGTATTCCAGAGGAAGCATAGACAGGTAAAAATGTAAACTACTCTTTTTTAAAGCCTGTTGGTTGTGAGGCCTTTGTCCATATTAATAAAGAAAATAGAACAAAGCTTGAGGCAAAATCAAAGAAATGTACCTTTATTGGATATGGTGTTAATGATTTTGGTTATCGCTTATATGATTATGAAAATCACAAAATCATTAGGAGCATAGATGTAATATTCAATGAAAAAGTATTGTATAAGAATCAGTTGCAGGAAAAGAAATAGGAAAAAGAAAACAAAGAATACATAGTTCTTGATGAGATCACAGAAAAAGTAAAGGTGCCTGAAAATAATAATAATCAACAGCAACAGGCACCTCAAACACCTGAAAGTGGTGTTAGAAGATCTACCAGGATAAGTAGACCCCTTGAATGATACTCTCCTTCATTATGTTATTTATTGTTGACTGATTCTGGTGAACCTGAATGCTATGAAGAAGCAATGAAAGTTGAAAGCAGGAAGAAGTGGGAGCTAGCCATGGAAGAAGAGATGGACTCCATAATGCATAACCAGACTTGGGACTTAGTCAGGTTGCCTGCAGGTAAAACTACATTGCAGAATAAATGGGTTTACGGGTTGAGGGAAGAATATGGAGGAAAACAAAGGTACAAAGCTAGACTTGTGGTGAAGGGGTTTGCACAAATGAAAGGTATTTATTTGATGAAATATTTTCTCCTATTGTTAATATGAATTCAATCAGAACTATTTTAAGTCTTGTGGCAGCGGAAGATTTGCATCTTGAACAATTATATGTAAAGACAACATTTCTCCATGGAGATTTGGAGGAAGAGATCTATATGCAGCAACCAGAAGGATATGAGGTCAAAGGGAAGAAAAAATTAGTGTGCAGGCTAAAGAAGAGCTTGTATGGCTTAAAACAGGCTCCAACGCAGTGGTATCTAAAATTTGACAGGTTTATGTCTGAACAAGGTTATGCTAGATGTCACTCTGATCATTGTGTTTATCTGAAAAAGAAAAATGATGGCAGTTATATTATATTGTTATTGTATGTAGATGACATGCTTGTTGCAGGGTCTAACATGCAGGAAATAAATGTGATCAAAAGAAAATTGGCAAATTCATTTGCAATGAAGGATTGGGGCTATGAAAACAAATCCTTGGTATGAGAATAACTAGAATAAGAAAATTCACAAATTAACACTATCTCGAGAATGAGTACATACAAAAGGTGTTGAAAATATTTAATATGCGAATGCAAAACCGATAGTACACCTTTCCTGGCATTTCAAACTTAGTAAGGAGATGTGCCCCAAGACCCAAGAAGAAATGGACTATATGTCTAAAGTTCCATATGCATCAGCAGTTGGAAGCTTAATGTATGCAATGGTCTGCACAAGGCCTGATATTGCACATGCAGTGGGAGTTGTGAGTAGGTACATGAACAATCCAGGAAAAGAACATTAGATGGCAGTGAAATGGATTCTCAGATATTTGAGAGGTACCACAAAGCAAGCATTATGCTTTGGTGGTTCAAACATTGCTCTACAGGGATATGTTGATGCAGATATGGCAGGTGATAGAGATAACAAGAGGAGCACTACAGGATATGTATTTACTATAGGTGGAACAACTGTCATTTGGGTTTCAAAAATCCAAAGTGTTATTGCACTTTCAATAATAGAAGCATAGTATGTTGTTGCTACAGAGGCTAGTAAGGAAATGATTTGGCTACAAAGGTTTATGGATGAATTAGGTAAGAAGCATGATATGGGCACATTATACAGTGTTAGCCAAATTTCCATTCATCTTGCAAATAACTCATAATTTCATTTCAGGACTAAACACATACAGCTCAAGTACCATTTCATACGATCAGTATTGGAAGATGGACAATTGAAGCTGGAAAGGATACACACTAGCCAGATTCCTGCAGGTATGCCAACAAAAGTTGTAACCAAGGAGAAACTGAGAATAATCTCAGTTTCAATTGGTATTCAAGGATGACGATGAAAATGAGAAACATCCAAGTCCAAAGAGGAGTCATTGTCTAGCAAATGAAGTAGCAGTGGAGTTGCTACGATCAGTCTCCAAGTAGGATATTGTTGGGTGTGGAGCCTGATTATCTTGTTTATTTTTGTATCATAGCGTTGAACCCCTGTACCTTAATGGGGTGGCAACTCCCACCAAAAAATTAAACGTTTCTGGGGGTCCAAGAGCGGTGCCCCGAAGCTAAAAACAAATGTAAAATTGCAGCAAAGTATAGTAATTTCTAGTCAATTTGGGCTGTTCATTAGGAAAATGATCTGATGGTAGAAGTTATGTTTAGTTTAGGGTTTTTTGCCCTAGAAGGAAACCCCTCGCTTTTATAAGGGTATTGTATTGCGGCTGTGTATTGTGTGTGTATTCTCAAAGTGAGAAACAGATAGGGAGACTGTGAGAGAGAACAGATGATATTACAACGGATCTGCTGTAGGTTTTGTCTCTTCATTTTGCCGGATAATAGAAAGGAAGGACTGGCTGTTCGGGGTGGACGTAGCCCAAACTGGGTGAACCATGTATATCTGTGTCTCTCTGGTTTTTATGTGTTTTGTGTGCTTGTGTTTTTCGCATATTTTATGTGTTGCATTGCTCTGTAATATATATTTTTTTAACACACTACTACATTTTCTTGAATTGGTTGTG